>LR738711.1:525504225-525591247 GCA_902687465.1 Secale cereale | reverse complement strand
CCTTCTTCTTTTGCTCATGTGTTTCTTCTTTTGCTTCGAGTGTTTTGCCGCATGTGTCACATTCTCCGCGAGGCACGAAGAGAACAATGCTAGTCCCTCCGTTTTAGGTAACAAGTCCTGCGCATATACCTAGGTTGCCAATTTTATCACCGTAATATAAACTATAGAACATAAAAAAAATATTGTTTGAAAATATAATATCTAAAGTTTACAATGGTATGTTTTTTTAATATATGAATTCTATTAGGTTGGTCAAATTGACGACTTAGGGGTACGCGCACGCCTTGTAAACTAAGAGAGAGGGAGTATACCGCACGATTCTTTGCTCCCCCTGAGGTCGTCGGCAACATTTATACGAGCAGTCAAATAACAAGGCCACACCTTCCAGCAGTAATGAGCCGTCAAATCACAAAGACCCTTGCCTCTCATAAGACTGCCACAACCTCTAGCCTTTTAAAAAAAATTGTACAATAGCATTATCAATGGATTGCGCCATGGAGCAAAACTAACAAGATGAAATTAAAGGAAAAAAGTGGTACATATAGAGAGCGCTCGTCGCCAAATTATGCATATAGTATTATTAAAAAAGCTAGTAATGAGAAGAGTTAAAGTAACGATATGGAGCATAAAATAGCTCTGCTCGGGGCTCAGCACAACACACCCCTCAAATAAAACTAAGCACTCTAAAATTGAACTAAGAAACTAATCCGGTAGACACTATACTAGAACCACGATGAGGAACGACACTGCCACCTTACTCGGACTCCTCGTCCACATCCTCGACTTCGGCCTTCTCACTCTTCCTCTTGGCCGATACTTCTTTGCTTGAACGCACACTTGGCTCCTGCCCCTCGTCCAACCCTTGTAGATATTGAACCAAAGGTAGGCATCCATTGCAGCGTAGTGGATGTGGTCTATATCTAGTACATTCCACTCCCATGCAAGATGAAACTTGGCCGAAGGTTTCCTCAGTTTACGGTATGAAGGATCAACCATGGCTCTTGCCAGGGTCAGCATTGAAGGCTGGTCGGAGGACACCAGCCCTTTCCTCTGGAGGTCGAAGGGCTGGCCTACAACGAGGCCTATCCGACCCAGGACTTTTCTGTTGTTTGTAAAGTCTACAATAACGAATTTGACTTTGCCGCCCGTGAGGAAGTTCTTAAATTCCTCATACTCAATGTCGGCATGGCATATGTGGTAGACCAAGCACAAGTTATGCACGCAAACCTGGATCACGGCAGGCTTCTTCCTCTCTTCCTCCTTTAGATGCTTCTCTTTTCCCAGGACTGTGGTGTACTCAACATCTACCCCAGTGACCCACTCATCACCATTTGACTTTTCTAACATGCTTCTAAAGCGAGCAAGGCATCTTTTCACCATCGCAGGAGAACGGGTGTAGATGACGTCGAACTCATCGACGGTGATGGTTCTAACCTTGTACTCACCAGAGATCATGGAGATTTGGGATGCCATGGATTTGGGAGGAGGGTTAGGATTAGTGGAACTGTTGTAATGTAAAAGGACGGGACGACTAGGAGCGAACTACCGTAATGTTAAAGGACGGTTGGGGATGATTAGGAGCGAACTGCTAGCGATTTTTCGATGGTAAAAATGTTGAGTGGGGAGTGCGAAGGGTAGGGTAGTAGCTTTCCCGGTGGATAAATGGATTCATGCACAGTACTATGGGGGGCCAATTAGATGTCATGTCTACTAGAAGCCTAATTAAATGGCTTCATGCATCTGCGTGTTCACACGTCAAGCGTCGGGAATATTACAGGTGATATGGAGCTTTCCATGCTCCCATGATACGGGCTTCCAAGAGCCCTTGGATCTGAGATCGAACGGTTGCATGGCGTGATTCTAGACCTATGGGTGAATATCCTATCCTGGAGGGTTATTCTGCAAATTTTCAGCAACTTAGCATGCGACCGTTCGATCTCACATCCAAGAGCTGTCAGCAGCTTGTATCATGGTCGCGCCTACCAGATCGCCGCCTCGCTCGTGCGGTCGCGCCCTTGGAGATTTCAGATGGCTCTAATTGAGCATTTTTTTGCCTACTTCGCATGCATGAAACTACTTCCTCGGTCCAGGTGCATTAGGCTATCTGATGTTGGCATGTCATACATAGTCATCACTTAGTCACTCATACAACAAGGTTAGCTATAAGGTTGGCTATAAGAGTATTTTCTCTTACTTCTCACTATATATTTCTTTGTAGTATTTATTGCATTTGCCAAGGAGTAAGGGCTACAATACTTGGCACCTGTATACTCCCTCCGTTTTAGTTTACAAGTCCTGCACGTATACCTAGGTCACCAATTTTATCACCGTAATATAAACTATATAACACAAAAATTATACTGTTTGAAAATAGAATATCTAAAGTTTACAATGGTATGTTTTTTTTGTAATATATGACTTCTATTAAGTTGGTCAAATTGATGACTTAGGTGTACTCGCACGCCTTGTAAACTGAGAGAGAGGGAGTACCATGGAGGTGGTCTGGAATCAGGAGACTCAGACCGGTCATAGTGCCGTAGTAATAATGATAATGGCAAGTCAAATCACAATGCCCCACTTGTCCAGCAGTAATGAGCCGTCAAATCACACAGCCCTACGTTTGAAGCAGCCTACTCCCTTATCTTCTCGCCTCTTTGTCGAACCAACTACGAAGAACTGCCCCGCCTACCGCGCGGGAAAAGCCCCACCCTCGACTTTCAAATATAATTTTGTATCCATGGATCAAAGCCTCAAGAAAACGGCAGCACACATGTAGGCAACATGCCTATCACGTTCACGTCGCACCCCAGACGGTCGGTGGGTCGGTCTGGCACGCCGCTCTCAGAATGGAAAGCGCGTCATATTGCATTTGCACACACATGTGGGACCACAATTGAGAACCGACCATAGGCACCCCACCCCCCCGTCCCCACAAGTTAGTTGAGTTAATAGAAGAGAGAGATGAGTGATAGTACTGGAGCAGTGCTGTAAACACGTCGGTGCCTGGACGATCCCTGCACGACATGGGAGATCAGTTCCTCCATGCATGTGAGCAAACTCTAGCAGACGGTTGGATTGGCTGTCGTGTACATATCATGCAGGATGTGTTGTATAGGGATGTTGTTCTGACGAGAAATCTTAAAAATAGTTTCTTGTCATCTCACAATATTAGGTGTGTTGTGCTTCGGATCATTGCGAGGGTTAAACAGCAACAACTGCGTTCCTCCAAGTCGCTGGTCATTGGGGCGGGCACATGGACGAAGACTACTCGGTTGACATCTAGGTCAAGCCGGCTATGTTAATTAGGACATCAATCGATTGACACCTTTTCTACGAGTTTGTCTTTAATTTGAGCTTTGATCCTCGTCTAGTTTGTCCGTCGGGATTCATGTTGTCTCCATGGGGAAGTGAGGTTGCGGTTTCTTGTCATGTGGCATTTTTTCGTGTTATATGTTAATCATGTGCGCTTCAGATCAAAGTGATGACAACCTCGCTTCCGGGGGACGTGCATGAAGACATCTCGATAGTCATTCACGAGGTGAAGCCGGCTCCGGTAGATAAAACAAAACTACTCCACTATATAGGCAGGAGCCTCCTGATGTCTACTACGCAACCTTCTTCTTGTAGACATTGTTGGGCCTCCAAGTGCAGAGGTTTGTAGGACAGTAGAAAATTTCCCTCAAGTGGATGACCTAAGGTTTATCAATTCGTGGGAGGCATAGGATGAAAATGGTCTCTCTCAAACAACCCTGCAACCAAATAACAAAGAGTCTCTTGTGTCCCCAACACACCCAATACAATGGAAAATTGTATAGGTGCACTAGTTCGGCGAAGAGATGGTGATACAAGTGCAATATGGATGGTAGATATAGGTTTTTGTAATATGAAAATATAAAAACAACAAGGTAACTAATGATAAAAGTGAGCGTAAACGGTATTGCAATGCTAGGAAAGAAGGCCTAGGGTTCATACTTTCACTAGTGCAAGTTCTCTCAACAATAATAACATAACTGGATCATATAGCTATCCCTCAACATGCAACAAAGAGTCACTCCAAAGTCACTAATAGCGGAGAACATACGAAGAGATTATTGTAGGGTACGAAACCACCTCAAAGTTATTCTTTCTGATCGATCTATTCAAGAGTCCGTAGTAAAATAACACGAAGCTATTCTTTACATTCGATCTATCATAGAGTTCGTACTAGAATAACACCTTAAGACACAAATGAACCAAAACCCTAATGTCACCTAGATAATCCATTGTCACCTCAAGTATCCGTGGACATGATTATATGATATGCGTCACACAATATCATATTCATCTATTCAACCAACACAAAGAACTTCAAAGAGTGCCCCAAAGTTTCTACCGGAAAGTCAAGACAAAAACGTGCGCCAACCCCTATGCATAAGTTCACAAGGTCACTGAACTCGCAAGTTGATCACGAAAACATACATCAAGTAGATCAGGTGATATATTGTCACCACAGATAAGCACATGCAAGACATACATCAAGTGTTCTCAAATCCTTAAAGACTCAATCCGATAACATAACTTCAAAGGGAAAACTCAATCCATTACAAGAGAGTAGAGGGGAAGAAACATCATAAGATTCAACTAAAATAGCAAAGCTCACGATACATCAAGATCGTGCCATCTCAAGAATAAGAGAGAGAGAGAGAGAGAGAGAGAGAGAGAGAGAGAGAGAGAGAGAGAGAGATCAAACACATAGCTACTGGTATATACCATCAGTCCCGAGGGTGAACTACTCCCTCCTCGTCATGGAGAGCGCCGGGATGATGAAGATGGCCACCGGAGAGGGATTCCCCCCTCCGACAGGGTGCTAGAACGAGTCTAGATTAGTTTTCGGTGGCAACAGAGGCTTTCGGCAGCGGAACTCCCGATCTAGGTTATTTTCAGGAGGTTTCTGTATATATAGGAGGTGTTGGAGTCGAGGACAAGTAAAGGGGACCTCCGGGCTGTCCACGAGACAGGGGGCGCGCCCAGGGGGCGCCCCTACCTTCGTGGGAAGCCCGGGAACCTTCTGGTCCCCCTCCGGCACATCCTGGGCTTCTTCTGGTCCAAAAATAACCTCCGTTGAGTTTCAGGTCAATTGGGCTCCATTTGATATTCCTTTTCTGTGATTCTCTAAAACAAGAGAAAAACATAAACTGGCACTTTGCTCTGGGTTAATAGGTTAATCCCAAAAATCATATAAAAGTGTATATAAAATCCCATAAAACATCCTAGAAGGATAATATAATAGCATGGAACAATAAAAAATTATAGATACGTTGGAGACGTATCAAGCATCCCCAAGCTAAATTCCTGCTCGTCCTCGAGTAGGTAAATGATAAAAACAGAATTTTTGATGTGGAATGCTAACCACCATAGTTGTCACATCCCTAGTCAGTGCTTGCTTTAGGACTAGCTAGAGTGTGCATCATGTTTACTTTCCAAAGAAAACTTGAAATGGGAATGACAGAAACCCCAACACCCCTCTTCTAACAACTAGGGTTTGATAAAATCTTTTCCAATGTACCCAAAATGCCCTTCAAAAATGTTCATCATTTCTGCCTTGGTCTTAAACCTCTGCCAAAAATGGTGCACAATTTTCTAGGACACCCAAGGTCTCTGGATTAATTCATATGGTATTTGCATTTGGGCATTTAAATGCTATAAAATATTTTATGTGCCCAAATAATCATAAACTAAAATGTTCCATACTGTTCATATTATATACAGTGGGCATGACTAGTTCTATGAGTTATAAAAATGTTCTGGCATTTTATTTAATTCAACAAAGTTGCAAAAGAAATGAAACAGAAAGTAAATATATAAAAAAGGAAGTAGCAGACTTACCTGAGCCCACTTACCTGCCTGGCCCAGACGGCCCAGCCCACCAGGGGCATCCTCGTCTTCTTCACCGCGCCAGCGCACGAAGCAGCTCGGTGACGAGCGCCGCCGACACGTCGGCCACCTCCTGCCTGCCTGGCTGGCCTCTTCGACCCTCTGGATGGAACCGGACAACGCCACGCAGACCCCCTCGACCGTTTCCCCCTCTCCCCAGTGTCTTTCCCCACCTCTCTCCCCTCCGCCGAGCTCCACCGAGCGAGCTCGTCGCCGTCGATCGCTGCCACCGCGCCCTACGCCACTCCCTCGCATCCCTGACGCACCATTAGCTCCGCCGCATCGCCCCGAAGCTTCCCACCGACGCACACGATGCCAGAAGCCCTGCAACTCCCTCCCCGCCATCGTCTTAAACCTTCGGCACCGGAGATTGCCGCCGCCCGTACGCCGCCGTCCGACCTTCCCCGAGCTCGCTTCGACGCCCTCTACGACCGCTGTGAGCTCACGCTTCGAACCCCTCTCCGCACGGGCTCGATTACGCCTCGTAGCCGCCGCCCCCTTGCTCACCGTAGCTCACCGCCGTCGGCCACTTCGCCACCGTGGCCACAGGCACCGTGCCTCGCAGCTGAGCACGCCATTAGGATCAGTAGATCACCAGCAAGCCAATGCCAGCTCTAACTTCTCCTACCGTGCACCACAACGCCGTCTCGGCCAACTCTGTGCGAGCGTCGCCGCGGACGAGCTCGTCGCCGTCGACTCCGGCGACCTTTCGACCAACCAGTGGCACCGTTGGATGCGGTGCATCACCAGGAGCACATAGAGCCCATCCGCGCGACAAATGGTCGCCGGAACAAGGATTCCGACGAGTCACCGCCGTGCGATATGGTCGCCGCCAGCCAAACTCCGGCGGGCTGACATGGCCTGTTAATTAGGAGCTAACAGTAATTAGATTAACCACCACAGTCACTGACAATGGGCCCCTTTGCTTAGTCAAACCCAGTCAACTCTACTTTTGACCGGAATTAGCTCCAGAGACACTGACATGAGGGACCCACCAGTCAGGTTTGACCTGGATCAGGTCTTTTGACTTGCTGATGTCAGCATGATGTCATGCTGACGCAGTAAAGGATTTTTTGGGATTATTTGATTTAAAAACAATTCAGGAAATTCCAGAAAATGCTTTAAACTTCAAAAAATCATATAAATTCAACAGTAGCTCAGATGGAAAAGATTTATATATGAAAATTGATCATAAAAATCCAATCTTTCCAATGGCACTGGTTCATGCATGTTTGAGCAAGTTAACCATGCTGTATACATTAAAACATGATAATGCACTTAAATAATTAATAGTTTGAGTTTCAGTTTGAATCTTTGATTCAAATGGGCTCAAACCCTTCTGTTTATAGTTGCATTAGCCCAAAACACATGCATCTTGCCATATCATGAGCATGCATCATATTGTTGCATTTGTTTACTTATTGATTGTATCGCCGGTATTCTCCGTGTTAGGTTCTGCTCCCGAGGATACTTCTGCGTATCCAGCTGAAGAGCAGTACCCGACAACCACTCTGTCAGGCAAGCAATCATTGATCATTCCGATACAAACCCATCTTCTCGGTCCTGCTCTCTTTTACTGCATTAAGGCAATAGCATGTGAACTGCTACTTGCTGCGGTAGTTGAACCCTATTCCCTTGCATGACCTGTCATTGCCACAGTAAATAGTTGAAACCCACTAGCATGCGTAGGAGTTGATTGAGCCATGTGATGTGTGATCCACCATGCTATTTGTTTATGTTGCTTGCTATACTTGGAGTTGTGTCAGGTCTGGTTCATCTGGGTGATGGATCAGAGTGAAATGATCATATCGGTAAAGAGAGGGAAGTGTGGAACACGTTTGGTAAAGGTATCGATGAAAGGCCATGTAGGAGTACGTGGTGGGTTGTTTCATTGGAACTGTCTACAGGACCTGAGATCTGTATGTGTGATTCAAGTTACAGTTACTACCACGCATTGGGCTCCGGGCGCTCCAAGCCCTCTCGACTTATTAATTACCCTTGATCTCTGTCCAGGAGTTGCAACTAGTTTCTGGTGTTTGTAGTTTACTGGTGGTCGTGCACAGCGCTGACCCTCGGGGTGGGCTGTGATGCGACAGGTACGTGGCACGGTGTGCCGGTTGCCCGTTTGGTGACTCGGGAACCCTGTACACATCGTTTGGGGCCGTGAGCGACACCCCGGCCGGATCTCCCCACGGATGGAACCCAAATAGGCGATAAACCTGGACGAGAGACTTGTGTGGTTAGTCAGGTCATGGCCGACACCCTCGCTGGGCTTCCGCTTGAAGGTTGCCGAGTACATGTCGAGTAAACGGCGATAAGTGGTGGAAGCGTGTGTGAAGAAGTACACCCCTGCAGGGTTACCAATCTATTCGAATAGCCGTTGTTCGTGGTACGGACTACTTGATTACTCTTACAGTTCATAGACAAGTTGATGGATACTACTAAAAGCCTCAAGACAAATGTGAGTGCCGTGGATGGCCCTTCCGTAGGATGACGGAAGAGGATCCTCGGTGGTGTATTGTTGTGGTGAGTAGAGGACTCGTGTGCATAGTAATATCTTGCAATCTGTTGAGAGTTGTAGTATTGGTTAGCCAAGAGTCAAAGCTGGCTTTCTGCTATGAACTCCACTACCCCCTATTTATAATGTTGCATGTATTATAGGTTCTGTTGTAAGACTTGCTGAGTACCTTTGCACTCATGTTTGCTTAATAACTGTTGCAGAGGAGAACCCTGCCCCTTCTGATGGGTTCTGCATAGACGTTGACGTCGACGAGTAGCTTGTTACCCAGACGGAGATCTGAAGCTTGTGAAGGGCCTTGTAGATAGTCAGGCTACACCAAGCCTGTTTTATTTTCCAAGATGTTTATACTCAGACATGTAGCTTCCGCTTGTGCTTGTATGACTGTATGACTTGAGTGTTGGGTCATGTGACCCCTACCTGTATGGATATGCTATGTATGGCTCTTGGAGCCTCTTAAATAAAGTACTTTGAGTCATAGAGTTCTGTTGTGATGCAATATTGTATTTGCACATATTGAGCATATTGTGTGTATGATTGAAATGCTTGGTATGTGTGGGATCCGACACCTAGTTGTTTTCCTTTGGTAGCCTATCTTACAGGGAAATGCCTCCTAGTGCTTCCAATGAGCCTTGGTAGCTTGCTACTGCTCGGAACACGTAGACTGGCCGGCATGTGTCCTTCTTCGTTCCTGTGTCTGTCCCTTAGGGGAAATGTCACGCGTTGTTCCTTTAAGTCCATGTAGCTTGCTACGACTTGGGTTCATACGTTGATGACCGACACGTTCGTTGCTGGGTCATGGATGCCTGTCTCTGTAATTTAGTGCCACCTTTGCTTTATAACTAGCCATGTCAGCCCAGGTTCTCTGTCATATGGATGCTAGCGACACTGTTATATACGTGTGCCAAAATGCGGAAACGGTCCCGGGCCAGGTATGGTGGCACCCGTGGGGATACCGTGCGTGAGGCCGCAAAGTGATATGACATGTTACAGCTAGATCGGTGTGACTTAGGATCGGGGTCCTAATAGCGTTGGCATCAGAGCCGGACTGCGTGTAGGTTTCTCAAGCCAAACTGGTCGATGTTGAGTCTAGAAAAATTCTTAGTTATATGTAGGGGAATTAATTGTGGAAGGGAACGTAAGGCTCTTTTTACTCCTTTACCTTATGCCCTTCTGATCTGAGTCAGTCTATTCGTTCCACGGGGATTTAGGACTAGGCATCTTATCCTTACTAGGTTCACATGTTACTAATCCGTAGACTCTTAGGATTGTTGGTTTCAAGCCTCAGTTCAGTTTCTACCCTTATAGTATGATGAATTGTTGGACCCGAAACCTTGATATGATATTGTTGAGTGGCTATGCTATCATTTGTATGATGTCTCAAAATCTTTTGAGCATTTACAGTTGTTATGCTGCCCGATTTCTTCCAGAAACACTAATGCCTTTGCATTACTTCGTGGTTCAGATGTCTGGCCGCACACCTCACCAAGTGGTTCGCTTGACTCGGTGCATTAATGTGCCCGGTCACACGGCCATGCTAGTCCGTGTGCTGACTGAGACCGGTTACCGCTGGTATCCTAAGTACACCATGGAGGAACAGTACCGGGATTTCAATCAAAGTCAGTATTTCTGCACAGTCCGGATATACCCTTCATATCTCGGAGCTAACGACCCCATCCATTGGTCTTATGGACTCGGGGTTACTATCGAGATGGCAGTGCAGGATGCCGCTTATTCGATGAGGACCATCCTTCGGGCTAGGCATGCCCAGTTGCTGAACACTGAGTTCTGTTACATGCCAGCCTCACTTCCCGTAGAGGAAGGCTACTACACTGGACTGTATACTGATGCTGCTCATGAGGAGCCACTGCTTCAGACTATTGTTCAGATGCTAGAGGATAGGGACCGTGAGGTCCGTGCCCTCCGAATGGAGCTGTATAACACTCGAGCCGCCCATTGGACTACTTTGACACGGCTTGCACCTGCTGTGCATGCCGGATATCTGGATATGCGGGATTTGTACCCCGTGCCGACTCGTCTTCCTGATCGTATGGATTGGCGTGACGTTGGGGGTATTACACCTCCACGTGGGTGTCGGTTACCACCAGCATCAGGACCGAGGCCACATCCATGTCCCTATGGTCCACAGCCTTCGAGTGCTCGAGAGTTTCAAGATCCATTTGTTCCACTCCCAGGCTACGGTGGTAATCTTTACGAAGATTACTATGGGAATGTCTGAGCTAGACCGTGGCGGTAGTAGTATTGTAGTAGTTGTATTTCCACAGTCCTGCGCGTCTTGTGGAATATGACTTAGCTAGTACTGAGTTCCGGAGGTGTAGTTAAATAATGTATAGGAGCTTGGAATGCCTCTGATGGGATGTATCGTCTTTCACCGCAGTTGTACTTTAGCCTTGGCTTGTACTAAACTATGTATGGTGTGTATGACCACTGGTGTATATATGGCAGTTTCTAAATTACCATGTCGTACAGATGAACATCTCTGCATTCCGTGTCATCCATTACATTCTACACTCCTATGTCAAGTTTTTGCCATCCTTGTCTAAACCGTTGTTTTGTTTTCCTAGGATGGTCAACACTCGCAGCACTCTCTTTTTACTCCTTTACCTTATGCCCTTCTGATCTGAGTCAGTCTATTCTTTCCACGGGGATTTAGGACTAGGCCTCTTATCCTTACTAGGTTCACGTGTTACTAATCCGTAGACTCTTAGGATTGTTGGTTTCAAGCCTAAGTTCAGTTTCTACCCTTATAGTATGATGAATTGTTGGACTCGGAACCTTGATATGATATCGTTTAGTGGCTATGCTATCATTTGTATGATGTCTCAAAATCTTTTGAGCATTTACAGTTGTTATGCTGCCCGATTTCTTCCAGAAACACGAATGCCTTTGCATTACTTCGTGTTTCAGATGTCTGGCCGCACACCTCACCAAGTTGTTCGCTTGACTCGGTGCGTTAATGTGCCCGGTCACACGGCCATGCTTGTCCATGTGCTGACTGAGACCGGTTACCGCTGGTATCCCGAGTACACCATGGAGGAACAGTACCGGGATTTCAATCAAAGTCAGTATTTCTGCACAGTCCGGATATACCCTTCATATCTCGGAGCTAACGACCCCATCCATTGGTCTTATGGACTCGGGGTTACTATCGAGATGGCAGTGCAGGATGCCGCTTATTCGATGAGGACCATCCTTCGGGCTAGGCATGCCCTGTTGCTGAACACTCAGTTCTGTTACATGCCAGCCTCACTTCCCGGAGAGGAAGGCTACTACACTGGACTGTATACTGATGCTGCTCATGAGGAGCCACTACTTCAGACTACTGTTCAGATGCTGGAGGATAGGGACCGTGAGGTTTGTGCCCTCCGAATGGTGCTGTATAACACTCGAGTCGCCCATTGGACTACTTTGACACGGCTTGCACCTGCTGTGCATGCCGGATATCTGGATATGCGGGATTTGTACCCCGTGCGGACTCGTCTGCCTGATCGTATGGATTGGCATGACGTTGGGGGTATTACACCTCCATGTGGGCGTCGGTTACCACCAGCATCAGGACCGAGGCCACATCCATGTCCCTATGGTCCACAGCCTTCGAGTGCTCGAGAGTTTCAAGATCCATCTGTTCCACTCCCAGGCTACGGTGGTAATCTTTACGAAGATTACTACGGGAATGTCTGAGCTAGACCGTGGCGGTAGTAGTATTGTAGTAGTTGTATTTCCACAGTCCTGCGCGTCTTGTGGAATATGACTTAGCTAGTACTGAGTTCCGGAGGTGTAGTTAAATAATGTATAGGAGCTTGGAATGCCTCTGATGGGATGTATCGTCTTTCACCGCAGTTGTACTTTAGCCTTGGCTTGTACTAAACTATGTATGGTGTGTATGACCACTGGTGTATATATGGCAGTTTCTATATTACCATGTCGTACGGATGACCATCTCTGCATTCCGTGTCATCCATTACATTCTGCACTCCTATGTCAAGTTTTTGCCATCCTTGTCTAAACCCTTGTTTTGTTTTCCTAGGATGGTCAACACTCGCAGCACTCCTGCTGCATAGGAGCAGGGTGAGGCTAGTGGGGCTAGAGATGAGAATCCGCCCCAGCCACCCTCCTTGGCTGAAGTTATGCTCGAGGCAGAACGAAACAAGAGAGAGACCAACCGTCTGCTGGAACGTATAGAGGAGAACACTGGGTTTCGTCAGAGGAATGACGTGGTGTCAATCAATGACTTTATCAAGATGTGCCCAACGAAGTTCCATCCCTCCACCGAACCTCTGGATGCGGATGACTGGCTTCGTAGTATCACCCACAACCTACACTCTGCCCGTGTGGCCGAAGCTGACAAGGTTATCTACGCCGCCTACCATCTTGAGGGCCCTGCCAGTCTCTGGTGGGAGAACTTTGAGGCTATGCGTCCTGCTGGCCAAATCACTACTTTGGCTGAGTTCAGTGAGGCATTCTGTGAACATCACATTCCGGAAGGTCTCATGGATCGCAAGCGGGAGGAATTCTGCAATTTCACCCAGTGCCGGTTAACTATGGATGGCTATACTCGCGAGTTTGGCAACTTGGCACGCTATGCACCTGAGGAAGTATCCACCGATGCCAAGAAGCAGTCGAGGTTCCGTAAGGGACTCGGCCCTGAACTCCGCCGAGATCTACGTCTGCACGAGTGCACTTCCTTCCAGAAGTTGGTGAACAAAGCTATCAGTGCTGAGACGGGCCAGACTGATTTCGAAGCCACACGCAAGCATCCTCGTGACTTTGGTTCCTCATCCGGCTCTGGCTCTCACAAGCGCCGTGTGTGGGTTCCTAACACTGCTCTGCCACCCAAGTACACACCGAGGCCATCCAATGAGGCGCCTCGCCCAACTCAACAGTATGCACCTGCCAAGACTTATGGAGGACCACCGACCAACTTTGCTCCACGCACTGGCACTGTGACATGCTTCAAGTGTGGAGAACCGGGGCACTACATGCGTGAGTGTCCCCAGAACCAGCCAGGAAAATCCGTTGGCCGTGGTAAGCCAACCGGCAAGGTGAATTATGTCAAGCCAATCCCCACTGCACGTGGTCATGTCAACTATGTCTCTGCTGAGGAAGCTTATGAGGATCCCAACGTCGTCCTTGGTACGCTTCTCGTTAACTGCCATCCGGCATCTGTTCTTTTCGATACTGGAGCATCCCATTCATTCATATCTGAGAGCCATGCTCGAATGCACAACATGACTTTTTGTGACATGCCTACTTCCATGGTTATTCAAACTCCTGGTTCAAAGTGGCAAACCTCTAGGGTAAGCCATGGAAATGAAATTCTTGTTGATAGACTTGTTTTCCTTGCATCACTAATCGCTCTCAAGTCCTCGAACATAAACATCATCTTGGGTATGGATTGGATGACAACTCATTACGCCAAGATTGATTGCTACACTAGGACCGTCCAACTTACACACCCATCCAGCAAAACAGTCAATGTCTTGACCCGAATGGCTGAGCGTCAGCTCTATTCTCTTAATGCCAGCCCTCTACCAGAACTCGAAGATATCCCGGTAGTCCGTGACTTTCCGGATGTTTTCCCAGAAGAACTGCCAGGTGTTCCACCTGACAGAGATGTCGAGTTCGTGATAGATCTTATTCCAGGAACTTTCCCAATCTCTAGAAGACCCTATAAGATGGCACCCCTAGAATTAGCTGAGCTTAAGAAACAACTCGATGAGTCCTTGAAAAAGGGATTCATCCATCCTAGTTCTTCCCCTTGGGCTTGTCCCGTCCTCTTCATCAAGAAGAAGGATGGAACGAAGCGGATGGTTGTAGATTACCAACCTGTCAATCTGGTCACCATAAAGAACAAGTATCCGCTCCCCAGGATCAACGACCTGTATGATCAGCTCGCTGGATCCTCAGTCTTTTCTAAAATGGATTTGAGGTTGGGTTACCATCAAATCAAAATCAAGAACGGGGACATTCCTAAAACGGCTTTTGTTACTCGTTATGGCCAATACGAGTACACCGTCATGTCCTTCGGGTTAACCAATGCCCCAGCCACCTTCTCCCGGCTAATAAATTCTATATTCATGGAGTATTTGGATAAATTCGTCGTGGTATACCTCGATGATATACTCATCTACTCCAAGAACAAGAAAGATCATGCCGAGCATCTAAGGCTGGTATTGACGAAACTTCGAGAGCACCGCCTTTATGCCAAATTCTCTAAATGTGAATTCTGGTTGCCGGAAGTGACCTATCTAGGTCATGTGATCTCTGGCAAGGGTATTGCTGTCAATCCCGAGCGAGTTCAAGCCGTCCTTGATTGGACTCCCCCTGAATTGGTCAAGCAAGTTAGGAGTTTCCTTGGCTTAGCGAGCTATTGCCGACGCTTCGTCGAGAATTTCTCCAAGGTTTCTAAACCTCTAACTGAACTCCTCAAGAAAGATAAAAAGTTTGAGTGGACCCCACAGTGCGAGTCCAGCTTTCAGGAACTGAAAAGACGCCTGACATCTGCACCCGTATTGGTACCACCAGACTTTTCCAAGGATTTTATTATCTACTGCGACGCCTCGCGACAAGGACTAGGTTGCATACTCATGCAAGATCGTCAAGTGATTGCTTACGCATCCCAACAGTTGCGTCCACATGAGGATAACTATCCTACACATGATCTAGAGCTTGCAGCTGTAGTCCACGCACTCAAAACATGGCGACATTACCTTCTTGGTAATCGCTGTGAAATCTTCACTGATCACCAAAGTCTGAAATACATTTTCACCCAACCGGATCAAAATCTCAGGCAAAGACATTGGGTTGAGTTGCTCACAGATTACAACTTAGGAATCACTTACACCCCTAGGAAGGCCAATGTCATGGCTGACGCACTAAGCCGTAAGTATTATTGTAACAACTTAATGTTACAACAAGGGCAACCACTTCTTTACGAGGAATTTCGTAAGCTTAACCTTCACATTGTTCCTCGAGGATTCCCTTCCACCTTGATGGCGAAACCTACCCTTATGGATCAAATCATAGCTGCCCAGAAGCAAGATACAGGGATTTCCCGAATTAAGAGAAACATTCACAAAGGAGTTACAGGTTGTTTCTCCATTGATAACAGAGGTGTTGTTTTCCTTCGAGAACCGTTTAGTGGTTCCCAAGAACCAACATCTACGACAGTTAATCCTTAAGGAGGCTCATGAATCTCCTCTCACGATTCATCCCGATAGTACCAAGATGTATCAGGACCTACGTCAGAGGTTCTGGTGGACTAGGATGAAGAGAGAAATCGCTCAATTCATTGCTAACTGCGATGTTTGTCGTCGAGTTAAAGCAGAGCATCAACGGCCTGCTGGCACCCTTCAACCTTTAGCTATTCCTGAATGGAAATGGGACAAGATCGGTATGGACTTCATTACCGGGTTTCCCAGGACCAGGAAAGGGAATAATGCTATCTTCGTCGTTATCGACCGCCTCTCCAAAGTAGCCCACTTCCTACCTATTCGAGAGAGTATTACCGCTAGCCAGCTAGCAGATTTATATATCTCTCGGATAGTATCACTTCATAGTGTGCCGTTGGAGATTAACTCAGACCGTGGAAGTCTTTTCACTTCATGATTTTGGGAATGTTTCCAGAATGCTATGGGAACTCATCTCTCTTTCAGCACCGCCTTCCATCCTCAGTCAAGTGGTGAAGTGGAACGAGTCAATCAAATTCTGGAAGATATGCTTCGAGCCTCTGTCATCTCTTTCGGTATGGACTGGGAGAAGTGTCTTCCATTTGCCGAATTCACTTATAACAATAGTTATCAAGCCAGCTTGGGCATGGCTCCCTTCGAAGTTCTATATGGACGAAGGTGTCGAACACCTCTTAACTGGTCAGAAACCGGGGAAAGACAATTCTTTGGTCCGGATATGATCCAGGAAGCAGAAGAACAAGTTCGCATCGTTCGTGAGAAATTGAAAACAGCCCAGTCTCGCCAGAAGAGCCAATATGATAGTCATCATAAGGCAGTGACTTTTGAAGTCGGCGATAAGGCTTACCTTCGGATTACCCCTCTCAAGGGAATCCATCGCTTTGGTATCAAAGGCAAATTGGCTCCTCGTTACATCGGTCCTTTTCGCATCCTTGCCAAACGAGGAGAAGTTGCCTACCAATTGGAACTACCTCCGCACCTTTCCAGAGTTCATGATGTCTTCCACGTTTCTCAACTCAGGCGTTGCTTCTCGGATCCTATCCGCGGAGTGGACAACGAATACCTTGATCTCCAGGACAATCTCACTTATCGAGAATACCCCGTTCGTATTCTTGATCAAACCGAGCGAACCACTCGACGTCACAATATCAAGTTTCTCAAGGTTCAATGGTCACATCATTCCGAGAGTGAAGCTACATGGGAAAGGGAGGATCATCTTCGACTTGAGTACCCCACCCTCTTTCCGGAGGAACCCGAATCTCGGGACGCGATTCTTTTGAGTGGGGGTGAGTTGTCACATCCCTAGTCAGTGCTTTCTTTAGGACTAGCTAGAGTGTGCATCATGTTTATTTCCAAAGAAAACTTGAAATGGGAATGACAGAAACCCCAGCACCCCTCTTCTAACAACTAGGGTTTGATAAAATCTTTTCCAATGTACCCAAAATGCCCTTAAAAAATGCTCATCATTTCTGCCTTGGTCTTAAACCTCTGCCAAAAATGGTGCACAATTTTCTAGGACACCCAAGGTCTCTGGATTAATTCATATGGTATTTGCATTTGGGCATTTGAATGCTATAAAATATTTTATGTGCCCAAATAATCATAAACTAAAATGTTCCATACTATTCATATTATATATAGTGGGCATGACTAGTTCTATGAGTTATAAAAATGTTCTGGCATTTTATTTAATTCAACAAAGTTGCAAAAGAAATGAAACAGAAAGTAAATAGAAAAAAATAGGAAGTAGCAGACTTACCTGAGCCCACTTACCTGCCTGGCCCAGACGGCCCAGCCCACCAGGGGCATCCCCGTCTTCTTCACCGCGCCAGCGCACGAAGCAGCTCGGTGGCGAGCGCCGCCGACGCGCCGGCCACCTCCTGCTTGGCTGGCTGGCCTCTTCGACCCTCTCGATGGAACCGGACAACGCCACGCAGACCCCCTCGACCGTTTCCCCCTCTCCCCTGTGTCTATCCCCTCCTCTCTCCCCTCCGGCGAGCTCCACCGATCGAGCTCGTCGCCGTCGATCGCTGCCACCGCGCCCTACGCCACTCCCTCGCCTCCCCGACGCACCATTAGCTCTGCCGCATCGCCCCAAAGCTCCCCACCGACGCACACGACGCCAGAGGCCCTACAACGCCCTCCCCGCCGTCGTCTTCAACCTTCGGCACCGGAGATCGCCGCCGCCCGTACGCCGCCATCCGACCTTCCCCGAGCTCGCTTCGACGCCCCCTGCGACCGATGTGAGCTCACGCTTCGAACCCCTCTCTCGACGGGCTCGATTATGCCTCGTAGCCGCCGCCCCCTTGCTGACCGTAGCTCACCGCCGCCGGCCACCTCGCCGCCGTGGCCACAGGCACCGTGCCTCGCAGCTGAGCACGCCATTAGGATCAGTAGATCACCAGCAAGCCAATGCCAGCTCTAACTTCTCCTACCGTGCACCACAACGCCGTCCCGGCCAACTCCGTGTGAGCCCCGCCGCGGACGAGCTCGTCGCCGTCGACTCCGATGACCTTTCGACCAACGAGTGGCACCGTTGGATGCGGTGCATCACCAGGAGCACAGAGAGCCCATCCGCGCGACAAATGGTCGCCAGAACAAGGATTCCGACGAGTCACCGCCGTGCGATATGGTCACCGCCGGCCAAACTCCGATGGGCTGACGTGGCCTGTTAATTACGAGCTAACAGTAATTAGATTAACCACCACAGTCACTGACAGTGGGCCCCTTTGCTTAGTCAAACCCAGTCAACTCTAGTTTTGACCGGAATTAGCTCCAGAGACACTGACAGGAGGGACCTACCAGTCAGGTTTGACCTGGATCAGGTCTGTTGACTTGCTGACGTCAGCATGATGTCATGCTGACGTAGTAAAGGATTTTCTGAGATTATTTGATTTAAAAACAATTCAGGAAATTCCAGAAAATGCTTTAAACTTCGAAAAATCATATAAATTCAACAGTAGCTCAGATGGAAAAGATTTATATATGAAAATTGATCAGAAAAATCCAATCTTTCCAATGGCACTAGTTTCATTCATGTTTGAGCAATTTAACCTTGCTGTATACATTATAACATGATAGTGCACTTAAATAATTAATAGTTTGAGTTTCAATTTGAATCTTTGATTCAAATGGGCTCAAACCCTTCTGTTTATAGTTGCATTATCCCAAAACACATGCATCTTGCCATATCATGAGCATGCATCATATTGTTGCTTTTGTTTGCTTATTGATTGTATTGCCAGTATTCTCCGTGTTAGGTCCTGCTCCCGAGGATACTTCTGCGTATCCAGCTGAAGAGTAGTACCCGACAACCACTCTGTCAGGCAAGCAATCATTGATCATTCCGATACAACCCATCTTCTCGCTCCTGCTCTCTTTTACTGCATTAAGGCAACAGCGTGTGAACTGCTACTTGCTGCGGTAGTTGAACCCTATTCCCTTGCATGACCTGTCATTGCCACAGTAAATAGTTGAAACCCACTAGCATGCGTAGGAGTTGATTGAGCCATGTGATGTGTGATCCAACATGCTATTTGTTTATGTTGCCTGCTATGCTTAGAGTTGTGTCAGGTCTGGTTGATCTGGGTGATGGATCAGAGTGAAATGATCATATCGGTAAAGAGAGGGAAGTGTGGAACACGTTTGGTAAAGGTATCGATGAAAGGCCATGTAGGAGTACGTGGTGGGTTGTTTCATTGGAACCGTCTACAGGACTTGAGATCTGTATGTGTGATTCAAGTTACAGTTACTACCACGCATTGGGCTCCGGGCGCTCCAAGCCCTCTCGACTTATTAATTACCCTTGATCTCTGTCCAGGAGTTGCAACTAGTTTCTGGTGTTTGTAGTTTACTGGTGGTCGTGCACAGCGCTGACCCTCGGGGTGGGCTGTGATGCGACAGGTACGTGGCACGGTGTACCGGTTGCCCGTTTGGTGACTCGGGAACCCTGTACACATCGTTTGGGGCCGTGAGCGACATCCCGGCCGGATCTCCCCACGGATGGAACCCAAATAGGCGATAAACCTGGACGAGAGACTTGTGTGGTTAGTCATGTCGTGGCCGACACCCTCGCTGGGCTTCCGCTTGAAGGTTGCCGAGTACATGTCGAGTAAACGATGATAAGTGGTGGAAGCGTGTGTGAAGAAGTACACCCCTGCAGGGTTACCAATCTATTCGAATAGCCATTGTTTGCGGTACGGACTACTTGATTACTCTTACAGTTCATAGACAAGTTGATGGATACTAGTAAAGCCTGAAGACAAGCGTGAGTGCCATGGATGGCCCTTCCGTAGGATGACGGAAGAGGATCCTTGGTGGAGTATTGTTGTGGTGAGTAGAGGACTCGTGTACGTAGTAATATCTTGCAATCTGTTGAGAGTTGTAGTATAGGTTAGCCAAGAGTCAAAGCTGGCTTTCTGCTATGAACTCCACTACCCCCTATTGATAATGTTGCATGTATGATATGTTCTGTTGTAAGACTTGCTGGGTACCTTTGTACTCATGTTTGCTTAATAACTATTGCAGAGGAGAACCCTGCCCCTTCTGATGGGTTCTACATAGACGTTGACGTCGACGAGTAGCTTGTTACCCAGACGGAGATCTGGAGCTTGTGAAGGGCCTTGTAGATAGTCAGGCTACACCAAGCCTGTTTTATTTTCCAAGATGTCTGTACTCAGACATGTAGCTTCTGCTTGTGCTTGTATGACTGTATGACTTGAGTGTTGGGTTATGTGACCCCTACCTGTATGGATATGCTATGTATGGCTCTTGGAGCCTCTTAAATAAAGTACTTTGGAGTCATAGATTTCTGTTGTGATGCAATGTTGTATTTGCACATATTGAGCATATTGTGTGTATGATTGAAATGCTTGGTATGTGTGGGATCCGACACCTAGTTGTTTTCCTTTGGTAGCCTATCTTACAGGGAAATGCCTCCTAGTGCTTCCAGTGAGCCTTGGTAGCTTGCTACTGCTCGGAACACGTAGGCTGGTCGGCATGTGTCCTTCTTCGTTCCTGTGTCTGTCCCTTAGGGGAAATGTCACGCGTTGTTCCTTTAAGTCCATGTAGCTTGCTACGACTTGGGTTCATACGTTGATGACCGACACGTTCGTTGCTGGGTCATGGATGCCTGCCTCTGTAATTTAGTGCCACCTTTGGTTTATAACTAGCCATGTCGGCCCGGGTTCTCTGTCATATGGATGCTTGCGACACTGATATATACGTGTGCCAAAATGCGCAAACTGTCCTGGGCCAGGTAAGGTGACACCCGTGGGGATACCGTGCGTGAGGCCGCAAAGTGATATGACGTGTTACAGCTAGATCGGTGTGACTTAGGATCGGGGTCCTGACAATAATTCTCAATGTAATTTTCTTTATTGTGGCGTGAATGTTCAGATCCAAAAGATTCAAGATAAAAGTTTAATATTGACATAAGAATAGTAATACTTCAAGCATACTAACAAAGAAATCATGTCTTCTCAAAATAACATGGCCAAAGAAAGTTATCCCTACAAAATCATATAGTCTGGCTATGCTCCCTCTTCATCACACAAAATATTCATTTCATGCACAACCCCGGTTTCAGCCAAGCAATTGTTTCACACTTCAATTCTTTCAAACCTTTCAACTTTCACGCAATACATGAGAATGAGCCATGGATATAGCACTATATGGAATAGAGTGGTGGTTGTGGAGAAGACAAAAGCAAAGGATAGTCTCACATCAACTAGGCGTATCAATGGGCGATGGAGACTCCCATCAATAGATATCAATGTGAGTGAGTAGGGATTGCCATGCAACGGATGCACTAGAGCTATAAGTGTATGAAAGCTCAACAAAAGAAACTAAGTGGGTGTGCATACAACTTGCTTGCTCATGAAGACCTAGGGAATTTGTGGAAGCCCATCGTTGGAATATACAAGCAAAGTTCTATAATGAAAATTCCCACTAGTATATGAAAGTGACAAAACAAGAGACTCTCTATCATGAAGATTTTGGTGCTACTTTGAAGCACAAGTGTGGAAAAGGATAGTAGCATTGTACCTTCTCTCTTTTTTTTGGAGGGGATTTTTCTCTTTTTTTAGCCCCCCTCTCCCTTTTTTTGGGCCACCTTTTTCTCATTTGGCCTTTCTCTTTTTTTTTTGTTTCCTCACAAGGGACAATGCTCTAATAATGAAGATCATCACACTTTTATTTACTTATAACTCAAAGATTACAACTCCAAGCTAGAACAGAATATGACTCTATGTGAGTGCCTCCGGGGATGTACCAGGATGTGCGAGGAATCAAGAGTGACATGTATGAATGAATTTTGAATGGTGGCTTTGCCACAAATACGATGTCAACTACATGATCATGTGTGGCAATATGAAAATATGAAGCGTGTCATAATAACAGAATGGTGGAAAGTTGCATGGCAATATATCTCGGAATGGCTATGGAAATGCCATGATAGGTAAGTACGGTGGCTGTTTTGAAGAAGGTATATGGTGGGTGTATGGTACGGGCGAAAGTTGCGCGGTACAAGAGAGGCTAGCAAAGGTGGAAGGGTGATAGTGCGTACAATCCATGGACTCAACATTAGTCATAAAGAACTCATATACTTATTGCAAAAGTCTATGAGTTATCAAAACAAAGTATTCAACGCATGCTCCTAGGGGAAGGGTTGGTAGGAGTTAACCATTGCGCGATCCCTACCTCCACACAAAGGATGACACTCAATAAATAAATCATGCTCCAACTTCATCACATAACGGTTCACCATACGTGCATGCTACGGGAATCACAAACTTTAACACAAGTGTTTCTCAAATTCAAAATTACTCCACTAGCATAACTCTAATATCACCATCCTCATATCTCAAAACAATTACCAAGTATCAAAGTTCTCATAATATTCAATGCACTTGTATGAAAGTTTTTACTATACCCAACCAGGATGCCTATCATATTAGGACCAATTTTATAACCGAAGCACATTACCATGCTATTCTAAGAGACTCTCAAAAAGATATAAGTGAAGCATGAGAGTTCATCTATTTCTTCAAAATAAAACCACCGCCGTGCTCTAAAAGATATAAGTGAAGCACTAGAGCAAACAACAAACTACTCCAAAAGATATAAGTGAAGAACAATGAGTAGTTGAATAATTATGTAACTATGTGAAGACTCTCTAACATTTTAGAATTTCAGATCTTGGGATATTATTCAAAAAACAAGAAAAACATAAAAAACCAAATGACGGTCCAAGCAAAACACATCTCATATGGTGAATAAAAATATAGCATTGAGTGAAGTTACCGATAGACGAAGACGAAAGAGGGGATGCCTTCCCGGGGCATCCCCAAGCTTAGGCTCTTGGTTTTACTTGAATTTTACCTTGGAGTGCCTTGGGCATCCCCAAGCTTAGGCTCTTGCTACTCCTTATTCCATAGTCCATCAAATCTTTACCCAAAACTTGAAAACTTCACAACACAAAACTAAACAGAAGACTCGTGAGCTTCGTTAGTATAAGAAAATAAAACCACCACTTAGGTACTGTTGTGAACTAATTCTAAATTCATATTGGTGTAATATCTACTGTATTCCAACTTCCCTATGGTTCATATCCTCCGATACTACTCATAGTTTCATCAAAATAAGCAAACAACACAATGAAAACAGAATCTGTGAAAAACAGAACAATCTGTAATAATGTGTAACTTTTGAATACTTCTGGAACTCTAAAATTCTGAAATAAATTGGTGGACATGAGGAATTTGTCTATTAATCATATGCAAAATAATCAACTAAAAAGCACTCTCCAGTAAAAAATGCTAGCCAATCTCGTTAGCGCTAAAGTTTCTGTTTTTTACAGCATGATCGCATAAACTTCACACAAGTCTTCCCAAAGGTTCTACTTTGTACAAACACTAACTAAAACACAAAACCACATTTAAACAGAAGCTAGGTGCAATATTTATTCCTAAACAGAAGCAAAAACAAAGAAAATAAAATTGGGTTGCCTCCCAACAAGCGCTATCGTTTAACGCCCCTAACTAGGCACGATGATTTCAATGATGCTCGCATAAAAGATAAGAATTGAAACATAAAGAGAGCATCATGAAGAATATGACTAGCACATTTAAGTCTAACCCACTTCCTATGCATAGGGATTTTGTGAGCAAACAACTTATGGGAACGATAATCAACTAGCATAGGAAGGGAAAACGAGCATAACTCCAAGATTTTAAGCACATAGAGAGGAAACTTGATATTATTGCAATATGTAGAAGCATATGATCCTCTCTCTTAATATTTTTCAGTAACATCATGAATGAATTCAACCATATAACTAGCACATAAAGCATTCTTTTCATGATCTACTTGCATAGAAATTTTACTACTCCCATCATAAGCAAAATTCTTCTCATTTATAGTAGTGGGAGGAGCAAATTCAACAAAATAACTATCATGTGAAGCATAATCCAATTGAAAATTAAAATCATGATGACAAGTTTCAAGGTTATCTTTATTCTTTATAGCATACGTGTCATCACAATAATCATCATAGATAGGAGGCATGATTTCATCATAATAAATTTGCTCATCAAAACTTGGGGTACTAAACATATTATCTTCGTCAAACATAGCATCCCCAAGCTTGTGGATTTGCATATCATTAGCATCATGGGTATTCAAAGAATTCATACTAACGACAATGCAATCATGCTCATCATTGACATATTTTAGGCCAAGTATTCTATGTAATTCTTCATGTAGTACTTGACCACAATTCAACTTCCCTTCATTTTCACGAAAGATATTAAAAAGATGAAGCATATGAGGAAACCTTAATTCCATTTTTTGTAGTTTTCTTTTATAAACTAAACTAGTGATAAAAGAAGAAACTAAAAGATTTGATTGCAAGATCTAAAGATATACCTTCAACCACTCACCTCCCCGGCAATGGCGCCAGAAAAGATCTTGATGTCTACTATGCAACCTTCTTCTTGTAGACATTGTTGGGCCTCCAAGTGCAGAGGTTTGTAGGATAGTAGAAAATTTCCCTCAAGCGGATGACCTAAGGTTTATCATTCCGTGGGGGGGCGTAGGATGAAGATGGTCTCTCTCAAATAACCCTGCAACCAAATAACAAAGAGTCTCTTGTGTCCCCAACACACCCAATACAATGGCAAATTGTATAGGTGCACTAGTTCATCGAAGAGATGGTGATATGATTCTACACACACTTCTATTCTTGTAGACTATGTTGGGCCTCCAAGCGCAGAGGTTTGTAGGACAACAGCAATTTCCCTCAAGTGGACGACCTAAGGTTTATCGAACTCAGGGAAGTAGAGGTTGAAGATGGTCTCTCTCAAGCAACCCTGCAACTAAGATACAAGAAGTCTCTTGTGTCCCCAACACACCTAATACAACTAGGAGTTGTATAGGTGCACTAGTTCGGCGAAGAGATGGTAAAATATGGATAATAGGAGTGGCAAAGCAAAGTAATATAAATCTGTAATAAAAAGTGCAACAAGCAAACAAGTGGTAAACGTGAGCACAAATGGTATTGCAATGGTGGAAACAAGGCCTAGGCTTCATACTTTCACTAGTGGCAAGTCCCAACAACATTAACATAATCGAATCACATGATATTTCCCATAAAACATGCAAGGGGGACGCACTCGGAGGTCATTCCTTTGTGGTCAAGAGAGGACGAGAATTATGTAGGGCTACAAAAGCATACCTCAAAGTTCGTAGTTCTCAATCTATGGATTTCCCAATGTCACCGCGGCCATCCAAAGAGAGTACCACAATCACCACAACATATCTCAAGGATAGTCAAAGACAAGCACCAAGAGACTCTCAATCTTCAATCCACACACAAAAGAGGAAATCACTCATGAAAATATTCTTCTAATCCATGTCCAATAGACCGCTGTCACCTTGGTCTCGAAGATTATACTAGATAAAGACAAGTGAGTACATCAATCCAATACATAGAGGAAGGGCAAATATCATGGGATCACCCTAGATTAACATAGCCTATGATCACAACGAAGATCACATCATGGGAGAGAGAATTGACCACATAGCTACTGGTAGAAACCTCAGCCCCGAGGAGGAACTACTCCTGCATCATGGAGGGAGGAAGCACCGTCGATGGAGATGAATCCGGGGGCACTTCCCCGTCTCGGCAGGGTGCCGACACTGGAATTTTGGTCCCCCGAAACTTGGTGGCGATGGCGGCGGAGATCAGAATTGCTTCTGGAGAAAAGGGCTCTGGAATCAGGGTTTTCGCGACGCGTGGTAAATATATACCAAAGGGGGTCACCAGAGGCGGAGAGGGGGGCCCAGGCGCCCCCCCGGCGCGGCCAGGGGTGGGGCCGCGTGGGCAGGCCGCCTGGGCTGCCTCTAGCTCCCCTCTAGCCCCACTTCTGGCGCGTGGAAGCTTCTGGAGCGCTGATTTTTTATATATTTTTCCCCGAATGTTTCTGGCAATTTAAGTAATGGGAAAACCTGAAATACAAAAACAGCAGAAAACAGAAGCTGGCACTGGGGTGCACTGAATTAATAGGTTAGTCCAAATATGATCAAAAGTGTATGGAAGTGCATAAATATCATAGCAATATCACACAAAAGAGGCATGGAGCAAGCAGAAATTATAGATACGTTTGGGACGTATCAACATCCCCAAGCTTAATTCCTGCTCGTCCTCGAGTAGGTAAATGATAACAAGCATAATTTCTGTGGTTACATGCTACCAAAGAGTCTTTCACAATCACATGACAAATGCTTATTGAGATAATGAATCTTTAGTAATTAAGCTGCCTCATGAGAATATCACAAAGAACTGAAAGTTTACAATATGATACTGAAACACCCAATAGATTTGTAGTGAGCATGGTGTGCAAACATGACAAAGTGATACCTCGCTTGCCCCCTTTAGTGAAGCAAAACATAAATGCAGGAGCACCTCCGAAGTTTAAGTGACGACTAGATACAATGATTTCAGAATAAGCGATGTCACAATCATGCAGAAGACAATTGTACTTTGGGACAATGCACATTACACTCAGAATGATAATCATGCTCTCAATAGTTGGTGCTTTGAAGAAAGAAGGTGGAGACTCTCGAACCGTGGATTTTGATGGCCAGGTTGAAAACCCGTGGCTGGAAACAAAGACTAAACATGTACCAGAGCTCTTGGTTTTGAAAACAGAGGTAAAAATGATTTTTGGGAGGTGCATATTTCGTCAACGAATGTTAGTAGACAACCCAATCACTTCTCGAACTGGACATGTTTCGAGGAACGGCTCCCGCACGGGGACGATCACATCCCCTTAATCTCCTTTGTTTATCACTGCCAAAAGGTTTTTGATTTCTCATGAACAAAGCGTGAAGGAGGGTTTGTTTGTTGTATTATCTTTTATGAGCCGGGCGCACTCATGCCAGTTCCTCCTCGTATTAGGGGTTTGCAGATTAGACATGCAATCCCGGGGTAAAACTTGTCCAACTTAAAAAGATCATGAATTAACTACTACTTCCTCATGAGCGAAAATAGAGGCACAAAAGAGAAATGCTTTTGAATAATTTTGAGATGGTACAAGAAAGTCTTCGTTAGGAATGGCAAGTAAATACCATATATAGGAAGGTATGGTGGACTCATATGGCATAACTGGTTTCAAGGATTTTGGATGCACAAGCAGTCAGTCCGCTTAGTACAGGTGAAGGCTAGCAAAGGACTGGGAGCGACCAACTAAGAGAGCAATGACGGCCATAATCATGCAGAGCGACAAAGCAACATTGAATCGGGCATGGAAGTTATATGACTACTCAGAAATTAAAGATCATCAAGGCTTGATAGACTTTCTTTACAGTCTTAAATATGCGTGAGCAAATGCCAAGTCAATCAAAATAAATTCTTGGAGGAAGATATCACTAAACCATACCACATCATAGGCAAACAAATCATGCTGGTACTTCAATAACACATTAAGAACCCCCAGCTATTTGTGACGAACCATAAGAAAACATGAACTACTAAGCACCATTATGCGCATAGCATTTTTATCATAGACATATCAACCAGTGCCACAGAAGCCAACTCTCTTAACAAGATAAGCATGATAACTCAAGAGAGTTCCAGAAGCAACAACCTAAACAAAAGCTCTTTAAAAGATAAGCATGAAAACTAAGAGCTAAGCATGACAGCAGCTACGAAAAGATAAAGAACACACACAAGAAGATACACATGCAAGCCTATGTTGTGTTCTACAGTGGAGTGGAGCGTATTTCTATCCCAAACAATGAAGGCTAGGATCTAACTTATTATGAACAGCAAGCAAAGCTAAAGAAAACTAAAAAGGAAACTAAGAGCAAGACGCTCCAAGCATAGCACATAACGCATGAAGTGATTAAAATATAGTGGAACGAAAGACGAACTGATAATTGCTGATGGAGAAGGGGATGCACGGGGGCATCCCCAAGCTTAGACGCTTGAGTCTTCTTGAATATTTCTTGGGGGTGCACGGGGGCATCCCCAAGCTTGAGCGTTTGACCCTCCTGGATCTTCTTTTATCATCTTCCCTCGCACACTTGAAAACTCCCTTCATACATAACTCATCATAATCTGATTAGCGAGGTTAGTACCCATAATAAATTAATTTTTAACTACTGGAAATAAGGATAATCTTGAAGAGCTACTGTTTTTCAAGATTGCCAAAAGGTTTTTGCAAAGAAAAAGCAAGCTCAAGGTTTGCAAAACAAAGGAAAGGCAAAACAGGACAAAATCTGTGAAAAACAGACCAGCAGGTAGTAAATAATTTTTTCGGGGCACTTCTGCAACTCAAATCAAAAAACTCAGAACAGATGCTCGAAAGCCAATTGTATAGAGCACCCTGTCAAGAAAATTCAGATCAAAATAATGATCTGGTGATTTTATACAACGTTTTCTCTCTAAGGACAGAATCTGTTTTCTGGACTGCACGTCACAACTTTTGAACTTTCTTGCAATCGGAGGCTAAACTTTGGCACAAAGCTGAAAAATAAAGATACAATGATGTTGCTACAGTAGTAACAAACATGAAGACACTAAAAATTGAAAGAACAAACTGAAAGCAAAGATAACAAGGGTTGTCTCCCTAGAGCTCTTTCTTTATAGCCATAAAGATAGGCTTACGACTTTAATGATGCTCTCGTAGGAATAAGGGTTGAAGAACAAAAGAGAGCATCAAGAAGCAAATACCAAACACATTTAAGCCTAACATGCTTCCTATGCATAGGAATATTGCAATAGAATAATTCATTGAAGCACAAAGCAATAAGCATAGGAAGGCAAAACAAGTGCAGCTTCAAAACCTTCAATATAAAGAGAGGGAACTTGATATTATTGAAATATCTATAAGCATATGTTCCCTTCTCATAATAATTTTCAGTGGGATCACGAATAAACTCAACAATATAAGCATCACATAAGGCATTGTTACTATGATCCACATGCAAAAAGGTACTCTTACTCTCCACATAAGCATAATCTTTCTCATTGGTAATAGTGGGAGTAGGACTATCATAAACAACTTGAACACTATAGATTAATTGTGTATTAGGAAGATGGTGTTCAACAAGGGAGCAATTCCCTCCATGATTATGACAAGTTTCATAAGGATAATTTCTCCTTATGTCATAGGTACCTTTATAATCACTATAGATTGGAGTTATAACATCATCATAGTAGAGAAGAGCATTATCATTGCTAGCAACTATATTTGTAAACATGTTGTCTTTATTCTTACTAGCAAAAGAATTATCAATTATCACATCACTAGTGGGTAAAGGATTTGCTATCCTATCATCCCCAAGCTTAGAGCTTTCCATATCATCACTTTCAGAGTTGGTACCAAAAAGATTTTCAAGATCATAAGTAGCATTATCATCATTTTCTCAATCACAATAAGTAACATGCATATCATAATCAAAATCATCTTCAATAGTACCTACGGACGTATCATCAAGATGATAATTAAGGCAATAAACTTCACCTTCTTCTTTAAACTTACAACCGTTAGCATAAAAGTTGATGGGAGGAATATGCTCAGGCCAGGTTGATACCCATTCTTCTTCCTTCTTGCTCCTCTTCCTCCTCTTTTTCTTCTTCTTCACCTTAGGAGGGAGTGGTTGGAGATGAAGCTTCTCCACATATCCTGGTTTATCATTAGAAACAATAGGGGAAACTTGGGGGAAACTCTCCTTTTTATTAGCAGAAATATAAGAGACATTTTTATACTCTGGTAAAGTTCCCTCCTTTCTAATCTTACTTATGTAATCATTTTCATGGCAATTAACAACACAATAGAGATGGCAATTTTGCAAAGTGTTTTTTATTCCTATGGCATTAACATCTAGCCAAGAAGTCTTTTCTGATAACTCTTCACACATCAAAAATAACATAAGCTCATCATAAATATCAGAGGTGATCATGTTATCACACAACTGGTTAACAGTTATGTTTTGAAAGTGCATGCATTGAAAATTAAAGTGACCCTCTATACAGCAAAGTTCACAAGTAAAAGGATAAAGGTCACACAATTCTCTAGCAATTTCATTTAAATCTTTGACCCAAGTGATTGTTCTTTCATGCTTATGTTGCTTACAACTCTTCTCTTCTTCAATCATAGGCCTTTCACAAGGTCTATCCACTCCACAAAAATTAACATGCTTATATAAAACTTCATTTTTAGGAATTGGATCATGCATGTTGCAATCATCATGAACAATTTCATTTTCTTTGCAAATGTCTTTAAAAGGTTCACGATGCTTGATCCAATCCTCCTTAGGCATATTAATATGTGAAGCAAAAGATTTGAGGAAATCAACAAGGAGTTGAGAATCAAGCCCAAACTTAGCACTAAACTTATTAAAACTTGTAGTTTCAACAAAGGACTTAATGCAATCATACTCATAAATTGTACCTGACTCTTTACCTTTGTCGATCTCCCAATCTTCAGTGTTGCATTGAATTCTTTCAAGGAGTTCCCATTTAGCATCAATCTTTTCGTTCGTGAAAGAACCCATAGAGGAAGCATCGAGCAAATCTTTATCCTGTCGAGAGAGCCTCGCATAGAAAATAGTAATAATCATATCTTTGGGGAGCCCATGGTTAGGACATTTTAGCATTAACGTTTTCAGTCTCCCCCAAGCTTGAGCTATGCTCTCTCCGTCATGAGGATAGAAATTATAAACATAATTCCTATTCTCATGGACTTCATGAAGAGGATAAAACTTGGAGTAAAAGAGAGACTGGATCTCTTCCCAATCCAGAAGGTGAGAGTCATCTAGTAGCCTATACCATTCCAATGCTTTTCCTTTCAGTGACAAGGCAAATAATTTCCTCATGACTCCATCTCTTGTCAAACCTGAAATCTTAAACAACTCACAAAGTTCTGTAAGTTTCAACAAATGAATACTAGGATTGACTGTCCCATCATAACAATCATTCTTATTATTTCAATTATCCCAAGTGGTATTTGGAATGGGATACATTTAGTAGGTGGAGGAGACTTCTCTACCACGGGTGTGGTAAAGCGGCCTTCCCCAAGCAGCAAACTAAGAGTGCGGTTTTCCATAAACATAACTAGTGAAACTAAAAAGAAGAAACGAAAAGATTTAATTGCAAGATCTAAAGGTATACCTTCAAACACTTACTTCCCCGGCAACGGCGCCCGAAATAGCTTGATGTCTACACACGCTTCTATTCTTGTAGACTATGTTGGGCCTCCAAGCGTAGAGGTTTGTAGGACAGCAGCAATTTCCCTCAAGTGGATGACCTAAGGTTTATCGAACTCAGGGAAGTAGAGGTTGAAGATGGTCTCTCTCAAGCAACCCTGCAACAAAGATACAAGAAGTCTCTTGTGTCCCCAACACACCTAATACAACTAGGAGTTGTATAGGTGCACTAGTTCGGCGAAGAGATGGTAAAATATGGATAATAGGAGTGGCAAAGAAAAGTAACATAAATCTGTAATAAAAAGTGCAGCAAGCAAACAAGTGGTAAACGTGAGCACAAATGGTATTGCAATGGTGGAAACAAGGCCTAGGCTTCATACTTTCACTAGTGGCAACTCCCAACAACATTAACATCATCGAATCACATGATATTTCCCATAAAACATGCAAGGGGGACGCACTCGGAGGTCATTCCTTTGTGGTCAAGAGAGGACGAGAATTATGTAGGGCTACAAAAGCACACCTCAAAGTTCGTAGTTCTCAATCTATGGATTTCCCAATGTCACCGCGGCCATCCAAAGAGAGTACCACAATCACCACAACATATCTCAAGGATAGTCAAAGACAAGCACCAAGAGACTCTCAATCTTCAATCCACACACAAAAGAGGAAATCACTCATGAAAATATTCTTCTAATCCATGTCCAATACACCGCTGTCACCTTGGTCTCAGAGATTATACTTGATAAAGACAAGTGAGTACATCAATCCAATACATAGAGGAAGGGGAAATATCATGGGATCACCCTAGATTAACATAGCCTATGATCACAACGAAGATCACATCATGGGAGAGAGAATTGTCCACATAGCTACTGGTAAAAACCTCCGCCCCGAGGAGGAACTACTCCCGCATCATGGAGGGAGGAAGCACCGTCGATGGAGATGAATCCGGGGGCACTTCCCCGTCCCGGCAGGGTGCCGGCACTGGAATTCTGGTCCCTCGAAACTTGGTGGCGATGGCGGCGGAGATCGGAATTGCTTCTGGAGAAAAGGGCTCTGGAATCAGGGTTTTCGCGACACGTGGTAAATATATGACAAAGGGGGTCACCAGAGGCGGAGAGGGAGGCTGAGGCGCCCCCCGGCGTGGCCAGGGGTGGGGCCGCGTGGGCAGGCCGCCTGGGCTGCCCCTGGCTCCCCTCTGGCCCCACTTCTGGCGCGTGGAAGCTTCTGGAGCGCTGATTTTTTATATATTTTTCCCGGAATTTTTCTGGCAATTTAAGTAATGGGAAAACCTGAAATACAAAAACAGCAGAAAACAGAAGCTGGCACTGGGGTGCACTGAGTTAATAGGTTAGTCCAAATATGATAAAAAAGTGTATGGAAGTGCATAAATATCATAGCAATATCACACAAAAGAGGCATGGAGCAAGCAGAAATTATAGATACGTTTGGGACGTATCATGATACAAGTGCAATATGGATGGTAGATATAGGTTTTTGTAATATGAAATTATAAAACAGCAAGGTAACTAACAATAAAAGTGAGCATAGACCGTATTGCAACGCTAGGAAACAAGGCCTAGGGTTCATACTTTCTCTAGTGCAAGTTCTCTCAACAATAATAACATAACTGGATCACATGACTATCCCAGAACATGCAACAAAGAGTCACTCCAAAGTCACTAATAGCGGAGAACATACGAAGTGATTATTGTAGGGTACGAAACCACCTCAAAGTTATTCTTTATGATCGATCTATTCAAGAGTCCATAGTAAAATAACACGAAGCTATTCTTTCCGTTCGATCTATCATAGAGTTCGTACTAGAATAACACCCTAAGACACAAATCAACCAAAACCCTAATATCACCTAGATACTCCATTGTCACCTCAAGTATCCGTGGGCATGATTATATGATATGCATCACACAATCTCATATTAATCTATTCAACCAACACAAAGAATTTCAAAGAGTGCCCCAAAGTTTCTACCGGAGTGTCAAGACGAAAATGTGTGCCAACCCCTATGCATAAGTTCACAAGGTCACTGAACCCGCAAGTTGATCACTAAAACATACATCACGTAGATCACGTGATATCACATTGTCACCACAGATAAGCACATGTAAGACATACATCAAGTGTTCTCAAATCCTTAAAGACTCAATCCGATAAGATAACTTCAAAGGGAAAACTCAATCCATTACAAGAGAGTAGAGGGGAAGAAACACCATAAGATCCAACTATAATAGCAAAGCTCGCGATACATCAAGATCATGCCATCTCAAGAACACAAGAGAGAGAGCGAGATCAAACACATAGCTACTGGTACATACCCTCAACCCTGAGGGTGAACTACTCCCTCCTCGTCATGGAGAGCGCCAGGATGATGAAGATGGCCATCGGAGAGGGATTCCCCCCTACGGTAGGGTGCCAGAACCGGTCTAGATTGGTTTTCGGTGGCTATAGAGGCTTTCGGCAGCGGAACTCCCCATCTAGGTTATTTTCCGGAGGTTTCTGTATATATATGAGGTGTTGGAGTCTGGGACAAGTAAAGGGGACCTCTATGCTGTCCACGAGGCAGGGGGCACGCCCAGGGGGTGCCCCCTACCCTCGTGGGCAGCCCGGGAACCTTTTGGTCTCCCTCCGGCACTTCCTGAGCGTCTTCTGGTCCAAAAATAACCTCCGTTGAGTTTCAGGTCAATTTGGCTCCGTTTGATATTCCTTTTCTGCGATACTCTAAAACAAGAGAAAAACAGAAACTTCCACTGGGCTCTGGGTTAATAGGTTAGTCCCAAAAATCATATAAAAGTGTATATAAAATCCCATAAAACATCCTAGAAGGATAATATAATAGCATGGAACAATCAAAAATTATAGATACGTTGGAGACATATCACCTCCGCGCGTGCTTGCTAGTGTTGCTATCTTCACACTCTCTCGTCTTCTCCAGATCTAAACACGACTGCGGTGGCCACACTCTCTCTCTGCTCGCGGCTGGTCTCAGATCTGGCTGGATCCCCTCCGCCAAGGAAGGTGCAAAGGTGCAACGTTCACACGGTCTTCCTCGGTGACGACTCTTACCCACTGTCGGCGTGTCCCCATCAGCGTGCCTTGTCGTTATCTTCCACGTAGCGCCGGATAGGGAGGGCCTCCGACCCCTTCTTCCTCACTGCCGTAGTGTGGGAAGATCGGCCCTCCCGACGCCCACCTAGCAACATCCTGGCGACCCTCAGGTATACCTTCCTTTGAAACCGGCCTTGCTCTCCTACCCCAGCTCCTCACGTCACTGCATTTGTATCTTTTACTATTTCTCAGGCCCCCTCGTAAATAGGATCAATCGGATGTTCGAAAGCCACCAAAATTTTATGGTTAAGAGGTAAAACTACTTCATGCAGTCGAATCTGGTGCTACTTGGTTCAAACAGTGAAGAATGGGGGTGGAGGTGGGGGAAGATTTGTTACCTGAATCTAGGACATGGTCAAAAGAGGAAATAATGGGGTCGGAAAGTAGAAGAGACTGGCTATCCAACTGGTCTCTTATTCTAATAGGGAAATAAAGGGAAATGCAGTACAAACTCAATATAAACAGATCTATTGGTTGAAAAAGGACAGAAAGTGGGGACACGTCAACAGAGTATATGTCCAACACTAGATTTGCTAGCCTCACACAGTATAAGGTGGCTACAAAAATGGGACCAACCCAGATATCCTATTTGGATGTTTGTTGCCCTGAGCTCGTCTTATGTAATGCCACTAGTAAAATGTAGCAGCCCCACTCCTAAAGTAAGGACACGTTAAACCAATGTTGTTTTCATTGTAATGCCTCCAGTAATATGAATCAATGGCACTTATTTTCATGTCATGCTAAATTTCCCATTAAGACAAGTTGCTTCTTTTCGTAAGTAATGCAACTGTCCTGGTCTGCCTACTCTCACGTGCCCAAATACCAACTCTTTAGCAGCTGTTAATGTAATGTTGCTGGTAAAATGAAGCAATGGCACCATTAAAGTAATGCCGTATTTAATGATTGTCATAGTTAATCCTAATGCCCACACTAATATCTAGAAATGCTGCTGCTTTAGAAATTGCTACTGTCCTTGTAGGATCACCATTCAGATAAGTAACATGCTTCTTTTCATTTGATGTATGTTTCATCACTTATTAGTCACCCTCCTTTCCACCTTTTTGTGCAAACAGAGATATACATTTCACGCTTGATCTTAGTTGAACTGCACAAAATGATATCCAAATTATAGTTGAACATTCCAGGAGCTTCACGACCAAGATGTTGCTCAATTTTATTGCAACTAATGAAGAAGAGGCTGATAGCTCATGGGACCAAGTACTTGCTAACTGCATGATGCAAACATTGCTTCATTTTAGGTGAACTACACAAAAAGGTCCCATGAATTGAATCATCCATGTTGGTGACTGGTGTCATCCCTTCTACGATGGCGTTGACTGCAGATATGGTTCCCATCATGAGGTATGTTCCTTTTTGGTCCGACCATTTGCCAAAGATCTTACATGTTGATTCTGCTCTTGTGCTACTGTTTTGGCACTGCCATGATAAAAGCATTAATGTTATTATTTTGCACCTTAATCTAGTGGCACTATTAATTTGAGGCAGTGTTTTGGCACCGCTAGCGCCACTGATTTTATTATATCAAAAGATGGGTTTCCTCCTATTTCATTAAAGATACCCAACCTTAGAGAACCATTATCCAACAATATCTCAGTGTAAACGGGCAGATATGCAACTACTACTAGAATGGACTGAGTACTAGCAACAGACAAGTTCGCCACATAAGCTCGGCAGGTAGCGGAACGCTGCACCAGCTCGACCAAGTTTGGATTACAACCCAAATGCTACCACAGAAACATTGGGGGGGGGAATAAGGACTGAAAGAGCCAGGTTCAGCATCCCAGTCTAAGCACCCCCGGCCTCCATCCTTGCGGCGCACGGTACACCTCGCTTGCCACCTTCTTGACCCTAGTGCCACTGATAAAATGAAGTAATAATATAGTTGAAATAGAGCAAGTGTCCTCTCTATCATTTCGTTTCCAATGTAGATAAAGAAAGTGCTTCTCTTTGTTAGTATATGTTTCATCAACTAGTCCCATTGTTAATGTTTATGTATTTCTGCAAACTGGGCTGCTCAATTTTAGTTGATCTGGAAAAATATAGAGATTGGAATGTCTCAAGGCCCCTCCTTGCACTACCGTTGTTTACACTGATGTTCCTCACTGGCAGAAGGTGTAACGGGGAGAATTGGGTTGATTTTCAGTATGAGGCCTACCGTATGAGGAATCGCAGGGCCCATCGCCCCCTCGCGCCATGGCATACTATGATTATATCGCCATATTTTCCCATTAAGAAAATGAAGTTTCTTCTATTTATTAGTGTATGTTTCATCAACCAGTGCCACTATAACGTAATCACGTTTTTTCATTATCTATGCAAACAGGGTTATTCAGCTGCATTTTTGTGGAACTACACAAATGTACGGATGGAACCGACATATATGTAGAGTGCGAGGTGCAAAGTAAAAATTACCGACACCAAGCATGCTCCATCTAAGCATTGGAGCTATCTGTGGACGGATCTTTCTCGGCAGCAAATCCTCTATTCCAATACTAGTAGCTTACATTTGCACTTTTCTAGGGAGTACTCTTTTCTGAAAGAAGCACCAATCGATTTTTCTTTCTTTGTACACGGTGTTTGTTTTGGTCCAGAGCTATTTTAGGGTGATTGGCTAGTACTCGTAGACTAATTGTAGGCATGATTTTCATTAGTTGTCCCATTGACTGTAAGCATGAGCAGATGGAAGATTAGGTTAGTGAGAAGCTTAACTTAAACCCTACCGCTACCGTTGAAACGAGGCGAGCGATGAGGGAACCGTGGAGAACGGCGGGAAAGCAACATCGTGCCATCCGACCTCCTCTTGTGGTGGGAGAAAGAATAATAATGTGGCTCCTGCTGGCACCACACACTCACGAATGACAACCAATACTTGATTGATTCGCTATCCTGTAGTCAACCTTCGACCTGTATGCCCACCACTTCCGCGTAACTTTCTCATCGGGCGAATATGTCTGCTCCATTTCCCAAAGGAGATACTCAATGAACTCGAAGGACTACGGCGTGACTGCCGCCAGGGAGTACATTGCCACCCTCATCGCGACCGTCTCGCTCTTTCGCATACATTGCCACATGTCCCTCACCGTCCTCAAAATCTCCCACTCGTTGTCAAACCAAGTAAGGACCGCCTTCAACCTGGCTAACATCGCCTAGTCGCCGCCGGCGATCTACCCGATTCGCTGCTGCATCCTCTCCATAGATGTCCTTTTGAGAGGTCCGGTGCTAGCTTTGGAAGATGGGAGGAGAGATGGTGGTCTTGCAATGGAGATGAGGGAGAGGAGAGATGGTGGTTTTGCAATGGAGAAGATGGAGAGGAGAGGGGGTGGTTTTGCAATGGAGAAGAGGAGAGGCGAGACGGTGGTTTTGGAATGGAGATGATGGAGGGGCCAGACGGTGGTTAGGATCCTCTGCAGTAGCGCACCATGTAGTACGGTCACTGTCGTGTGGACCCGACCCCACATGTCATCCGCAGTACAACAATGTATAGTCTGCAGATGATCTTAACCCGGTTTGCCAATGGAGAAGAGTGAGAGGAGCATGCAACAACAATTTAGGATTTGACGAGAGGGCCGGCGAGCTCTGACTGAAAGCGACCCCACATTAACTAGTCTCCCTTGTATTCTGGGTCATATTTGACCATGATTTTCACAAATAAAATATATGTCATACATTGCAAAATAATATAATCTGGAAGTACATTCAGATACGAACCAAATGATACAATTTTTGATGACATGCATTCACATTTTTCTTGTCAAATACAGTATGTGGTCAAACTTTCACTACTACAGGATGCTGCTAACACGACACTACGATGAGAGACCCTTCGACGAAACTGTGTGCGATGCCATAATCGCAAACGATGGTGTAAAAAACCCATCAAAAAGGTGCAAAACATTTGCGATGGAGGATGCATCAAACACAATTCAAATTTTAGTTGCGTGTGTGATGCATGGCATACGGTTCGGTTCAATTAACTATTTGCGATGAGGAGGAACAAAAGAAACAAGCTGCCAGATGAAGCCGTGGCAATGTACATCATACGATTCAGTCGGATGAATTGTTTGTGATTAGGTAACACAAAAGAAATGGTCAGCCAGATCAAGGTGTGTGCGATATACGGCATGCGGTTCACTCGGATGAACTGTTTGCGTTGAGACAGGAGAACATAAATGGTTCAATATAACAAGATGTGTGTGATACGCGGCAAACATGTCTGTAATCAGAAATGTGTGTGAAGACCGATAATAACACAAACGATTGCTTCTAATAAGACGTACGTGATATGCTCTGTCTACACAACATCTATTGGCCATTGGGCAACGGGCGGTCATCCGGCTACGCCGTAAGGATGCGAAGAGGGCATCCTATATCTGCAAGGACTAGTTGTTCCACCATTATCTCATCTAAGAGAACTCTCAAGTTAACTGTGCTCAGGCTGGAGCAGCCATGAGATCGGTGATCGGATGGGAAGCTGTCAAAATTTCAAAAGCCACTGGGTTTTGAACTTTTTTGTTTTTTAACACATGTTAAAGAAGGTTTACCGCGTTAATTTTTGACAATGTGCGATACGTGGCATACAGTAGATCCATCCGACCTACTTGTGATGGAATAAGCCGTGTGTGCTGTGGGGTGGAATTAACCTCAAGGTCCTTGTTTTAAATTTTTTTTGTTGTTTAACACATGTTAAAGAAGGTCTGCCGCATTACTTTTTGACAATGTGTGATACGAGGCATACAGTTGATCCATCCGACATGTTTGTGATGGAATAAGCCGTGTGTGTTGTGGGGTGGAATTAACCTCAAGATCCTTGTTTTGATTTTTTTTTTGTTTTCTTAACACATGTTAAAGAAGGTCTACCACATTACTTTTTGACAATGTGCGATACGTGGCATACAGTTGATCCATCCAACATGATTGTGATGGAATAATCCGTGTGTGTTGTGGGCAAACGGTTGCTAGTATTCAACTGTTTGCGATTGAAGAATTCATCACCGACGGGTTCCCTAGTGTGGTCCATGTTCATATGATCATCATCTACATCTTGTGCTAGCTCGTCGTTCCTTCTATGCTAAGTTTTATGAACACGCCACCGTTTCCCACCATTTCCTCACATGTTTCCCGCCACCCAGCGATATTGTGCATAAACCTAGGCGGCGCGCGACGCTCGGAGGCGACAAGCGCAGCATGTAGCACATCCACCTTTTACAAGCATGCCAACCCACCAAAGGGCCGCCTTTGCCATCAAGCTCGTCAACGAGGAAAACGAATAGGCGCCACGGCCTGTCGAGGCCGAGGTGCTCCCCGGCAACGCGATGGACGACGCCGTGCTACGCGTCATCGCCGGGGTTGAGCAGACCTTTGGTGCATGGCGCTTGAGCTCCGCATATCAAGATAGGCATGTCAGCACCGACAGGCTGTAGCTCGCTGCACAACATGATCGATGGTGCGCCACAGAGCAAGCTAGGCGCGTCCGCGCTGATAGGCTGCCGCTCGCCGCACGGCGAGACCGTTGGAGCACCGCAGAGCGAGAGGCGTGACTCGCCGCACAGCAAGAGCGGATCCATCGGCGCTTGCCTGTTGTCGACACGGCGTCGCAGCTGGGTAGACGTCCCGTCAGTACCCCCATTCCATGCGAGGAGTGGGCAGAGGCCCTCGGCGCCATACTTGCACCAGAGGCCGGTCGCGCCGTACTTGCACCGGACGCCCACCGCGCCATTCGCATGGGTGGTGCTGTTCGCCTTGTCCGCGGCTCGCTGGATGCCAACGCGCTGGTCCATAGGCTCGACCGGGCCCAGGTGTCCACCTAGGCGCAGTAGAGGAACATGGCCATCGCATCCTTTAGCTGGTGATCTCCGATGAAATAGCCAACTTGGAGCTCAAGATCGCGCTCCAGATGTACCGCAAGCGTGTCGACCGCTTGGACGAACGCATGCACGAGTTCAGGCAGAGCCAAGAGCTACCGTAGGCAAGGGCTGCTGGTCATGGTCTCATGGGCGTGTTTTATTTTGTTGAGTCATTTCGACATGGATAGCTATGTATTTACAGCAAACATAGTATTGCTCTATTTATTCCTCTGTTTCAATGTGTGTACTCTATTTTCTGTTCTTATATGTTCTGTTTCAATGTGTGTGTATACGCTTTCCATTCTGTATATGTGGATGATAACAACTATTCTGTTACTAGTAAAAGAATACCCTGCAGCCTATATAGGAGCTATCGGACCCGAATATTCTAAACTACGAAAAAGCAAACCCCATTCTTTCCGGCACAAAGCAAAAAGAAGAATGTCCCCACGCCCCCACCCCACTGCCCCGTCTCCATCCAGACCCTGATCCCCCGCTCCTAGCACACCGCCGCAGCTTGGCTCCCTCCCCCATCGTGCCTCCACCGCCCGACTCCCTCCCCGTAACGCCTCCGCCACCCGGCTCCCTCCCCGTCGCTCCTCTGCCGCCCGTCTCCCTCCTCGTTGCTCCACCGCCGCCCGGCTCGCTGCCCGAGCGCGCCGTTGCCGCTTGATACGTCTCCAACGTATCTATAATTTTTGATAGTTCCATGCTATTATTTACGAAGTCTTGGATGTTTAATGGGCTTTATCATTCACTTTTATATCATTTTTGGGACTAACCTACTAACCCAAAGGCCCAATCCAGATTGCTGTTTTTTGCCTGTTTAAGGGTTTTGCAGAAAAATAATATCAAACGGAGTCCAAATGGAATGAAACCTTCGCGAGAGATATTTTTGGAGAAAATCACGCACGCGGAGCTTGAGAACCACGTCAGGGGATGAAAGGGTGGCCACGAGGGTGGGGGGCGCGCCCCCTTGCCAGGGTGTGCCCCCTGCCTCGTGGCCCCCTCGAGCGTCCCCCGGTGCCCTCCCTCTTCCTATATAAGTCTACATACCCCAGAAACTCTGTGAACAGAGAGAAAACCTTAATTCCACCACGGTACCTTCTGTTCCCATGAAGATCCCATCTTGGAGCCTGTTTTGAAGCTCCACCGGAGGGGGATCCATCACGAAGGCCTTCATCATCATCATCATTGCCCTCACCATGAGTTGTGAGTAGTTTACCCTAGACCTTCGGGTCCATAGCTAGTATCTAGATGTCTTCTTCTCTCTCTCTCTGGATCTCAATACAAAGTTCTCCTCGGTCTTCGAGGATAGCTATTCGATGTAATCTCTTTTTACGGTGTGCTTGTCGAGATCCGATGAATTGTGAGTTTATGATCAAGGTTATCTTTGATAGATACTTGGTTCTTCTCTGAACTTTTTATGTGTGCTCATAATATCCTTGCAAGTCTCTTCGAATTATTGGTTTGGTTTGGCCTACTAGATCTATAGTTCTTGCAATGGGAGAAGTGCTTGGCTTTGGGGTCAATATTGTGGTGTCCTTTCCCTGTGACAGGAGGGGTAGCAAGGCACATATTGTATTGTTGCCATCGAGGATAAAAAGATGGGGTTTATATCATATTGCTTGAGTTTATCCGTCTACATCATGTCATCTTGCTTAAGGCGTTACTCTGTTCTTATGACCTCAATACACTAGATGCATGCTGGATAGCGGTCGATGTGTGGAGTAATAGTAGTAGATGCAGAATCGTTTCGGTCTACTTGTCTCGGACGTGATGCCTATATACAATGATCATGCCTAGATAGTTTCATAATTATTTGCTTTTCTATCAATTGCTTGACAGTAATTTGTTTACCCGCCGTAGAATATCACTATCATGAGAGAAGCCACTAGAGAAAACTATGGCCCCCGGGTCTATTCTCGACATATCAATCTACATCTACTTACTTTTATCGCTTTTATTTGTTGTTCTTATAAACTAAAAATACCAAAAATATAAACTATCATCTCTATCGGATTTCACTTCCGTAAATGACCGTAAAGGGATTGACAACCCCTTATCGCGTTGGCTGCAAAGTTCTTATTTGTTTGTGCAGGTGCGAGGGACTCGCACGTGGTCTCCTACTGGATTGATACCTTGGTTCTCAAAAACCGAGGGAAATACTTACGCTACTGTGTTGCATCTCCCTTTCCTCTTCGAGGGAATACAACGCATGCTCAAGAGGTAGCAAGAAAAATTTCTGGCGCCGTTGCCAGAGAGGCTTACGCAAAAGACATATACCAAGTACCTATCACAAACCCTTATGCTTCGCGTTATGTTTATTTGCCTCTCATTTTCCTCTCCCCCACTTCACCCTTGCCGTTTTATTTGCCCTTCCTTTTCCGTGTGTTTACCGTCCGCTTGCCCCTTGTTTGCTTGTGTGCTATGTGCCCTCAATTAGCTTGCATATTCGCTCACTAAAGTATGGATCCTCATCCACTTGCTAATCTCTTTAAGAGATCCCATCATGTTGAACCTATTGCTAGTGAGTTGCGTGCACTAGATTATCTTTATGGGGTTTTGCTTGAAATTTATGAATCTGAAAATTGTGAGGAATTGTTAAAAGAAAAAGTGATTCATGATAGCTTGTTAAATAAAAAGCATGATTGCAATGATGTTATTGTGAATTCTATGAATGTCAATTGTGTTAATGACATGCAAAACCCTAAGCTTGGGGCTGCTTATTTTGCTATGCCCACTACTTGTTGCAATGATCACGATTGGGGTGATGATTTTTACGATCTTGAATATTTATTTAAACCCCATCATGAATGTGAGATTGATAACAACGTTTGCAATAATATTGAAAGTGGAGTTCAAAGAGTGTCATCTTTTGATCCCACTACTTTAGATATTGACCAATCTTATGAAATTTTTGATAAAAGTGGGTTCGGAAAGGTCATGACTTTAGTTAATGTTGATCCCACTATTTTGGTTGAGTGTCAACTTCACATGCATGTGGATCATGTTGAGAATATGTTATGTGATAGCTATTTTGTTGAATTTGATCATGATCCTACATGCAACTATTATGTGCGAGGAAGATATGGTTGTAGAAAATTTCGTGTTACTAAATTACCTCTCGTTATGTTGAGATTGCTATTGTTTCTTTCTTCTTCCTTGGATATGCTCGATCTTGCTTGCCTTGATAATTTGTTTTGCTATAAGATACCTATGCATAGGAAGTATGTTAGACTTAGATTTGTTTTTCACATGCTATATGATGCTCTCTTTGTCCTTCAATTCTTATGTTTCATGTGAGCATCATCCAACTATCAATGCCTAGCTAGGGGCGTAAAACGATAGCGCTTGTTGGGAGGCAACCTAATTTTTTGTGTTTTGTTTTTTTGCTGTTAGTGAATAAATATTGCATCTAGCCTCTGATTAGATGTGGTTTCATGTTTTGTTTAGTGTTTGTGCCAATTAGAACCATTGGGAAGACTTGTGTGAAGTTTATATGATCTTGCTGTGAAAAACAGAACCGTTAGCGCTAGCTAAAGTAGTCTTCAGATTTTACAGGAGGGTGATTTTTTGTTGATTCTTTTTGAAGATGATTGGTAGACAAATTACGCAAATTTAACAATTTAGTTTGAATTTTTTGGAGTTCCAGAAGTAGGCAAAACCTGCAGATTACTACAGACTGTTCTGTTTTTGACAGAATCTGTTTTTCGTATGTTGTTTGCCTATTCCGATGCATCTATGAGTAGTATTGGAGTATATGAACCATAGATAAGTTGGAATACAGTAGGTTTAACACCAATAAAAACAAAGAATGAATTCATTGCTGCACCTTTGAGTAGTGGTTTGCTTTCTTATACTAACGGAGCTCACGAGAATTTTTGTCTAAGTTTTGTGTTGTTAAGTTTTCAAGTTTTGAGTATTGCTTTGATGGACTATGGAAGAAGGACTAGCAAAGGCCTAAGCTTGGGGATGCCCATGGCACCCCATGTAAATTCAAGATAATCAAAAGCCGAAGCTTGGGGATGCCCCGGGAAGGCATCCCCTCTTTCGTCTTCATCCATCGGTAACTATACTTGGAGCTATATTTCTATTCGCAACATGTTATGTGTTTTGCTTGGAGCGTCTTGTATAATTTGAGTCTTTGCTTGTTACTTTGCCACAATCATCCTTGCTGGACACACCTATTTGAGAGAGTTAAATATGGCCTAGAAATTGTTAGAACACTCTATGTGCTTCACTTATATCTTTTGAGTTGAATAGTTTTTGCTCTAGTGCTTCACTTATATCTTTTAGAGCACGGTGGTGGTAATATTTTGTAGAAATTGTTGAACTCTCATGCTTCACTTATATCCTTTTGAAAGTCTATTAAAACAGCATGGTAATGTGTTTAGGCTAAAGAAACTAGTCTTCACATGATAAACATCCAATGTCAATGTAGTAAAAAAATTCACACTAAGTGCATTGAATATGATGAGATGTTGGATGCTTGATAATTGTTTTGAGATTTGAAGATAGTGATATTAGAGTCATGCTAGTGGAGTTATTATGAAATTGAGAAATACTTGTGTCGGTGTACGAAAGTAGGGGTACCTTAGTACCCCGACTTGTGCACGGGCAGTAGCAGCGTCCCGTGGCAGGGCTTGCCACGCGCCCGCCAAGGCCCGCTTTGGTTCCTTTGGAGCCATTCAAGAACAAAGTATTCAAGTCAATGAAACAAGACCATGAAACAAGGCCCCGGCAAGAGGAGCTTGCCGGGAAGGCCGCTCCAGGCTCAAAACCACCCCTTTAGCACAAGACCCTGGCAGGAGGAGCTTGCCAGGAAGGCCAAAGCATGGCATTTCAAAAGACTCGCCGTGGCGCATCGCGCGCCCCGGCAAGGTCCGGAGAGCGACAAGCTTCCGGGCGCGGCAAGGTAGCGACCGCGGCAAGGCGCTTGCCGCAACAAGCTCTCACTGTGTGCCCACGCTCCAGCTCATCCGGCCATGCGTCGCCCTGGGGCCCTTCCAGGGGCACGTGGCGGAAGGCTGTGCAGCCTGGGGTACATGGTGGCAAACCACGATGACGAGGCCACCTTCGTGGCGAACGGAGACGCCCGGACGGACGCTTTTTGCACTGTTTGGGGGCGACGGTGACGGGCATTCAATGCCCTTGTCCCCCACCGTCAGGGTTAGGTACAAAACACTGTACATACACTGTTACAACTACCACCATTTTTACGATTCTACCCTCGCCTACGTTGCCACCTGTTGGTGACCCCTGGACCTATAAAAGGAGGCCCATGCACAACGTAGAGGGGGTTCCGATCTTTGATCACTCCCATGCTCGGTGTAGCTAGCAACCAGCACAGTAGCTCTTCTTGGTCCCGAGCCAAGAACTCAATACAAACCAAGCAGGAGTAGGGTTTTACGCATCCGTGCGGCCCGAACCTGGGTAAACTGCCCACCTGCCTGCCTCGATCTGCTCTTTGTGCATCCTCCGCTCCCTTGCCGTACCGAAAAGGGGCTCCGGTCCCATAGGTGTTCGTGGGCGATCAGTTTCCCCGACATCTTTGGCGCGCCAGGTAGGGGGCGTCGAGGTTGTGCGAACCTGATCCGGCGTTCACGCGGGCGCAACCTTCAGCAGCTCCATCAGCTTCGTCAACTTCATCGACATGCCGCCGAAGAAGAAAGCTTCGGAGGTAGGAGGCCCGTCCGCGTCGATCCCACCGCCACCAGAACCAACGGTTTGTGGGGTAGACTCTGGCGGAAGGACGGACACCGGCGAGGAAACTCACGGCGCCGCCAAATCCAAGGACAAGACGGACGACAGAGCGCACTCCAAGACCTCGGTGTCCGTGCATGCACCGCGCCCCTCTCAGGAGGTGCCGGAACGGCAGCGGCGTGGTACGCAGGGTACCATCCGCTTGCTAGGCCAAGGACAAGTTGGTGGGTCGCGGGACGCTCAGGGCCCACGTGCTGGCACGAGCAAGGCACGGTCGCCGGGACGAGACCCTGCTCCTTCTAACGCTGTTAGAAGTCCAAGCATATCTTGCTCCTTGCACCGCTCGCCACCGCTCCCCTCCACTCCAGCAGAAGCTCTAGCTAGAGCTCAGCTACTCCTCGACTTCCCTCCAGCGGCAGGCAAGGCCGAAGACTGGAGGGCCACCATCCAAAGTCTCATCGCCTTCACCAACAACGACACGCCGCAGCAGCCGGCGATGTCACGGCCGCGGCAAGTCAGCCAGGCGCGGGCTGATGGAGACAAGACCGCCGGGGGTGCAACTATCGTGCACTCCCCTCCGCGAAAGCAGAAATCGCCGACTCGCCGGATCAACATCGACGACGACTCCACGGCGTCGTCGGATCCACGGGCTCGCCGCGATCAATGCCAAGTCCTCGACGACAGGCGGCAAGAAGACGCTCGAACTCGCATCGAGCGTCGAAGAGAAGCGCGACGACAGTCCGACCAGCGCGCTAGGACCGCTGTCGACATGCACGCGCCCGGCGAACCAGGCGACCTGCCGTACGCGGCAGGCTGCCCTGCGTTCACCTGTGAGCTGCGGCAAGTCCAATGGCCCAGCATGAAGAACTTCAAGCCCGACATACCCGAGAAGTACGACGGCAAGACCCATCCCTCTGAGTTCCTCAGCATCTACACCATTGCGGTGCAGGCTGCCGGGGGACGAGACGAGAAGATATTGGCAAACTACTTCCCGCTTGTGCTCAAGCCGAATGTGAGATCTTGGCTCATGCACTTGCCGGAAAACTCCATCTCTTCTTGGGCCGACCTGTGCCACCAGTTTGTTGGCGCCTTCACGGGTGGCCACAAGCCCCATGGCCAGGAAAGTGATTTGCATATACTTGCCCAGAAGGAAGGAGAGTCCCTGCGAAAGTACATCCAGAGATTCAGCCGCGTCCAGCACAACATCCCGGACGTCCACCCTGCTGCGGTTATTAGCGCGTTCCACCAGAACATGCGTAACCGCAGGATGAGGGAGAAGATGGTGATGTGCAAGATACGAGACGTCAGTGAGCTTTATGCCCTGGCTGACAAGTGTGCGCGCGCTGAAGAGGGGAGGAGACTCCCCGGAGAGGATGCTGGAGCAGGAGGAACAGATAGTGAGGATGTCGCCCCGGCAAGGAAAAACCGGCGGCGGAACAACAAGAAAAAGAAGAACAAGGAAGTACTGGCCGTGGAGCAGTCCGGCAAGGAGGCTGGCGTGAAGAAGGCTCAAGCTGGTGGCTCCGGCAAGGAAGCTGCCACTGTAGCCGCCGCCGACAAGCAGGACGGCTCCGACAAGCAGTACTGCAAGATCCACCGCACCAAGGGCCATGATCTCCAGAACTGCAAGAGGGTCGAATACCTCCTCGAGCAGCAGAAGGCTGAGTACGAGCAACGCGACAAGGAGAAGGCCCAGGGAGGTGGAGGAGAGTCCGAAAAGAAGCGGCCATTCAATGGCCGGGGAGGACGCCGCGGCAAGGCCAAGCAGCGACAAGGAGATAGAACTCCCCGCGGCCGCGACAAGGACGAAGACGAAGACGACGACGAGGACATGGACGACGGAGACAACAGCGAGCAAGAATTCCAGAAGGCCACAGAAGTTCTGTGCGTCGATGGAGGTGCCTCTCTGCATACTTCCCACCGCCAACTCAAGCAATGGGTGCGGGAAGTCAATGCAGCAGAGCCACCCGTCGAGTCGCGCAAACTCCTGAAGTGGTCCAGCACGCCCATCGTCTTCGACATTGAGGATCACCCTGACCGCATAACTGCGGTCGGGTGCTTGCCGATATTGGTTTCACCAACCATCCGCAACCTCAAGGTCACCAAGATGCTGGTTGACGGCGGGGCCGGCCTAAACCTGATCTCCTCTGTTGTAGTCCGAAAGCTACAGATCCCCGACAACGAGCTCGAGGAAACCAGAACTTTCCAAGGAATCAACCCGGGGAGGAGCAAGCCGAAGGGGAAGATCACACTGCCAGTAACTTTTGGCGGAGAGCTGAATTTCAGGACTGAGAGGATCACCTTTGACGTTGCCGATATCCCATTGCCATACAATGGGATACTTGGCCGTCCGGCGCTCGCCAAGTTCATGGCAGCCTCTCACTATGCCTACAATATGCTCAAGATGCAAGGGCCGATAAGCGTCATCTCTTTCCCTGGCGACAAGAAGGACGCGCTTATCTGCGCCGACAAGATCTACCGGGACGCAGCAGCTGTAACAGATAGCAAAACACTTGCCGCTGACGCTCCCAGGGGGAAGAACAAAACCAAGTCTGGCAAGAGCTCTGGGGCCCACTCCGGCAAACGCACCTCCTCGGAGTGCTGCGCTGCCGTCGAGGACGCACCATCGAGCTCCACCGGCAAGTGCAAGAAGGGAATGGCAGCTCCACCTGCAACCAAGAAGGTGTCCGCCAAGGAGGACGGCACTGGTGGTACTTTCACCATCAGTGCTACGCTTGATCCTAAATAGGAAAGCGCGCTCGTTGCTTTCCTGCGGGCGAATGTTGACGTGTTTGCATGGCAACCGTCTGACATCCCCGGTGTTCCCAGGAAAGTAATTGAGCACAAGCTTATTGTTTGTCCTCACGCGCGGCCCGTCAAGCAGAACGTCAGGAAGCAAGCGGTGGAGCACCAAGAGTTTATTGCTGAAGAAATCAAGAAGTTGGAAGCGGCAGGCCTTGTTAGAGGTGTACTTCATCCCACGTGGCTGGCCAACCCTGTTGTCGTGCGCAAAGCTAATGGGAAGTGGAGGCTTTGTATAGACTTCACTAATGTGAATAAAGCTTGTCCCGAAGATCCATTTCCCTTGCCGCGCATTGACCAGATCGTTGACTCCACGGCGGGATGTGAGTTGCTTTCATTCCTTGATGCATATTCCGGATACCACCAGATATTCATGGCTGAAGAGGATGAAGAGAAGACCGCATTCATTACTCCATGTGGCACTTACTGCTTCATACGCATGCCCTTTGGATTGAAGAATGCGGGTTCAACAATTGCAAGGGTGGTCCACACTGCTTTTGAGCCACAGATACACAGGAATGTAGAAGCTTACATGGATGATATAGTGGTCAAGAGCAAGGACAAGGATACCCTGATTCAAGACCTAGATGAAACTTTTGCGAATCTGCGCAAGATACAGCTCAAGCTTAACCCCGAGAAGTGCATCTTCGGAGTCCCCTCCGGCAAGCTTCTCGGGTTCTTTGTGTCCCAGAGGGGGATTGAAGCCAATCCCGACAAGATTAAAGCCATCGAGCAGATCGAAGCACCGAAGCGCAACAAGGATGTGCGGAGGCTTGCTGGTTGTGTGGCTGCTCTCAGCAGGTTCATTTCTAAGTCTGCAGAACATGCCCTGCCGTTTTTCAAAATTTTGAAAAAGGCAGGTCCAATGAAATGGACTCCGGAAGTGGAGGCAGCGCTGCAGGACTTGAAAGGATACCTGTCCTCCACTCCAATACTTGTCGCACCTAAGCCGCAAGAGAAGTTGCTGCTGTACTTAGCAGCGACCAATCAAGTGGTTAGTGCTGCATTGGTAGCGGAAAGGGAGGCAGAGGAGGAGTCCACAGCCCCGGCAAGCGCATCCAGCGACAAGCAGGGGGCTTCCCCGACAAGATCTGGCCCCGACAAGAATGAGTCTGCGCAGATGCAAGGAGAAGTGCGAAAGAAAATGGTGCAGCGCCCAGTCTATTTTGTCAGTTCCCTCTTGCAGGGGGCTAGGTCAAGGTTCTCTGGGGTGCAGAAGCTGCTTTTCGGCCTCCTTATGGCCTCGAGAAAGCTGCGCCACTACTTCCAAGCACATGAGATAACGGTGGTAACTCGCTTTCCGCTGAAAAGGATATTACAGAACCCAGAAGCAACAGGCAGGATTGTCGAGTGGGCACTGGAGCTGTCAAGCTTTGGTCTTAAGTTTGAAAGCACTTCAACTATCCAGAGCAGAGCATTGGCAGAGTTCATAGCAGAATGGACACCAACGCCAGACGAAGAGATTCCAGAAACAAACATCCCTGTCAAAGAAGCGAGCAAAGAATGGGTAATGTACTTCGATGGAGCCTTCTCGCTGCAAGGCGCCGGTGCTGGTGTGCTGCTTGTCGCACCCACCGGAGAACACCTCAAGTACGTTGTCCAAATGCACTTTCCCAAGGAGCAAGCAACGAACAATACTGCAGAGTATGAAGGTTTGCTTGCCGGCCTCAGAGTTGCAGCAGAACTTGGGATCAAGAAGCTGATTGTGCGGGGAGATTCACAGTTGCTTGTCCGCCAAGTGAACAAGAGCTACCAGAGCCCATTGATGGAAGCTTACGTCGACGAAGTGAGAAAGCTTGAAGAGCACTTTGAAGGCCTACAGATGGAGCACGTTCCAAGAGCTCAAAATGACATCGCGGACGGCCTGTCAAAGTGTGCTGCACTAAAGCTACCTGTGGAACCAGGGACTTTCGTGCTCAAGCTAACTCAACCATCCGTTACACCATCAGTTGGGAAAAGCAAAAAGAGAAAGTTGGTCTCCGGTGACTACTTGCCGGCGGATCTTCCTGAAGTTACCGCCAAGTTCCCCAAGATCAACGACCAAGTTGCTGAGGAACAGTCTGCTCCTGCGGACCCTAGGGTTCGTACAGTTGAAGCAGGCGTTCCCGACAAGTCTTGCCCCGGCGAGCTTGCCGGGGAACGTCCAGCTCCGGCAGAGCCGCAGATTCTTGCAGTAGAAGCTGACGTTCCCGCAGCATCACTGATGCCTGTAGTCCTTGTTGTTGAGCCCCAAGCTCCAGCATGGGCGCAGCAAATTGTCCGTTTTCTTCAAACTGGGGAACTTCGCGAAGAGCCAGAAGAAGTAGAGAGAATAACTAGGCAGTCAAGTATGTATCAGTTCGTCGGCAATGAACTGTACAGAAGAAGACTCAATGGTGTAAGGTTGAAGTGCATTCCCCGCGAAGATGGGCAAAAGCTGTTAGCAGAGATACATGGAGGCATATGTGGCCACCACATTGGCGCAAGAGCACTTGCCGGCAAGGCGTTCCGGCAAGGTTTCTTTTGGCCAGAAGCCCTCCAAGATGCAACTGCACAAGTAACCAAGTGTGAAGCGTGTCAGTTCCATGCCAAGCAAATACATCAGCCAGCTCAAGCTCTCCTGACGATCCCTGTGTCCTGGCCATTTTCGGTCTGGGGGATCGACATCCTCGACCCCTATCCCCGCACAGTCGGGGGGCTTTGAGTACTTGTACATTGCCATTGACAAGTTCACAAAGTGGCCGGAAGTGGAACCAGTGAGAAAGGTGACCGCACAGTCAGCAGTCAAGTTCTTCAGGTCAATTGTTTGCCGTTTCGGACTCCCTAACAGGATCATCACCGACAACGGCACGCAATTCACAAGTCGCACCTTCATGCAATACGTCCAAGACCTTGGCGCCAAGGTCTGCTTCGCTTCTGTTGCTCACCTGAGGAGCAACGGTCAAGCGGAGAGGGCAAACGCTGAAGTGCTGCGTGGGCTCAAAACAAGAACTTTCGACAGGCTGCACAAGTGCGGAAGGAACTGGATTGAGGAGTTGCCGGTGGCTCTTTGGTCAATCAGGACGACACCAAATCGAGCCACTGGACAGACACCCTTTGCTCTTGTCTATGGAGCAGAGGCACTTCTCCCCACGGAACTCGTATACGGATCACCTCGAGTGCTCGCTTACGATGAGCTCGAGCAAGAGCAGCTGCGGCAAGATGATGCACTGCTCCTCGAGGAGGACCGTCTTCAGGCTGCTGTACGAGCTGCTCGATACCAGCAAGCTTTGCGCCGCTACCATAGCCGCAAGGTTAAAGCCAGAAGTCTCGAGGAAGGCGACCTTGTTCTTCGGCGTGTTCAGTCCGCCAAGAATTCCAACAAGTTGACGCCGAAGTGGGAAGGCCCTTATCGGGTGAGACAAGTCACAAGGCCCGGCGCTGTCCGCCTTGAGACCGAAGAGGGCTTACCGGTGAGCAACTCCTGGAACATTGATCACCTTCGAAAGTTTCACCCATAAGGCGCGGTTGCCGTGATCCGCTCCGGCGACCACCTTTTGTACAAGTCTTGCCGCTGTTGCATGTAAACCTTTGTACAAAGCCGGGCGCAGACCCCGTGCATCAGTAAAACTTTTGTGCCTTGCACAACTTGTCATTTCATGCCTTTTCATTTCTCTTGCATGTGTTATCTGACACTTTGTGCAGCACACACCCCCGATAAGCGATAACGAGCCACATGGCTCCATGCATATGTTTCTTCCCTTTTCTTTCTTTTCTCAAGCAGAAGAAGTTGTTCCTCGCGCACAAGTTTGCCGGGGGGGAAGGAGACAATGGTATGGACCAAGTGTCGTTGTTCAAGAAAGCCTCGCCTTGCCGGGAAGCAAACAACTCACAAAAGCTATAAGGTAAGTTGCCAAAGTTTGAGCATTCAAATTTTTAAATTTTTTAAGTTATCTTCCTTGAACGACCACACTTTGTATGGAAAACCTGTGCGCGGAGGAACCTACCCGTGGCTAGCCGCGCCCTTACTTTGTTTCGAGCACGCTCAACGGCTTAAGTGAGCTGCGACAAGTGTCGCGCCCTTACTTCGTTTTCGAGTTCGCTCAACAACCTAAGTGTGCTGGGACTGGCTGCGGCAAGGTTTCTTGCCGGTAGGGGCGTTGCCAGCAGGCTGCTGAAGTCCCGCACTCAGCACTCGCGGCAAGGGTCCCTTTGCCGGCAAGTTCCCTAAAAGCGTAGGGTAAAAGCATACAAAGTAAAGGAGTCGAACAAAGGAAATAACGCTGCATTAACTACCCAAAATAAAGTTATATTACAAGATGACTTGTCGCTGTTCTAATAAACTACTGTCCATGACTTAATTGGCAGCGACAAGGGAAGAAGAAAGAAAGCAGTCTAGTCCACGCGGTCGCCGTCAACCCTCCTGATCTTGCCCACCTTGGCCACGATAGGGGAAACAAGAGCCTTCAGCGCCTCCTGGTCGGCGTCGGGCGGCAAGGTCCGGAGGACGTTCTCAAGATTGATCCCGGGGTTGCGATAGACGATCTTCGTCAGCACTCTCTCCACAACTCCCGTACAGAGCCTGCGCGCCTCGTTAGCCAGCTGCGTGGGGATCCTCTCCCGGAGCTGCTCGAGGGCCGGCTCTACTCCCCTGAAGAATAAACTCAGCTTGGCGCTGTGAGGGAGGTTCGCGTCAGGGGAGTACCCGAGGTGCTCCGTCCCTAGCGCCGCCATCTACCTGTTGATGTCAGCGGCAGCGGCGACGAGCTCCTCGGTCCACTGCTCCATCGTCTGCCTGAAGTTGTTCTGCGTAAGGGCGGCGCTGTCTAGCAGTGCCCTCTCAGCCCGGAGGTCCTCCTTCAGCTTTGTCTCCCGGTTCCTGGCGCTGTCAAGTGATGCAGTGAGGGTGGACAGCTTCAATTCCAAGTCCGCGACGGAGTCCTTGGCGATGACGAGTTCCTTGCCCTTGTCGGAGAGACGGACCTGCAGCTCCGAGTGGCTGTGGGCGTCTTTCTCCCTCTCCAATGTGAGCGCGGCAACCTTCTCCTCGCTCGTCTTCAAGTCAAGCTCCAACTGCGCCACCCTCGCCTCCAAGTCTCTCTTGGCGGTCTCTGCAGCTGCTGCGGCGTCCCTCGCTTCCTGCAGAGCCCCGCGAAGGGACTGCTCGCGTGCGGTAAGGTCGTCCTCATGGCTATCGAGGTCGACCTTCCGCTGCCTCAGCTCACCCTCCCGCCGAGACAGGTCTTCGGTGGCAAGCCGTTGCTGCTCCTCTGCCTCGGCCTTTTCGAGGATGAACGCCCGGTGCGCCTCGGCGAGCTCCTCCCTCTCCTCCACCAAGGACCGGAGGGCCGCCTGGTTGGCGTCGCGGAGCTCCTCGGCGCGCTTCTCCAAATCGACGCCAGCCTTGGCAGCCAGAGCCTCCCGGGACTCCAGCTTGGCCTGCCTGGCACGGTACAGGGCCAGAAGCCGGCGCAGAAGCTGCTTCTCCTCAGGCTCACTACTGCTGCCGGGCGCGTCGACAAGCCTCAACCCGGCGGAGGCCAGGACTTCCCCATCGAAGACCTCTCCCTCCGCGGGCGCCCTCGACGTAGAAGCCCACGGGACTTGGATGAAGACCCCGTTGGCGGCCTCCAGATAGACGCCCGGCTCGGTCGCGGCGGCAGAAGGGTCGGCGGCCGGCGCAGCGTCCGGCGCTCCTGCGGCCTCAGGGCCGCAGTGCGGTGGCCGGTCCCCTCCTCAGCTGCCGCGTCAGTGGCCGCGGCGGTCTCATCGATGGTGGCCTCCGTCTCCATCGTTTCCGGAGCGGATGAGTCTGAAGACAAGAAAAGAAGAAAGAAAGAAGAATCGTCAAGCAAATATCCAAAAAGAAAAATTCAAGAGAAGAAAAGCACAAGGGTTACCTGCGCGAGCCTCTTCTTCGACGGGGTTCCTCGCCGGGGGGTCCTCTCTCGGCGGCGTGGTGGTAGCCCCCGCCGGCGGAGGGCCGCTGGCGCCTTCCCTTGGCGGGGTGCTCGCCCTTGGCGGAGTACTCGCCCTTGGCGGGGTACTCGCCCTTGGCGGGGTACTCCCCCTTGGCGGGGTATTCTCCCTCGCCGGGGAGCTCCTCCTTGGCGGGGAGGCTGAGACGAGCGGCTCGTCGGGAGCAGTCTCTTGACGCTCCTGAGGCTGCGGCTCTGTTTCTATACATATCAGCAAACAAACAAGACATTAGCAAGAATAAGAAGCCCGCGCGCGCCCGACAAGTAAAGAGCGAACAGAAGACTTACGCTGGGGGCTGCGCTGGGGGCTGCTCTGCGGGGCAGCCGGCTGGTCCGGCGAGCCTGTCGCGGGCGCATCCCCTGCCGCTGCGAAGGGCTCGTCCTCAAGATCGACCACAGGGATCTTGGCCCTCTTCGCCATCCTCTGGGCCAGGGTCCTGGAAGACAGACATCGAACAGAATCAGACAAAGAAGATTCAAGACAAGAACAACAAATGGAAGAAAACAAGAGTTGCTCCACTTACTCTTCCTCCTCCTCGTCGGAACTAAGGACGGAGAAGTCGAAATCCGCCTCGCGCGTCCCGGCACAAGGAGCTGGAGGAGTAGCCTCCCTCGAGCGCTTGGCGGGCGCTGGAGCAGTGGTGTGCGAAGACCCCGCTCCGGTCGACGCCGAGGCCCGAGGGGCGGAAGGAGCAGTGGAGCCGGTGCGGGAAGACCCTCCTCCGGCCGCTGCAGCAGCGCGGGGCGCCCCCTTGGCGGCCTTGCCCGCCGCGGTGGCGCGCGTCGGGCGGCGCTGCGGCCGCGGTGCCGCTGGACGCTCCGCCACGACTGCAGCCTTGCGGAGACGCTTCTTCGGTTGAGGCGGAGGACTTGGTGGTGGCGGAGAACTCCCCGAGGATGGGGAGGAGTCGTCAAGGCCCAGAGACCCGCCTGAGTCTTCCGAAGAGTCGCCCGATTCGGCGTCCTCTTCGGCGGGCTCACTCGACTCTCTGCCCTGCCCGGCAGCCTCGCTCGTCTCGGCAGGCTGCCCGGCAGGCTTTATCAGTTTGAGGATCGCTTCCTCCTCGGCCCGACTCACCGCATCCGCTGCATCCGCCTCGTCCAAGGAGTACCCAAACTCGCCCGCGGCCTAGGCTACGGCTGCCTCCTCCATCCTGGTGGCGATATACGCCACCTCCCGGTCGGTGGTGTCGCGGGTGAGACCTTTCTTCTCATCGAGATTGATCGGCAGCTCCACCAAGTTGTCGAAGAAGGTTTGTGCGGCTTCGTCAGAAGGCGTCAGCCAAGTGGGGTCAACCCCATGGGAGTCACACAGCGGCATCGCCGCGCGGATAGCACTAAGCGACGAATTGTTGCATAGTGGAAGTACCCCCCGCGGCGAGGCGATCCACTCCAGGTGCTTGGCGTCGTGCTTGAACAGCTCACGGAGCATCCCTTTGAGCTCCAGGACAGTGAAGTTATAGTTAAGGCCAGGGCGCAGCCTCATACAGTCTGCCGCGTTGCCGAAATCCCAAGCAGGCCTCTTCCTCTCCTGCAAGGGAGCAATGCGGCGGCGAAGGAAATCTGCCCCGACCTCACCTACAGTAAGGTTGGCTTGCCGGAGGCGAAGAATCCTAGTGAGGGCAATCTTCAGCTTCTCATCCTCCGGGGCCAGATCACTCTAGTCCTTGCCGTGCAATATTGCGGCTTGGCGTGGGGAAGTAAACTGCTGGGGTCCATCCTCCATGATCCAGCACCAGTCGGCCCTCCACTCCTCCCACTTGCCGCGGAGCTCTCCAATCAAGTATGCCTCTTTCTTATTGAGCCTAAAGATCCAAGAAATCCCGCCAGACAGAGGAGACCCAGACTCTACCCGAGGCGTAAAAAAATGGCGGAAGAGGGCTACATTGGGGTGGACTCCGACAAAGTTTTCGCAGAGATGTGCGAAAACGGCCATGGTTAAGACTGCGTTCGGGGTGAAATCCAGAAGATGGAATCCATACGTGTTCATAACGTCGCAGAAGAATTCGGAGTATGGAGGGCAGAGTTCGCAATGGAAGAATAGGGCAAAGTAAGGATAACCTCCCGGAAACATGTCGCAGGCTTCGGCGGGGAGAACCCTGGTGCGCGGATGAGCTTTCGTTTCCCTCGACCAGAAGAGGTAGAACTTGTCCTTCAGCTCCCTCGCTCCGAGCCTCGGCGGGAAGACCACCATCCTCTTCCGCATTGCTGCAAGCTTCGCCGCCCGTTCGGTCTTCACGGCTTTCGCCTTGTCACCCTTCGGGGCCATGGCGGGGGCGGCAAGGTGGGCCGACGGCGCTGGAGAGGCTGGCGGCGGCGGAAGAAGGGCAGAGCGCAGCTCTCTTTCGACCTTTGGGGAGGGGGAGAGCGGTGGGGGTTTCTGGAGGTTGAAGACGCAATGAAGCAATGGGGGAAACTGCCCCTGTTGGGGACGTTCCGCATTTTCCCATTAAAGAAACAGGCCACGATCTCTCCCACGACGCCGCAATCGACGCGTGCCGTTAGGGAGAGGTGCGGTGGATACGGAGTAGGCTGCGGTGCGCCGTGGGCCGCATGTGCCCGTGCACTGTTTTGGGCCGGGCCCAACAGCGCTCGGCACCGTGTGTGGCCCAGGCCCGGGGGCTCCTGTCGGTGTACTAAAGTAGGGGTACCTTAGTACCCCGACTTGCGCACGGGCAGTAGCAGCGTCCCGTGGCAGGGCTTGCCACGCGCCCGCCAAGGCCCGCTTTGGCTCCTTTGGAGCCATTCAAGAACAAAGTATTCAAGTCAATGAAACAAGGCCATGAAACAAGGCCCCGGCAAGAGGAGCTTGCCGGGAAGGCCGCTCCAGGCTCAAAACCACCCCTTTAGCACAAGCCCCTGGCAAGAGGAGCTTGCCAGGAAGGCCAAAGCATGGCATTTCAGAAGACTCGCCGTGGCGCATCGCGCGCCCCGGCAAGGCCCGGAGAGCGACAAGCTTCCGGGCGCGGCAAGGTAGTGACCGCGGCAAGGCGCTTGCCGCAGCAAGCTCTCACTGTGTGCCCGCGCTCCAGCTCATCCGGCCACGCGTCGCCCTGGGGCCCTTCCAGGGGCACGTGGCGGAAGGCTGTGCAGCCTGGGGTACACGGTGGCAAACCACGATGACGAGGCCACCTTCGTGGCGAACGGAGACGCCCGGACGGACGCTTTTTGCACTGTTTGGGGGCGACGGTGACGGGCATTCAATGCCCTTGTCCCCCACCGTCAGGGTTAGGTACAAAACACTGTACATACACTGTTACAACTACCACCATTTTTACGATTCTACCCTCGCCTACGTTGCCACCTGTTGGTGACCCCTGGACCTATAAAAGGAGGCCCATGCACAACGTAGAGGGGGTTCCGATCTTTGATCACTCCCACGCTCGGTGTAGCTAGCAACCAACACTGTAGCTCTTCTTGCTCCCGAGCCAAGAACTCAATACAAACCAAGCAGGAGTAGGGTTTTACGCATCCGTGCGGCCCGAACCTGGGTAAACTGCCCGCGTGCCTGCCTCGATCTGCTCTTTGTGCATGCTCCGCTCCCTTGCCGTACCGAAAAGGGGCTCCGGTCCCATAGGTGTTCGTGGGCGATCAGTTTCCCCGACAACTTGTATTAATGTTAGTGATTCCCGTAGCATGCACGTATGGTGAACCACAATGTGACAAAGTTAGAGCATGAGGTATTTGTAAAGTGTCAACCTTAGTGTGGAGGTCGGGCGCGTGCGATGGTTAACTCCTACCAACCTCCCCCCTAGGAGCATGCGTTGATTGCTTTGTTTTGATGACTTGTAGAATTTTGCAATAAGTATATGAGTTCTTATGACTAATGTTGAGTCCATGTATTATACGCACTCTCACCCTTCCACCATTGCTAGCCTCTCTTGTACCGCACAACTTTCGTCGGTGCCATAAACCCACTATATATCCTTCCTCAAAACAGCCACCATATTATTCCTCAAAACAGCCACCATACGTACCTATCATGGAATTTCCATAGCCATTCCGAGATATATTGCCATGCAACTTTCCACTGTTCCGTTCATATGACACGTATCATATTGTCATATTGCCATTGCATGATCATGTAGTTGACATCGTATTTGTGGCAAGGCCACCATGCATAACTTTTCATACATGTCACTCTTGTTTCATTGCAGATCCCGGTACACCGCCGGAGGCATTCATATAGAGTCATACTAGTATCGAGTTGTAATATCGAGTTGTAATGAAAGTGTGATGATCATGATTATTAGAGCATTGTCCCATGGGAGGAAAGGCTAAATCTACAAAGCCCCTCCGCGAAAAAAAGGAAACAAAAAAGAAAAAAAAGAAAGGCCAAAGAAAAAAGAAAGGCCCAAAAAAAGAAAAAAAGAAAAGAAAAGGAACAATTGCTACTATCTTTTTTCCACACTTGTGCTTCAAAGTAGCACCATGTTCTTCATTGTAGAGAGTCTCATGCTTATTCAATTTATATACTAGTGGGAATTTCCATTATAGAACTTGGATTGTATATTCCAATGATGGGCTTCCTCAAATGCCCTAGGTCTTCGTGAGCAAGCAAGTTGGATAGACACCCACTAGTTTCTTTTGTTGAGCTTTCATTCATATTTAGCTCTAGTGCATCTATTGCATGGCATTCCCTACTCACTCACATTGATATCTATTGATGGGCATCTCCATAGCCCGTTGATACGCCTAGTTGATGTGAGACTATCTCCCTCCTTTTTTTGTCTTCTCCACAACCACCTCTATTCCACCCATAGTGCTATATCCATGGCTCACGCTCATGTATTGCGTGAAAGTTGAAAGGTTTGAAAACATAGAGTATGAAAACAAATGCTTGGCTGAAATCGGGGTTGTGCATGATATGAATATTTTGTGTGATGAAGAGGGAGCATAGCCAAACTATATGATTTTGTAGGGATAACTTTCTTTAGCCATAGTATTTTGAGAAGACATGATTTCTTTGTTAGTATGCTTGAAGTATTGTTATTTATTATGTCAATATAGGCTTTTATCTTGAATCTTTCAGATCTGAACATTCATGCCACAAGTAAGAGAATTACACTAAAAACTATATTGGTTAGCATTCCACATCAAAAATTCTTTCTTTTATCATTTACCTACCCGAGGACGAGCAGGAATTAAGCTTGGTGATGCTTGATACGTCTGCAACATATCTATAATTTTTTATTGTTCCATGCTATTATTTATGAAGTCTTGGATGTTTAATGGGCTTTATCATTTACTTTTATATCATTTTTGGGACTAACCTACTAACCCAAAGGCCTAGTCCAGATTGTTGTTTTTTGCATGTTTAAGGGTTTTGCAGAAAAAGAATATCAAACGGAGTCCAAACGGAATGAAACTTTCCCGAGAGATATTTTTCGAGAAAATCACGCACGCGGAGCTTGAGAACCAAGTCATGGGACGAAAGGGTGGCCCACGATGGTGGGGGCGCGCCCCCTTGCTTCCTATATTAGTATACGTACCCTAGAAACTCCATGAACAGAGAGAAAACACTAATTCCACCGCCGTACCTTCTATTCCCGTGAAGATCCCTTCTTGGAGCCTGTTCCGGAGCTCCACCGGAGGGGGATCCCTCACGGAGGCCTTCATCATCATCATCATCGCCCTCACCATGAGTTGTGAGTAGTTTACCACAGACCTTCGGGTCCATAGCTAGTATCTAGATGGCTTCTTCTCTCTCTCTGGATCTCAATACAAAGTTCTCCTTGGTCTTCGAGGAGACCTATTCGATGTAATCTCTTTTTGGGGTGTGTTTGTCGAGATCCGATGAATTGTGAGTTTATGATCAAGGCTATCTATGAAAGATATTTGGTTCTTCTCTGAATTTTTATGTGTGCTCATAATATCCTTGCAAGTCTCTTCGAATTATTGGTTTGGTTTGGCCTACTAGATCTATAGTTCTTGCAATGGGAGAAGTGCCTGGCTTTGGATTCAATCTTGCAGTGTCCTTTCCCAGTTACAGTAGGGGCAGCAAGGCACATATTGTACTGTTGCCATCGACGATAAAAAGACGGGGTTTATATCATATTGCTTGAGTTTATCCCTCTACATCATGTCATCTTGCTTAAGGCATTACTCTATTCTTATGAACTCAATACACTATATGCATGCTGGATAGCGGTCGATGTGTGGAGTAATAGTAGTAGATGCAGAATCGTTTCGGTATACTTGTCTCGGACGTGATGCCTATATACAATGACCGTGCCTAGATAGTCTCATAATTATTCGCTTTTCTATCAATTGCTCGACAGTAATTTGTTTACCCGCCATAGAATATCGCTATCATGAGAGAAGCCACTAGAGAAAACTATGCCCCCCGGGTCTATTCTCAACATATCAATCTACATCTACTTTACTTTTATCTCTTTTATTTTCTGTTCTTATAAACTAAAATACCAAAAATATAAACTATCATCTCTATCAGATCTCACTTTCATAAATGATTGTAAAGGGATTGACAACCCCTTTTCGCGTTGGCTGCGAAGTTCTTATTTGTTTGTGCAGGTGCGAGGGACTCGCGCATGGTCTCCTACTGGATTGATACCTTGTTTCTCAAAAACAGAGGGAAATACTTACGCTAATGTGCTACATCTCCCTTTCCTCTTCGAGGGAATACAACGCAAGCTCAAGAGGTAGCACCGCTCTGCTCCCTCCTCCAGTGCGCCGCCACCGCCCGGCTCCCTCCCCAAGCGCCGTCGACCGGCCCCTCCCCCAGTGAGCCGCCTACTATCCCATCTAACCTAGCGCGCCACCGCCGCCCCCCCCCCTACGCGTCGTTGAGTGCCCCCTGGAAGGCGCAACTCCGGTTGCACCATCATGGTGGAGGCGCGGCGCCGTATTTGAGATGCTCCATCAGCTCCTCCTCCTCCTCCTGGTATGCACAAGCTCCAATTCGTCGAGATGCTCCATGTAGGTACTCCATTTTATGTTTTCAATTCATCCTATGAAAAAGCAGTACAAACTATGTGTCATTATTTTCATTCATGCAAGTTCAGGCATACCTTCTGCACAAGTTCAAAAATCTGAAGAAACAAAGCTCAAACGAAGTTCAGAAACTGTTTCTTTCATAAATTAGTTGGTTTGGTTAATTCTATAGTACATGTGATTGTGATTGTAAATGTGGCTTGGAGTTATGAGAATATCTAGGCATGATCATTGTATATAGGCATCATGTCCGTGACAAGTAGACCGAAACAATTCTGCATCTACTACTATTACTCCACACATCGACCGCTATCCAGCATGCATCTATAGTATTAAGTTCACTAGAACAGAGTAACGCTTTAACAAAGATGACATTATGTAGAGGGATAAACTCATGCAATATGATATAAACCCCATATTTTTATCCTTGATGAGAACAATACAATACGTGCGTTGCTGCCCCTGTTGTCACTAGAAAAGGACACCACAAGATTGAACCCAAAGCTAAGCACTGCTCCCATTGCAAGAAAGATCAATCTAGTAGGCCAAACCAAACAGATAATTCAAAGAGACTTGCAAAGATATTTAAATCACGCATAAAAGATTTCAGAGAAGAATCAAATATTGTTCATAGATAATCTTGATCATAAACCCACAATTCATCGGATCTCGACAAACACACCGCAAAAAGAATTACATCAAATAGATCTCCAAGAAGATCGAGGAGAACTTTCTATCGAGATCCAAAGAGAGAGAAGAAGACATCTAGCTAATAACTATGGACCCGAAGGTCTGTGGTAAACTACTCACAACTCATCGCAGAGGTTATGGTGTTGATGTAGAAGCCTTCCGTGATTGATTCCCCCTTCGGTGGAGCTCCGGAACAGGCCCCAAGATGGGATATCATGGGTACAGAAGGTTGCGGCGGTGGAATTAGGGTTTCGTGGTGCTCTCAGATGTTTTCAGGGTAAATGGATATATATATATATAGGAGGAACAGGCATGTCGGTGGAGCTACGGGGGGCCCATGAGGGTGGGGACGCGCCTACCGCCTGGGCGCCCCCTGCCTCGTGGCCACCCCGTCGCTTCCCAGGCGTGTAGTCCAAGTCTTCTGGGTTGCGTTTGTTCCAAAAATGATGCTCCCGAAGGTTTCATTCCATTTGGACTCCGTATGATATTCCTTTTCGACGAAACACTGAAATAGGCAAAAAAACAACAATTTTCACTGGGCCTTGGGTTAGTAGGTTAGTCCCAAAAATAATATAAAAGTGTATAATAAAGCCCATTAAGCATCCAAAATATATAATATAATAGCATGGAACTATGAAAAACTATAGATACGTTGGAGACGTATCAGTAAATGCTCCACTGCTAAATCCATTTGAAGTTTTGTCAGGTTTGGTGACTCCCCTCCCTTTCCCTTTTCATGTAATGCATTTAGGACAAGTTCAAGTATAGGTAAAGAAGATTCTCTCCACACAAATATTGATCTAGAGCTCTTCAATTTGACAGTTTTTCAGTTCGTGTGGAGCTTGTCAATTCGACATTTTTTCATTCCATGTGGAGCTAGTCATTGTTTTAGGTTGCGTCTGGTTGTACCAAATGCTTGCACTTTTCTGAACTGAGAGTACGCTTGAGTTTCCTATTCCTTCTAATCTTATTAAAGTGAATTTTTTTGGAGCTGGACTGAACCAGGTTATCTTGATAGGAGTTTAGTGTTAGTTTCTAAATTCTAGTCAGAGTAGTGTAATCAAAGGAATGTAGATAACATGTGTCCTGGTATCACTTGTACAATTGCGTTGTTGTGCTGCACACTTGTACTCACATATTATTATGCTGTGATACTAGTTCTGAACATTTTTTATGTATGTCACATGCAGGTTTCTCCCCATTCTTCTCTTCTTCATACTATGCCTTTCATAACTTTATATATATATAAACTCAGTCTGAAACTACATATTTGCCCAGAGCCTTGACCTAGGACATTCTGAATAATACTTCAAAGAAGTTTTAAATGCACTGTAGTATATAAAGCCTTGTTCATCATTGGATTCTGATACTAGAATCTAGCGTAAGAAATCAAGATTGTAATATGTAGGCGCAAGAACATGACTCCCTACTTGAAATGAGTACTCTTCTGTTTCAGCTAATAAATCTTACTCTGAATTCCAAAAGTGGATGCACACAAGTACAACTTAGTAGACTACTAGGAGTACATCAGTATGTAAAGGACGATGTAATTACCACAACCCCAATGATTATAGTATTTGGGATGCTCATCATTTTTCACATCCATCTCTACTGAATTATGTTAGTCTTTTTCAGTTCATCTTTGAAATTCTGGTCCATTTTTTTTTTGCAAGATGTGTTGCATGACATGTTTTATCCTACCCTCCTGTGGCAGCGGGGTCCTATTGGAAACAAAGGGATATTAAGGCCTCCTTTTAATAGAGTACATGAACTCCTCAAACTACGGTCATCACCAGGAGTGGTCTCGATTATTATCAGTTCGGGGTTGCCGGATCATAACACATAGTAGGTGACTATTGACTTGCAAGATAGGATCAAGAACTCACATATATTCATGAAAACATAATAGGTTCAGATCTGAAATCATGGCACTCGGGCCCTAGTGACAAGCATTAAGCATGGCAAAGTCATAGCAACATCAATCTTAGAATATAATGGATACTAGGGATCAAACCCTGACAAAACTAACTCGATTACATGGTAAATCTCATCCAACCCATCACTGTCCAGCAAGCCTACGATGGGATTACTCATGCACGGCGGTGAGCCTCATGGAATTGGTGATGGAGGAAGGTTGATGATGATGACGACAACGATCTCCACTCTCCGGAGACCCGCACAGACTCCAGATCAGCCCTCCCGAGAGAGATTAGGGCTTGGCGGCAGCTCCATATCATAAAACGCGATGAATCCTTCTCTCTAATTGTTTTCTCCCTGAAAGTGAATATATGGAGTTGGGGTTGAGGTCGGTGGAGTGTCAGGGGGCCCACGAGACAGGGGGGCGCGCCCCCTCCGTCGTGGATAGGGTGTGGGCCCCCTGGTCTTGATTCTTTCGCCAGTATTTTTTATATATTCCAAAAATATTCTCCGTTGATTTTAAGGTCATTCCGAGAACTTTTATTTATGCACATAAATAACACCATGGCAGTTCTGCTGAAAACATCGTCAGTCCAGGTTAGTTCCATTCAAATTATGCAAGTTATAGTCCAAAACAAGGGCAAAAGTGTTTGGAAAAGTAGATACGTTGGAGATGTATCAACTCCCCCAAGCATAAACCTTTGCTTGATAAAGAAAAACTTTTACAAACTCCATTTGCTCTTGTTGTTGCTAATATGTAAAGCCAGCATTCAAGTTTTCAGCAAAGATTATGAACTAACCACATTCACAATAACTTTCAGGTCTCATGTTTACTCATATCAATGGCATAATCAACTAGCGAGCAATAATAATCAACCTCAGATGACAACACTTTCTCAAAACAATCATAATATGATATAACAAGATGGTATCTCGCTAGCCCTTTCTGAGACTGCAAAACATAAATGCAGAGCACCTTTGAAGATCAAGGACTGACTAGACATTGTAATTCATGGAAAAAGAGATCCAGTCACAGTCGTACTTAATGTACATTAATAGCAATGCATGCAAATGACAACGGTGCTCTCCAACTGGTGCTTTTTAATAAGAGGATGATGACCCAATATAAAAGTAAATAGATAGGCCCTTCGCAGAGGGAATCGGGGATTTGCAGAGGTGCCAGAGCTCGAATTTTGAAATAGAGATGAATAATATTTCGAGCGGTATACTTTAATTGTCAACATAACAACCAAGAGATCTCGATATCTTCCATGCTACACACATTATAGGTGGTTCCCAAACAGAATGGTACAGTTTATACTCCCCCACCACCAACAAGCACACTTCACGGCTGGCCCGAAACAACACCAGCCCCAACAACAGCCCCGGGGGAGTTTTGTTTAATTATTTTTATTTAATTTGAGCATGGGACTGGGTATCCCGGTTACCGGCCATTTTCTTGTGAATGATGAGTGGAGTCCACTCATCGTGAGAATAACCCACCTAGCATGGAAGGTATAGATAGCCCTAGTTGGTACATGTGTTGTTCGAGCATACAAAACAGAATTTCATTTGAAGGTTTAGAGTGTGGCACATACAAATTTACTTGGAACGGCAGGTAGATACCGCATATAGGAAGGTATGGTGGACTCATATGGAATAATTTTGGGGTTTATGGAAGTGGATGCACAAGAAGTATTCCTGCTTAGTACAAGTGAAGGCTAGAAAGAGACTGGGAAGCGACCAGCTAGAGAGCGACAACAGTCATGAACATGCATTAAAATTAGTCAACAGTGAATGCAAGCATGAGTAGGATATAAATCACCATGAACATAAATATCATGGAGGCTATGTCGATTTTGTTTCAACTACATGCGTGAACATGTGCCAAGTCAAACCACTTGAATCGTTCGAAGGAGGATACCACCCTATCATACCACATCACAACCATTTTAATATCATGTTGGCACGCAAGGAAGACCACTATAAACTCCTAGCTAATTAAGCATGGCGTGAGCAACTATAATCTCTAATTGTCATTGCAAGCATGTTTCATTCATAATAGGCTGAAGCAGGAATGATGAACTATTCATATTTACAAAAAACAAGATAGGTCGAGTTCATACCAGCTTCTCTCATCTCAATCAGTTCATCATATATCATCATTATTGCCTTTCATTCGCACGACCGAATGGTGTGAATAATAATAATAGTGCACGTGCATTGGACTAAGCTGGAATCTGCAAGCATTTAATACAAAGGAGAAGACAAGGTAATATGGCTCTTGGTTAAATCAACAGTAATGCTTATGAGAGCCGCTAAACAGTTTCATCATGGTGTTCTCCTCTTGACCCCCAAAGAAAAGAAATAAAACTATTTACACGGGTAAGGGAGTCCTGGATCAGGGGGTCCTCATGTGGCCGGACAAACTCCTGGTGGGCCGGACTGGCGGGCCGTGAAGATTATTATAGAAGATCACCTCTCGTATCCGGATAGGACTCCTGGATTCCTGTAATGGCAAGTTTTAGGCTCGGGTATAGATTTTTCTTCCTCCGCAAGATGATGTGTACAAACCCTAGGCCTCTCCGGTGTGTATATAAACAGGAGGGTTTAGTCCATAGAGGTTAGAGAAGAATCATAATATCCTCATAGGCCAGACATAGGGTTACGCCACTACGATCTCGAGGTAGATCAACTATTGTACACATACTCTTTCATACTAATATAGCAGGAAGTAGGGTTTTACCTCGATCAAGAGGGCCTGAACCTGGGTAAAACATCGTGTCCGCGGCCTCCTGTTACCATCAATCCTCAGACGCATAATTCGAGACCCCCTACCCGAGATCCGCCGGTTTTGATACCGACATTGGTGCTTTCATTGAGAGTTCCATTATGTCGTCAGCGGAAGGACTGATGGATCACGTCATCAACTGCAACGGCAACGTCGAGGGGATTTTCCCTCCCGGCCAACTTTTCGTGTTTGGCGGCTTCGCGCATCGTGCCAACACGGAAGGCCACCTTGAGCAGATCGAGAGCTACGCATCTGGCCATCATGTCAGATTCGGTAGCTTGAACTACGTTGCTGATATCCGTGGAGACTTGATCTTCATCGGATTCAAGCCAGCGGCAACCCCCTCTGCCACCACGATGATCCCGATTTAACTTTGTCATCGGATCAGGAAATAGCACCTGCAACAGTTCTGGCCCTAGATCCAGAATAGACCGCGTCACCCGAAGATGGGAAGCTCAACCCCATCACGGGAGCCACAGACTCTACGACATTGGAGCCGCACACGGACCCAACTGATGGGGTCTCTGTTAATAGAACCCCGGACTCGGCTCCGGTCTCTGATTCCGAACTGCGCGTAATTGCGCCCCTCAAATCCAATTGGACGCCTATCGCCAAATTCTATGCTGCGTATATTTTCCAGCACTCACCACTTGGCGACATGTTAAGGTCATTAAGATCCCTCTCCTTGGATGAGAGCACATAGTCGCACTATATCTGGTTCGAACTGGAGGCCAATGAACAGCTGCAGTATAACCAGGGGGATGAAGAATTTCGTTCCCCACCGACCACCCACTTGCTAGCCACGGTTCAAGATCTAACCAATCTACTCGACTATGCTTTAGAAGACTTCGACGGGATGGACCTCAAAGCTGAAGCAGATATAGATCAAAGCCGGCCCATAACAGGGTGGTGGAAAGCTACGTCTTCATACGACGTATATATGGTGGATACACCCAAAGAGGCGGAAGGCAACGGCGAAAACAATCCCATAAAGGATAAACCCGCCGCAGAACCTCCCAAGCGCCGGCGTCCAAAACGCCAAACAAAATTCCGTAAAGGAAAATACAGCAACACCATGACTAATCACGGTGATATTACGGAACAAGCCGAAGACCCCGCAGATCTAGCGAAAGAGCAGGAGGAGCGAGAGGATGGCGAACAGAGTCCGAAGCCGTAGTACGATGATAGCGATGCCGAAGACGGTGACTACGAACCGGTCTCCGAAGAAGAGGCTATCCTGGATGACGATTAATATACCATCCCAGAAGAATCCTCCGATCAAAAATGCTTCCATTGGTGGCTTATAGCCACTGCATGGAGCTTAAAAAAGCAGCAGAGACAGCTTCGAGCTGCTCAAGACACGCTTTATGATAGATGGAATGAGGTGCTAGACGCCGAACAGAAACATGGCTTTAACGGCCAAACCAAAAGCTATCCCAAGCGCAAGCTGCTGCCCGAATTCGACGACGAGGCCGTTACGCCCGTCCCACCGAAGAATAATACCGCCAACAAGCCGGACCGACCACCTCGTGGACGGGATAGAGTCGCTAGCAATGGCGTAAACAAGCCCCCGCCCCATAAAGGAAAGGAGGGTCCAGCCCAAGTCCGAAAACACGATCTGCATGAGGACCTAAACAAAAAAGCTAGCAAGACCAGGTCTATATTCGGACCCAAAGACCGAGTTCCCGCACGGGACGGCGGCTATCAAGCCAATCGCGCCGGTGACATACCAGTTCTGGGTCAAATACCGAACACCACAACCATCGGACATACCCAACAATATAGCAAGATACAGAGGAGCATCACACCCTCTATTCTGTACCGATGAGGTGCTGGGTCACGGTTTCCCAGAAGGGTTTAAACCCGTGAACATCGAATCGTATGATGGAACGACGAATCCTGCCGTGTGGATAGAAGATTTTATTATTCACATCCACATGGCTCGAGGAGATGATCTCCATGCCATCAAATATTTACCCCTCAAGCTAAAAGGACCAGCTCGACACTGGGTAAACTGTCTCCCAGAAAACTCCACTGGAAGTTGGGAAGAACGTGAAGACGCTTTTCGGGCCAATTTTCAAGGGACTTATGTCCGGCCCCCGGACGCTGACGATTTAAGTCACATCATCCAACAACACGGGGAGTGAGCCCGCATGCTTTGGAACCAATTTCTCACTAAGAATAACCAGATCATCGACTGTCCGGACGCCGAAGCCTTAGCGGTATTCAAGCATAGTATCCGGGACAAATGGCTAGCCAGGCACCTTGGATAGGAAAAGCCAAGGACAATGGCAGCCGTAACTACACTCATGACTCGCTTTTGCGCGGGTGATGATAGCTGGTTAGCCCGTAGCAGCACCAGTGACCTTGGAACATCCGAAGTCAGGGATGGCAATGGAAAGCCACGACGTAACAAAAACAAATGTGGAAACAATTATGGAAGCCCAGATGATACATCGGTAAACGCCAGATTCAGTGGCTCCAGACCTGGTCAACGGAAGAAGCCATTTAAAGGCAACAAAGACGGTCCATCAAGTTTGGACAGGATATTAGACAGGCCCTGCCAAATCCATGGCACCCCGAGAAAACCTGCCAATCACACCAACCGTAAACTGTTGGGTTTTCAAGCAGGCCGGCAAGCTAAACGCTGAACACAAGGGGAAGGAGCCTCAGAGCGAAGACGAGGATGAACTTCGCCAGCCAAATATAGGGAGACAAAATAAATTTCCACCGGAGGTCAAAACAGTGAACATGATATATGCCACTCATATCCCAAAGAGGGAGCGCAAGCGCGCACTCCGAGACGTCTATGCCGTTCAGCCTGCCACCCCAAAATTCAACCCATGGTCAGCCTGTCCGATCACTTTCTATCGCAGGGATCATCCGACTAGTATTCAGCATGGGGGTTCGCTGCCTTAGTGCTCGACCCAATAATAGATGGATACCATCTAACCTGAGTCCTTATGGACGGCTGTTGTAATCTCAATCTGATATATCAGGACACTGTCCGCAAGATGGGGATCGACCCATCAAGAATCAGGCCAAGCAGCACAACCTTTAAAGGAGTGATATCGGGCATTGAAGCTCGCTCCACAGGCTCTTTAACATTGGAGGTTGTATTCGGTTCTCCCGACAACTTTCGAAGCAAAGAACTATGCTTCGACATAGCTTCGTTTCGAAGTGGCTATCACGCTCTACTCGGAAGAATGGCCTTTGCCCGCTTTAATGCAGTCCCACATTATGGCTATTTAAAGCTCAAGATGCCTGGACCACATGACGTTATCGCGGTCAATGGAAATATGGAGCGCTCTTTCCGTACGGAGCAGGACACTGCGGCCTTAGCAGCCGAAGGCCAATGCAGCCTATTCAAGCTGGATAATCTATCAACAGCGGACGCAGCTAAACGTGTCCGGCACACGCTCAAGTGCGGCAGCTCAGATGAACCTGAGCAAGATTGACAGCTACGCCCCCGTCGACTGCCCCATAAGGTGATAGCATATGTGCCTCAAGTACATAATTATGCTTTAAAAATCCCTTGGGCGACGACCGGGAGCAACCGCATATAGTCCATAGTTCGCTTAGACCCTATTCGGACTTTAAATTTATCTTCTTTAGGTCCATTAAATGTACCAGACTTGTTATGGCCACACCAGGATCCATTTATTATTTTCCAGGTTTACTTTTTCCTTTCTAAAGGCGGCCAGCATACTCACACCTTCAAGGACACATTACATATGAGGAAACGGCGCAGACGTGCAGTAGGGACCCGCACTAAGGTTTCTTTTTCTTAGATTAAGACCCTGTGTAAACCTTTTTCTCTTTCTTGTTATATACCTTTTGGACATGTAAAATGTCCAAAAAAGGTCATCGACATTATCTGTAAAGTTTGCGGCTCGCTGTACTATAGAGGGATATTAATAGAACCGTTTTTATTCGTATTATGTCCAGTGTTTTATTCACAGACCACGGAATGTTCTTTTCCCGCATCAGATTGCCATATGTGCCTTGTCAATAAGGGTTTACTACCAGGGGCTATAGTCAGCCCTGGTATATGCTGAAAAGACCGAACACCTATAGGTAGTATTTGGCTTCCTGGATATTTGCATTATATGCATCAGTTTCGAATCATGTCTTGGGTCAATAGTTGGGTTGCCCGGCTCTTGTGCTTACCCCTACATTCCCGATTGTTCGGCTAATGTGTAAAGGGAGAACTACTGTGATAGTACTTCTGGCTAGTCCGGTCAAGTACCTCAGTAGAGAAAGCCGAAAACTGACTGTCGTGATAAGCGAGAACCTGGTCTGCAATCCGGTGACTTAGTTTTATACTACGATCGATAGAGATCTACCCCGTGTTATACGAAGGGTTGGTTTTTTGTCCAGCCAAGTGCAATTGGATACTTCATCCGTACCAGGGGCTAGTACCTAGCCGCACTTGTCAAACTCATACGACTAAGTGAAAGGAATAATGTCGCATAGTCTGATTGCCTGGTTCGCTCCACATACACCTCCTATACAGACCAAGACGTTGGCTAAAGCGTGTACTTGCATATGACCGAACACCCCAGTACTATGTACCTGGGGGCTGAAGCCGACGACTGGAAACTTTCAGATTTAAAATAAACAGTCACATAGGAGGAAAAATACACTGATATTATAATAGCGCAAAAGTTATATATATCGGATTCATAAGCTTAGTCTTTAAATCCGGATACAATCATTCGAAGGCAACATCCTTTGATCACTGGCCTTCTACAAGGCGGGCGCCGTCGATGACGTCCTCGAAGTACTTCTCCGGCTTGCGGTGCTCCTTGCCTGCGGGCGGACCAGCAGTAGCTATATGCACCGCGTTCATCTTCGCCCAGTTCACTTTGACACGAGCGAAGGCCATATGAGCACCATCTATGCAGGACGAACGTGTTAGCGCGTCAACCCACGAACTCTCCTCGACGAGCCGCTTCACCAATCCGAAGTAACTACTTGGGATTGGCTCAGCGGGCCATAGCTGGACTATCAAGTCATTCATGGCCGAACCCGCTATGTTGTGTAGCTCGACCAGCTGCTTCATCTGGTCGCAGAGAGGCATCGGATGTTTTGGCGCCTTGAACTACGACCAACACAGCTTCTCCGTGTTGTTCCCCTCCAGGGCTCGGAAATACTGGGCGGCGTCTGCGCTGCTCCGTCGAAGATCGGCAAACACGCCTGGAGAACTCCAAAATCGTGTCAGCCCAATATACGTACGCCCTCCGAAGATGCTCTGTAAGAGAAATATCTTACCAGATGCTATCTGTCGTGCCTGCTCGATTTCTTGACGAGCGTTGTGTGCCTCGCCTCGCACGTCATGGGCAGACTTTACTACCACAGACACCTCGTTCACCTGTTCCAAAGCTTTCTTCCCCGATGCTTCACACTTACGGATGGCATCTTGGAGCTCGACCTCGACTTCGGACACCCGAGATTTGTTCTTCCCGCACTCCGCCTTTTCGGCCTCCAAATCAGCAGCCGCTTTTTCAGCGGCCGCCTTGTTTGCCTTGGCCTCCTCCTTGTCCTTGGCAACCTCACCCTTGAGGGCCTCGAGCTCAGTGGCCCCAACTATGTAATACAGAACACAATATTAGAGTTTTACTCAATCAATTAGGTCTTATTGACATTTTAAAACAAAAATCCGCATACCTTGCATTTCATCAAAACGCCGGTTGATGCGGTCGAGGTTCGCGTTGGCCACCTGGAGCTTCCGATTTAGTTCGGCAACTTCTATGTCTCGCGCAGTCGTTGTAACTAAGGAAGCCTGCACAACAGTTCAGCCTTGTAAGTATGCTATTCTAATGGATACTTCGTCCGATTCTTTTCAGAATCACATAAAGCATCAGGGGCTACTGGTTATATTTGTGCATTTCAAACAATTAAAATTTCTTAAAAGCATTACATTGCTTACCTCAAAGCCTGTTAAAAGGCTGTTGAAGGCTTCATTTAGTCCGCCCTTGACGGACTGAATCTTTTTCATCACAGCACCCATCACAGTGCGGTGTTCTTCAATGACGAGAGCACTTTGAAGTGCTCCCTCCATAGAATTCGGCGCCTCCATATTAACTCCGAGCGCCGCCATATCCTCCTCCGCTTGAGGAGATGGATCTTCGAACCTCGATGCCGCGCTAGGCTCTGGGATGGTGTTCGGTGGGACCCAGGACTGTTCTGGCCCCACGTCTTCGGTTTCCATGGGGGACGTCTCCCCATGGTCAACGGCCGCCGAGGTATTACCCTCGGCTGCCCTGTCTCCTGCCCCGCCCTCATCTCCTTGGGCGGAGAGAACCTGCTGGGATGACACTTCGGTGTCCCCGCCGATTACGGGTGATGGCACCCGGACTGGCGGGTCACTCTTCGTCTCCCCATGCGCCAGAGAGTTCCCCTCCGATGATGTAACATCGGGGTTTACACCGGGAGGGTTGTAGGTCAGCAGGAGAAAAATATGTAAAATACCATAAAAACTGAATAAACAAAGATGCAGCACTTGAGTCCGGACTGACTTACGTCGTGGGTAGGGGTTTTTCCCTGGGCTTCATCACATAGCTATGTTTGGATGAACTCGAACTAGCTCCAAGGTTTAGTTTCCTCTGGGGCACGGTCGTACCCGCGTCAGTGACGGCCCCCCTCTTCCTCCCCCTGCCTTGCGCAGGGGGCATTTCTTCTTCCTCCTCTTCCTCCTCATCATCTTCCTCAGCCTCATTGGAGGAGAGGATGTGGAGATCCTTGGGCTTCTTGCGCACAGGACAGGGGCTATCTCTGGCCCCCTTACCCTTTGACTTCTTAGGCTTGTTTGTCGGTGCCTTGTACGGCGTCGGAAACAGCATCGCCGTCAATAGAGGCAGTGCTGGCTCTTCGGGCAAAGGTGCCGGACACTTAATCCGGGACGCCTTCTTCGTCCAGCCCTGTATATCAAGTAAAAATTGCAACTCATATTATCATTAAATAAAGGAAGGGGTAAGTGTTCAGTAAGGATTATTATTACCTCTATGGCGGGAACTTCGGTGCTGAAGCCCGCATCCTCATCCTCTTTTGGCCATTCCTTCTCGCTCTTGAAGAGGTGCTTCCAGATCTCTTTGTGCGTAGAGCCGAAGAGATGCTTCAGTGGCTTGTCTCCCGCCGGATCGAACTCCTATAGGGAGGAATCCCGGCTTTAGCAATGTAGAACGAGTCGGGTCAGCATCACCTGGATCACGGAGGAGAGCAGGGGCCCCTTGGAGATCACGCCGAACACACGACCCACGAGAGTCGTTACCTCAGTGTGCGACCCCCAGTCCAGACCCTTCTTGGTCCAGGAAATCAACCTCATCAGGGTTCCGGATCTGAAAGCAAGTTTCGCCGCCCACTTGGTGTCACGGGGTTCGGTGATGTAGAACCATTGCTGCTTCCAGACATTGTTCGTCTCCACGAACGAGCCCTTGGGCCAAATTGCGTTCGGGAGCTTGCTGATCATGGCGCCCCCGCACTCTGCGTGTTCCCCATCAACCACCTTCGGCTTCACATTGAAGGTCTTAAGCCACATGCCGAAGTGTGGGGGGATGCGGAGAAAGGCTTCACACATCACTATGAAAGCGGATATGTGAAAAATTGAGTTCGATGCTAGATCATGGAAATCTAGCCCGTAGAAGAACAAAAGACCCTGAACAAATGGATGGAGTGGAAACCCTAGCCCCCTAACGAAGTGAGAGGTAAAAACTATCCTCTCGCTCGCCTTAGGAACTGGAGTCACCTGGCCCTAGGGGGGACTCGGTGTGCAATGTCGCCGACGAGATACCCCGCGCTCCGTAGATCCTCCACGGTCTTTTCGATGACCGTGGAAGCCTCCCACTTGCCTCTGGCACCGGATCCAGCCATTGCTGGGAAGAGGAGTAGTGGTTAAGGAACGAGGAGTTGTGGGCGCTGGAGATGGGAATACGGGGGCAAGGGTGATTGTAGAGCTCGATCTTGAGGAAGGCGTGGGGCTGATGAAAGGGATTGTTGTCCTTTTATAATGCTGCGAATACAGAGCGTCCCCCCTACCTTAGCCATAAACTCGCCGGTTCCCAAAGCGGTCGTGCGTAATGCGCGGGGTGGGTGCTCACATCATACTGATAAGAATCCCACAATAGGCAGACACGATCTCTATTCTGATGGGACGTGCCAATGAGGATACACCTCGAAACGCGAAACTAGGACCAAATAAAATAGTTCGATATTTTAGTGGGTTCGACGCGACGCTTCACCCAAAAGGTGTCTGTAGAGACACATTATTCATTTGCTTTAAGAGCCTTGCCTTCGAGGCTAAGGGATGTACCAATCTTGCAGAGCTAAACACAATCCATCTATTTGCAGAAGATATATTCGGGAGGGGGAACCCGCCTTGCAATGTCGAAGACAATACGGAAGCCGAGCTCATTGTCATCGAAGGCAGGTTCAGGAGCTACTTTGGGAGTCCTGGATCGGGGGGTCCTTATGTGGCCACACAAACTCCTGGTTGGCCGGACTGGTGGGCCGTGAAGATTATTGTAGAAGATCATCTCTCGTATCCGGATAGGACTCCTGGATTCCTGTAATGGCAAGTTTTAGGCTCGGGTATAGATTTTACTTCCTCTACAAGTTGATATGTACAAACCCTAGGCCTCTCCGGTGTGTATATAAACCGGGGAGTTTAGTCCATAGAGGCTAGAGAAGAATCATAATATCCTCATAGGCCTGACCTAGGGTTTAGCCACTACGATCTCGAGGTAGATCAACTCTTGTACACATACTCTTTCATACTAATACATCAGGAAGTAGGGTTTTACCTCGATCAAGAGGGCCTGAACCTGGGTAAAACATCGTGTCCCCTGCCTCTTGTTACCGTCAATCCTCAGACGCATAATTCGGGACCCCCTACCAGAGATCCGCCGGTTTTGACACGGACAACGGGAAAGCTCCCAACAAGCAAAAGAAGGACGAGAAATATTTTTGAGTTTTCTTTTAATTACTACTAGTTTTTTTCTTTTTGGGTTTTCAGGCACACAAGGAAAAGACTTAGAAAATAAACTAGCAGGGATAGTACAATGAAAAAGTATGAGCACCGACAACTGGAATGAGTGTGTGAACATGAATGTAATGTCGGTGAGAAAAACGTACTCCCCCAAGCTTAGGCTTTTGGCCTAAGTAGGTCTATGGCCAGTACTGGCCTGACGGATATCCAAAGTCGTAGTTGGGGTTCTACTCTGATGCAGTGGCTATTGCCTGATGAGCTGCAGCTTGGAGACGAACCACTTCCGTCCTCCCTTCATACTCGCTCGCCTCCTCCCTGGTTATAACATATCTCCTTTTCGCCTGAAAGTCAAAGAAAGTAGGAGCAGGGAGAGCAATATGGACAGTGCAACGCCTGTCAAAGATTAGTCGGTACTAGAGGGATTGTTCATCCCTCTCAACAAATTGATGGCGAACCATAGCATTATAATCTAGATAAGCGGGAGGGAACTTCGCATCGTTCTCGTGCATGGGTACATGAAGATAATTAGCCAAGCGAGTTGCATAAATTCCACCAAACAAATCTCCACTTAAACCGTTAAGATATAATATTGGGGATATAACTATTAGGTATAAACCGCCCAGGAGGGGCCGGGTTATACCTATATTGAAGTACCCATATTGAAGCCCATGATGCCAAGGAGTATGGTGTGTTACTATAGAGAACTAAAAGGCCCAGGGCCCAAAGGCGGGTTAGGGCCCGTAGACATAAACAGACATATGGTGTGTAACTTGTATTGTAAGATAGGAAAGGTAGAAACCGAGCCGGTCACTTTTATGAGCCGGCCTCGGGATTTTGTAAACCGGTCGGGCGTCATCCTGTGTATATAAAGGAACGACCTGACGGTGGTTCAGGGACATAAAAGAATAGCTCGAGACACAGGCAAAGCGGATTCGCTCCCTGATCATCGAAACCCTAGAAATACCACCACAACTAGAGTAGGCTTTTACCTTCACCGCAAGGGGCCGAACTAGTATAAAAACTCCCTGTGTCCTTTGTCCACTTTAACCCATTTGAGATAACTCGTCGTGATGGCTCCAGGACTAAGTCCTTATGCTAGGACATCTGCTGTGACAAAACCACGACAGTTGGTGCCCACCATGGGGCTATCACACGATGGTTTTGAGTTCTTAGAGGGCAGCTTCGAAGGGCTCAAGGGATATGCAGTGGGTCGGATGACCAAGAGTCGTCGCGGCAAGATCTATATCGACGACGCAGGCTGGGGCCCCGAGGCTGACTCAATTGAGTACGGGTACTGGGTTCCCTTCGACGGCATCCACGTTTTCATTGGCAAGACCGGCGAACTGGGCATCGAGCTGGACATCTGCACCAACATCATCGAGACGGCTCAGCGTGCGAGACCAGCCCGAGTTCGGCCGGCCATAAAGTGTGTCTTTGTGGGAGTTGTCCACGGAGCGGAAACGGAAGATAGATTGGAATCTGGTGGTGAGACCGTTGTTTATTCTGGTGACGAGTCATCTACCGACGAGACCGAGTTTTGTACCTACTGCAAGATGGCCGGTTTGGGGGCTGTTCCGATGGCGACAGTATTCCGGACCCCCTCGATCCGCCAAGCCGAGTTGTAGTCTTCATGGCCGGATCACAATCCGTGCAACGCTCTTCGACCGCAACAGCGTTGACGTCTAGTTTGGCGGCAGCAGTGGCAGCTGGGGCAGGAGGCCCTGCGCAACCACATGCCCAGGTGTTGTCCGGCTTATTCGACACTCTAACAGCGTTGTTGACTGCTGAAGTTAGCCCGTCGGATCAGGAGCGGCATGACACAGAAGTTGCTAAAGTAAAGGAACAGATAGCTCAAGCTAAGATAGATCTGGTAGCTGAAAACACCAGGATGGCCGCGTAGCACGCCGAGTTGGATGCTTAGGCTTATCAGCTCATGTTGGATCAGAACACATCAAATGATGTAATGAGGAGAAGGTACCAGTCTCGCCTGCCTCCGGTTTACAAGGCAAGAAATCTCTTCAGCATGCCAGGAGCAGGAACCAGCAATCAACAAGTGGTAAACCGGGCAGAAGCACGTGGAACGGGGGCATCGATCCAGCCACATGCAACGGATCCGCCTCGTCAGATCATCCCGTCACAACATGTACCGACGCCTCCGAGTCATTACTCCAACCCCTTGGATAACATAGTCGCAGCCGCTTCACGATTGGCAGCCCTCCCTGTCAAAGGTGAGTCCCCCGTAGTGGTGGAGACTCGACGGGCTAGGGAGCTCCTTCAGGCAGCTTCGACTCAGCAACAGGCTTATTCATACAGTCGCGAGAGGATTCATTCCACCCCCTTCCCAAGCCGGAGTTATAGCGGGCATATAGATGAACCGGCCGTGTCAAGCAGTGCGCGGAACCGTAACCCGCCTCAAGGGCATAACCCGACAGGTGGTGGCGCGAATGCTCAGGATGTGATGGATCAGGGTAGACAGTGTCGAGAAGCCGAGTTAGCAGCGCAGTACACGACCCGTAAACTTACCCCGGTTCGTCCAACCACCTCGGTGGAACCAGGAGTTACTTCCAGCTCTTTGGGAGTGCCGTGTCTCACCCCTGCTTTACGTAATGTGCGTCTGCCCAAGGATTTCAAAGGTCCGCGGAAGGTGCCCAATTACACTGCCGATTTATCTCCCGAGTCGTGGGTCGAAAGCTATGAGATGGTAATGGAGATGCTGGATGTGGATGATGCGGCATGTGCTAAATACTTCACCATGATGTTGGAAGGAACACCCCGTATTTGGTTGAAAGGTTTGCTAGCTAACTCCATTGGGTCATGGGCCGAGTTAAGGGCCCGGTTTATCCAGAATTTCAAGGACACATGCAAGCAGCCCATGTCAATTGTGGACTTAAATGCCTGGGTCCAAGGAGAGAATGAATCGACAAGCCATTGGGTGCGCCGGCTTTCAGAGATCCTGCACTCATCAGACCGGATCAACGCCGATACATCAGTTTTAATGTTGGAAGGCAATTGCCGGTTCACGCCTCTGAAGCTGAAGTTGGAATGGCTCAAGCGTCACTACGATGACATGGGAATGCTCATGACAGCTCTTGTTAAGTACGCCGACTCTGATAGTACCAAGGACCCTGAGTCTGATGATGAAAAGCCTGAAAAGGGAAACAAAAACGGTAAAGCGCCGCAGCATAACCCGGCGAGCCAGGGAAACAGCGGTAACCGTAAAGAAGATAACAATTCATATTTTGTGGCTAACTCCAATACGCAGAATGATGGTCAGCGTTGTAAAGGTAGGCCGCCTTCGCGTAGCAGAGGATCAAGTATCAATCTTGAACGCCAGTTAAATTAGCCTTGCCCTAGGCACAGGACGAAGGTACGCACCTCTGGAAGGACTGCTTTATTATGCGGGAGTTCAAAAATTCGGATCATTTCCAATATGATCATGGACTGTCCGGCGGTTCAGGGCCTGGTTCCCATGGGCCGGGTTATGGCGGTGGTGGTTCTGGCTCAGGATTTCAAGGCAATCAGAGCGGACATGGCAATCAGAGCGGACACGACAATCAAGGCAGTCAAGGCAACCAAGGTGGTTATAATCATCAGGGGAATCAACATCAGCAACAGTCGGGTTACCAGAGCAACCCAAAGCAGTTGAATTGTGGGCAGTATCATGTCTTCACCACTAGCCTGTGTAAGCGCGATCAGAAGGTTTATAAAAGGGCAGTGCACTCCGTTGAACCAACGGTGCCTCGCTATTTACGCTGGTCGCAGCAGCCCATTGTGTGGAGTCGTGAGGATCATCCGCCCCGGGTTGATAATCCAGGTCAGCTGGCATTGGTGGTAGCACCTCAGGTTGGGGGTATAAGTTCACCAAGGTGGTCATGGACGGAGGGAGCAGCATCAACATTCTTTATTATGAAACCTTCCGTCGCATGGGGTTAACAGATAAAAATCTTAGACCGTCAAACACTGTCTTCCATGGTGTAGTGCTTGGTAAATTGGCATATCCAGTTGGTAAGATAGATCTGGAGGTTACCTTCGGAGATGAGCATGACTCAAGATCAGATACCTTGACCTTTGAAGTGGTAAAAATCAAGAGCCCATATCATGCCCGGTTTGGACGACCGATTTATGCTAAGTTCATGGCGAGGCCCTGTTCCGTTTATCTGCAGCTCAAAATGTCAGGTCATAAAGGAACCATTACAGTACATGGGAGCCGTAAGATCGCTTTGGAATGTGAAGAAGGTGATGCGGCATATGCTGAGTCGATTTGTGCAATAGAGGAGTTGAAGTTCTACAAGGACAATGTTGATCCGGCGGACATGACTCCTTTAAAAAAGCCAACTACAGAGCATGATCCAGCCTTGAAGTTTAAATCGGCTGATGAGACGAAGCTGGTGGATTTTGTTCCTGGCGATTCATCCAAGCAGTTTAGCATCAGCGCTAACTTGGATCCGAAATAGGAAAGCGCGCTCATTGAGTTCATCTGTGAGAATCGGGAAATCTTTGCATGGAAACCTTCTGACATGCCAGGTGTACCGAGAGGACTCACTGAGCACACTCGTAATGTTGATCCCAAATTCAAACTGGTCAAGCAGTTTCTCCGCCGCTTCAATGAAGAAATACGCAAGGCCATTGGTGAAGAGGTAGCCAGGCTCTTGGCGGCTGGGTTTATCGTTGAGGTATTTCATCCTGAATGGTTGGCTAACCCGGTGCTAGTACTCCAGAAGAATGGCACTTGGCGTATGTGTGTGGACTACACACATGTGAACAAGGATTGTCCAGCTGATCGATTTGCTCTCCCTCGTATTGATCAAATAATTGATGCTACGGCGGGTTGTGAGCGTTTGAGTTTTCTGGATGCATATTACGGCTATCATCAGATCAAAATGGCAGTTAAGGACCAGGAGAAGACAACTTTTATAACTCCCTTTGGAGCCTTCTGCTATGTGTCTATGCCCTTTGAGCTCAAGAGTGCCCAGGCGACTTATCAACGCTGTGTGCAGAATTGTCTTCATAAACAGATTGGGCGTAATGTTCATGCTTATGTGGATGATATTTTGGTGAAATCCAGAAGGGAGGAGACATTAATAGATGATTTTAAGGAAACTTTTGAAAATCTCCGGGTCTATAAGATGATGATTAATCCTGCCAAGTGTGTTTTTGGTGTACCGGCAGGCAAACTCTTGTGGTTTCTGGTGTCTAACAGGGGCATTGAAGCTAATTCGGAGAAGATCAAAGCTATTTCCTCCGTGGCTAAACCGGCGTGTATCAATGATGTTCAACGTCTGGCGGGCCGTATTGCAGCACTAAGCCGGTTTATCAGCTGTTTGCGACAAAAAGCTATCCCTCTTTACCAGATGATGAAACAGACAGACAATTTTGTCTGGAGTGATGATGCTAATGCGGCGTTTGAGAACTTGAAGAAGCAGTTGGCAGAACCACCTATCCTTGCTGCTCCGGTCGATAAAGATCCACTATTGTTGTATGTGGCTGCTAATGCCCGGGCCGTCAGTGTGGCCATTGTAGTGGAGCGCAAGGAGGCTAGAAAGGAATATCCGGTTCAACGGCCGGTTTACTATATCAGCGAGGTGCTTATTGAATCCAAATAGAGGTATCCGCATTGGCAGAAACTGGTGTATGGAGTCTTCATGGCAAGCCGGAAGCTTAAGCAATATTTTCAAGGTCATCCCATCACTGTGGTCAGCTCTGCCCCTTTGGGACATATAATCCAAAACAGAGAAGCAACTGGCCGGATTGCCAAGTGGGCCATTGAGCTTGGACCTCACGGGTTAAAATATATGCCTCGTACTGCAATCAAGTCCCAAGCACTTGTGGATTTCATCAATCATTGGACGGAGTTACAGGTGCCGGAAGAAAAGTCGGATCATACTTACTGGACTATTCACTTCGATGTATCCAGGAAATTGGAGGGCTCGGGGGCTGGAGTCGTATTAACTTCCCCACGAGGTGATAAATTTTGTTATGTTCTCCGTTTAATGTTCCGTTGCACTAACAATGCAGCTGAATAAGAGGCTCTCGTCCACGGTCTTCGTATGCCTAAGGAGATGAATTTAAGTTGGGTTAAGTGTTTTGGTGACTCGGACCTGGTGGCTCAACAAGTATCTGGTACTCGGGACTCCAAGGACCCGCTCATGGCAGCATATCATCGAGAGGTGGATATTGTTGCTAGACACTTCAAGGGTTATCAAGTTGATCATGTGGACTGGCGAAAGAATGAAGCGGCGGACGCATTAAGCCGTTTGGGTTCCCAACGTAAACCGGTTCCACCTAATGTTTTCCTAGACGTCTTGCATAACTCGTCGGTCAAGTTACCTTTAGAGGAGGATTTGGTTGTTCCTGATCCGGAGGCTCAGTTGGTAGCGGATCTTCATGCTATCCCAGATTGGACAGTACCATATTTGGCGTATATGAACCGAGGCAAGTTACCGGAGGATGAGATTTTGGCCAGGCAGATAATCCGGCGATCCAAGTCAATGACTATCGTCAATAGAGAATTACATCATTGTAGTGTAACAGGGGCGTTTCAGCGTTGCGTATCGATTGTCGTCACCACGCCGGTTCAAAGTCCTTGGTAGCTAAAGCTTTTCTTCATGGTTTCTATTGGCTGACGGCTCATCCTGATGCTGAAGACTTGGTCAAAAAGTGTGATGCATGTCAAAAATTCTCAAGGCGTGCTCATGTACCGGCTCAAGAATTGAGTATGATTCCAATCACTTGGCCGTTTGCAACGTGGGGGCTAGATATGGTCGGGCCCTTCAAGAGATCCCAGGATAAAAAACCCACTTTTTGGTGGCAGTTGATAAGTTCACCAAGTGGGTGGAAGCAGAGCCAGTTAGTAAGTGTGATGGAGCTACGGCGGTTCAGTTCATCGAAAAGGTGATATTCCGGTTTGGCTTTCCACACAACATTATAACTGATAATGGCACTAATTTGTCCAAAGGTGCTATGAAAGAATTTTGTCAACGTGAGCACATCCGGCTTGACGTGTCATCAGTGGCTCATCCTCAATCTAATGGTCAAGCTGAGAGAGCCAATCAAGAGATCCAGTGAAGCATCAAGCCTCGGCTTATGGTTCCCCTGCAGAGGACGCCAGGTTGTTGGGTGGAGGAGTTACCTTCTGTATTACGGAGCATCAATACCACGCCCAACAGATCTACGGGTTACACGCCTTTTTTCATGGCTTACAGAGCAGAGGCAGTTCTCCCTAGTGATATCCGTCATGACTCGCCTCGTATGGCGGCTTACATTGAAGCTGACAATGAGAAGGCACGATAGGAAGCACTAGACCTGTTAGACGAGGAACGTGGCATTGCAGCAGCTCGGTCGGCGATTTACCAGCAAGATCTGCGTCATTATCACAGCCGCCGGGTTAAAACCAGAACTTGTCAAGAAGGCGATCTGGTGCTCCGGCTCATCCAAGATCAGACTGATATGCACAAGTTATCCCTGCCTTGGGAAGGACCCTTTGTGGTCAGCAAGAATCTACATAACGGGTCATACTACCTTATCGACGTTCGAGAACACAAAGAATGACGCACATCGGAGTAGGAGACCCGGCCGTGGAACATTTCTCATCTTCGGCCTTACTACACTTGAGCCATAGGCTCCTCTTATGTATATATTTTTTACAATGTATATATTATGATCAATATAATAAACCGGCATCCCTCCTAAAGCGGGGCCTCTGCTGTTTTTTCCCATAAGACTTTTAGTTACATGGGGGCTTCTGTTTATAAAACGGAGTTCTGACTACTCTCTTGATCCGGCTATCAAGGCAATATTATCATAAGAGCACAGCTCTGGTTACTTCGGTAATCCGGATATCAAGCCAATATTATCATAAGAGGCAAAAGAGAGTTTGATGCACAGCACAACTCAAACATAGGCACCCACTGAGCACATCTCAAAATGTTATCTGGGGGCTCTTGTTGCATAGCAACAAAGAGTTTTTAAGACCCTTGTAATAGGCTATCAAGCCAGGCTTGGAAGCTAGGTATATTCACCTAAAACCCCGGGTTAACCTGCCTTCATCAAGTAAGTCACTCCATCCAGGTAAACCTGGTATGATCCGCCGAACGTTTGACAAGTCAATCTTATACAGACCCTGAACTTATCAAAGTTAAAACGATGATTGGTTAATGTGAGGTCCATCTTAAAAGGCTTTGTAAAATGGTTAAACTCAGTGGCCTAGCAGCACATGAAAAGCCTCGATTTTAGGCCTGGCAGCGCATGAAAAGCCTCGCATGATTTTATTTGACAATTTTTTTTTCTTTTTTGAGGTTTACAACACTTTTTATGATAAACCGATGTTTATTGACTCGGCCTAGTTGTTGACTATAAGTCACTACTATCAAATAATCCGGGGTTTATTAACCGGTCTGGTTTCGATTATAAATCGCCAGCGTTATATACGGATAATCCGGTGTTCATCATAACCCGACACATTTTTTCTTGTAAACCGGCAAAATATTGTAGGAGTCATCAATACTCAAGATTTGGGTTATCACCCTTACTACAAAAGTTGGTAAAACCAACATTGTGATTCAATATCACAGGTATGATATATTTCATATTTAAATATTTCAAAATGTAGCCTCGGTTGTAAACCTAGGTCATGTGTAGGGCATTATGACCCGTCCGGCGGTAAACCGCCAGGACACTTTAAACTTGTTGTATGCAGAAACAGGTCGAGTAAAAGCTGCTCAGAAGGATAAGCAGACATAATATAATGATGACAGATTAACATCGTCATGCAAAATAAATATGCATGATGGCATAGCAGACCATGTATTTCAACTAGCCCTATTATAAGGTGCTTTGAGGCTCAAAATAATAACTGTTTTTCAGCAAAGTATTGTGGTATGCAGAAGGCTAAAGCGGCTCCCGGTTCATGATTCCTTGCCGGGACGACTTGACGGCTGTGGGTCACCCTGCGCCGTTTCCTCCTCCTCTTCTCCACCCAATGGCCGGAAGTCCGTGGTTGCCCAATTGATCCCAGTTAGGGCTTGGAAAACAGCTTCATCGCTTATAAGCACGGAGGGATCAACATCAGGGGCATAAGTGTGCTTACGAACGGGCGGGATGGGATTTTCCACATAATGAGTTGGCGCGCTAACCCGTTTGTTGTCAGCATCATAAACCAACTGATAGTGGGGAAAAAAGATCGGCTTCTTTAGCCAACTTGCTAGCCAAGGGGTGCATTTCCTTTGTTAAAGCTCGGAGATCATCATTATCAAAGTCTGATCCGTCCTCCTTTAAGCTTGGATAGCCATTTCCCACATCAGTCGGATCAAGATCAGGTACACATGCTTTCGCCCGGGTTAATGCAGTCAGAGCACCTACCCTTGCAGCTGATCTCTTCAGTTCTTCAAACCGGGCGGTCAGCATTGACAACTTCTCTAAAGTTTCCTTGATCAAAGTTGGGGGTGGCTTGTTATGAGTGGTAGTACAAATGATTTGATGCGTGCCGGTATAAAGTTGCTCTATAAGAGTATAGGCAGCCTTCAATTTCTTCTGCATGTTAGAGCCCAAATGGGCAGTGCGTTTTCCTACATCATTACAAACATTGTTCAACCGGCAATCTATGGGATAATACATGTTGAGAGTTTATAATAAGGATACTTACCAAACGCAGCCGTGGTCATGGCGTTTATCTGCCGCTTTAAGCCAGTCAGCTCTTCTTCCACGGGTTTAAGGGATGCTTCTGCATCATCATCCCGCTTCTGCAAAGCGGATTTCTCTGTATCCCAATCCGCCCGCTCATTCTTGAAATTTTCCTTCAATTTTTCCATAGCTGCTAAAGCGCAGGTCAGCTCATCCTTAGCTTTGGAGGTTTCTGCTTGCTAGAACTTAAGGTTTTCTTGAAGATCGGCGGTTTGGGTTTCCTTTTGGCTCAGATCAGCCTGTAAGAGACATGCATATCATGCATTGGAGGAACATATTGGAAGTCCCAAGCACATAACAAGTTATACACTTGGCACTTGGGGGCTAATGCATATTTTCTTGTTATCAGAAGTTTTTCACAAGTCCCAAGCCCAATACAAGTATTGTTCTTGGCGCTTGGGGGCTAATGCATATTTGCTCAAAGTAAAGTTACATGATAAAGTCAAGGTTCATCTTGAAAAGATAAACCGGCCCTTGGGGGCTACACTGGCGAAAGTTGCAAGTTTGATATTCTAGAAGTCCCGGTTCATCTTGGAAAGATAAATCGGCCCTTGGGGGCTACACTGGAGTTGATATAAAAAAATTTGACAAAGGGAGAAACAGTATTGCTGAAGTTAAGAAACATTTACCTCATATCGTTCTTTCATCAGTCTCACTAAACCGGCTTCATAGTCAGGGCTTGTGTACAGACGGTTCAAGAATCTAGAGTGAAGGTCCTGGGCACTGAGGTGGGCATAGCTCGATAAATTCGGCATTCTATTTGCCTTTGTCCATAGCAGAAATTTCCTCCTAGGCGCTATGCTTTGACAAAGCGACAGGATCGCCAGGAGTGGTGTGGCCAAAATCGGTGATCATAACATCTTCCATTGTATCATCAGCAGCCTTAACTGGGCTTGCCGGTTTGTCATTGGCTCGGACTGGGCTGGTTGGTTTATCAACATGGCCCGTTGATACGTCCAAAACGTATCTATAATTTCTGCTTGCTCCATGCCTCTTTTGGGTGATATTGCTATGATATTTATACACTTCCATACACTTTTGATCATATTTGGACTAACCTATTAACTCAGTGCACCCCAGTGCCAGTTTCTGTTTTCGGCTATTTTTGTATTTCAGGTTTTGACATTACGAGAACTGCCAGGAAAAATCCAGAAAAATTATATAAAAAATCAGCGTTCCAGAAGCTACCGTGCGCCCGAAGTACAGCCGGGGGGGGGGG
>LR738711.1:525450799-525504101 GCA_902687465.1 Secale cereale | reverse complement strand
GGGGGGGGGCGCCTGGGCCCCCCGAGGCTCCGCTGATGCCCCCCTTTTGCATATATTTAAAGCGTCTCCCGAAACCCTCGAGACGGGAACTCTTTTTCGCGATCTCATCTCTGTTCCGCCGCCGCCGCCGCTTCCAAGATCGGGAGCACTAGGAGAACTCTTCCCGGCGCCCTGCCGGAGGGGAGGATCACCACCGGGAGCTTCTCCACCACCATGGACGCCTCCCGGATGAGTTGTGAGTAGTCTCCCTTGGACCATGGGTCCATGACCAGTAGCTATGTGATGTTCTCCTCCCGTTCTTGTGCTTCACTAATTAGTCCTCGTGAGCTGCCCTACATGATCGAGGTACATATGTAATCCTTATGCTGTTGCTATGATGTGTTTGCTGGGATCCGATGGATTATGAGATTATGTTCAGATTGTGTTTGAGTAATATATTTGATTCACCTCTTTTATATTTATGTTCGTAAGTAATTCTTGCATGTTCTCCGTTGTTATTTATTGCTTTGGCCAAGTAGTAGGTAGTGACTCCAAGAGGGAACGTTATGCTTGATTGTGGGTTCATGCCCCTCGATGACTAATTTGAGTGACAGAAACATGAGTCTAGGGGATGTGCTATTGCCACAAGGGGAAAACAACGGTGCTTGTGCCCGCGGGTGCAAGGATTGTTTACTTTACGCAAAGTTCTTTTAATGCAGTTGTCTGTTGCTTTGAGTTTACACTATGGGTGGGACTCGCAACTTAATACCAGCGAGATGTTCTGGATAGATATCTCAACGTGGATGAGTAGTAGTAGATGCAGATGGATTTCGGTCTACTTACCTCGGTGTACCGCCCATGCTTTGAGCCTCAACCTTTCTTGCAATGTAGTCAGCATTGGTTTGCGCACATGGTCCTGTCAATTGCCCAGCTGTAATTCGTTTACCTCACATAGCTGTTTTATCGTCTTTTGGGAGAGAGACATCACTAGTGAACATCATGAGACTCCGGTCCATATTCCCATCATTGATCACATCCGCTATTTACTTTTCCGATTTTTACTTACTATTGCAATTATACCTATGACTATTATCACTTGCGTTTGATCCTTTGTAAACTACAAGGCCGGAGGGATTGACAACCTCTTTGTACTCGTTGGGAGCAAAGTTATTTGTATCTGTGTGCAGGTCCACGTTGATTGCTAATATCTGGCGCCGTTAGCAGTTGACACCTTCTTGTTGAAACTGGGAGTCTCAGGGAAAATGATCCTTGGTATTGCCAAGGGAAAACTTCTGCTACACTGCATCTCAAACCTTCCACTTGGGGTAACCAACGAGGGGTGAGAAGCCACCTAGCAAAGCAATTTCTGGCGCCGTTGCCGGGGACTCCACTCTTCGGGATATGGGAGTTGCACGCTATCTTTTACCTTTGTTTTTAGTCTTGTTAGTTTACCTTTCAGTTTTGCTTTAGTATCTTTTATCGAAAATCACAAAAATAGTTATCTTGCTTGCTTGCTACTATGGGTTCCACCAAAAACACTAGATGGGAGGAGTACACCCCTTCTTCCATTACGCCAATCACCACTGTCGGGATTTACAAAAGTAATAAACCTTGTGATTATGTTAGTCTTGACGGAGAGTTATGCCCATGGCATGGTCTTCCAGGAAAAGAGTATGAGCCTCAGTTTAAAATTGCTCCTAAGCTTCCCCAAACTTGGGAGACGTTCAACCTCTTATAATAGAGAGCGATTCGAACAAAGAGGATGACACTACAATTTTGCACAATAGTGATAAAATAAATTTTGATAATTGTAGTATCTCAGAAGTTGTCACCTTTCTACAAAGAATGGCTAAAGATCCCCACACTAGCACGCTTAATCTTGCCTTCACAGAGCATATCACTAATGCTCTCATCAAAGCTAGGGAGGAGAAACTTAGAGTAGAAGCCTCCATAGCTAGAAAGCTAGAAGATGGTTGGGATCCTATGATTAAAATTAAAATAAACAACTTCTCTTGCTATGCTTTATGTGATATTGTAGCTAGTACCTCCATTATGCCCAAAAGACTATATGATATGCTTAAATTGAAACCTTTTGATTCTTTTGGTGTTCGTCTCGTTGATTCTTCCATAAACAAACCTTTGGGGAGAATCAACGATGTTCTTATCATTGTCAATGACAATTATGTTCCCGTTGATTTTACTATTCTGGATATTGAATGTGATCCTTCTTGTCCAATTATTTTGGGACGTCCCTTTTTGCGCACCGTTGGTGCTATCATTGACATGAAAGAGGGTAATATAAAATTTCAGTTTCCTCTCAAGAAAGGGATGGAACACTTCCCTCGAAAGAAGATCAAGTTACCTTTTGAGTCCGTTATACGGGCTAGCTATTCTTTTACTCTTGATAAAACTTGATCTCTATGCATTATGCCTAGCTTAAAGGCATAAAAGAAAGCGCTTTTGGGAGGCAGCCCACATGAATAAAAATTTATTTTGCTTTTTTTGTGTCTTGATGTTGTTTACTACAGTAGCATCATCATTGTATCTTTGCTTTTCAATTTTGTGCCAAGTATAGCCTCTGATTGCAAGAAAGTTCAAAAGTTGTGAGGTGCTGTCCAGGAAACAGATTCTGTCCTTGGATAGAAAAATTCGTATAAAATCACCAAATCATCTTTTTGGTATGAATTTTTTCGACAGCGTGCTCTATATAATTTTATTTCGTGCATCTGTTCTGAGTTTTTTGATTAGAGTTGCAGAAGTGCCCCGAACAAATCATTTACTACCTGCTGTTCTGTTTTTCACAGATTCTGTCCTGTTTTGCCTTCCTTCATTTTGCAAACCTAGAGCTTGCTTTTTCTTTGCAAAAACCTTTTGGCAATCTTGAGAAACAGTAGAACTTCAAGAATATCCTTATTTCCAGCAAGGTACAATTATTTTATTATGGGTACTAACCTCGCTAATCAGATTATGATGAGTTATGTATGAAGGGAGTTTTCAAGTGTGCGAGGGAAGATGATAAAAAGATTCAGGAGTGTCAAACGCTCAAGCTTGGGGATGCCCCCATGCACCCCCAAGAAATATTTAAGGAGACTCAAGCGTCTAAGCTTGGGGATGCCCCCGTGCATCCCCTTCTCCATCAACATTATCAGTTCATCTTTCGTTCCACTATATTTTAATCACTTCATGTGTTATGTGCTATGCTTGGAGCGTCTTTCTTTTAATTTTCTTTAGCTTTTCATAACGAGTCGGAACTCAGCTTTCTTTATGTGGGAGAGAAACACGCTCCACCTCTACCTAGAACATAACATAGAATTTTCATGTCTATCTTTGCTGTGTGTGTTCTTTGTCTTTTAATAGCTACTATCATGTTCAGCTCTCAGTTTTCATGCTTATCTTTTTAAAGAGCTTTCGTTTAGTTGGTTGCTTGAACTCTCTTTAGTTATCATGCTTATCTTATTAAGAGAGTTTGCTTCAGTTGCATTGGTTGATATGTCTATGATAAAGATGCTACGTGCACGATGGCGCTTAGTAGTTCATGTTTTCTTATGGTTAGTCTCAAATAGCTGGGGGGTTCCCAATGTGTTATTGGAGTACCAACATGATTTGTTTGCCTATGATGTGGTATGGTTTAGTAATATCTTCCTTCAAAGAATTTATTTTGGTTGACTTGGCGTATGCTCACGCATATTTGATACGTCTCAAACGTATCTACTTTTCCAAACACTTTTGATATTGTTTTGACCTCATTCTTGCATGATTTGGACTAAACTAACCCGGACTGACGCTGTTTTCAGCAGAGCTGCCTGTATGGTTTATTTGTGTGTAGGAAAACGGATTTTTAAGTATCTCAGAAAATCCACGAAAAATCAGAGAAAATCCACGCACCCGGAGGAACCAAATGCCAGAAGTGGGGCCAGAGGGGGGCCAGGGGGTGCCCTGGCGCCCTGTGGGCGCGCCCCCTGGGCCGCGCCGGGGGGGCGTCTGGGTGGGGCCCATACCCCCTGGTGCCCTACTTTAGCCCGTATTTTTCCTCCCGACGCAGAAACCCCAGATCGGAAGTTCTTTCGTAGTTTTTCGTCGTGGAGCCGCCGCCACCCTCTGTTCTTCCTCGGGAGGGCTAATCTGGAGGCTGAATTGGCCTCCGGAGAGGGGAGATCGTTGCCATCGTCATCATCATCACCACTCCATCATCCCTCCATGACTTCCCCTTTCATGTGTGAGTAATTCCCCTGCTGTAGGCGAAGGGGATGGTAGGGATTGGATGAGTTAGATCATGTAATAGTTCATCAGATTGTTGGGGGCATGTTGCCTATCATCTACTATGGTGTTTATCATCTTTACTACAACTTGTTATTCTTAATGCTTGACACTTAGGGCCCGAGTGCCATGATTTCAGATCTGAACCATATGTGTTTGTATGAATATATTTGTGTTCGTGATCCTATCTATGAGTTGTATGCACCTGTTACGGTCCGGAACCGGCGATCCCAAAAGTGACAGCTTGGGACACCAAAGGGGATGGTCCGTATTTTGAGGATTACATGTATCCATTGAGTTCATTGCTTTGTTCCGGTGCTCTTTGACAGGAGCACCTTAATATCCATTAGTTCCTTTTGGGCCCGTTCGTAGCGGGATGGTAGGACAAAAGATGTTGTGCAAGTTCTTATTGCAAGCACGTACAACTACCTACGGGATACATGCCTAATGTTTGATATTTGCCTAGATGATCATTACTTTTCCATGTGCCGTCCCCCAAGTTAGAATCTATCTCATCCATGCAGCGCCCAACCATCCATCTCCCTAGCCTACAGTATTTTAAACCTTGCTTGTCACTAGTTGCTACTTTTGCCATTTACTACTGCTATTTACTTTTGCTGTTTACTTTTATTATTACTATCATCACTATCATATCACTGTTACCACTTATCTTTTGTTGCAAGTAAGTATATTTCAGGTGCGGTTGAATTGACAACTCAACCATTAAAGCTTATAAATACTCTTTGGCTCCCCGTGTGTCGAATCAATAAATTGGGTTATTCTTACCCGCGAAGACTATCTCGATCCCTTACGGTTGAGGGTTATCAAGTACCGTTTTCTGGCGCCGTTGCCGGGGAGCATAGCAATATTTACAAGTCTACTTGAGGTATTCTACCGGGTGCACTTTATTCACTATGGGTAAGAAAGGAGACCCCAAGGTTCCGATCTTACTATCCACTACAAGAAGAGGTACTGCTCTGAGCACTAGTGCTACGCTTGATTCACCTTCTGTTATGAGTAAGTTTGCCTCACCACCACCACATGATGCTCCTACTGAATCTGTTACTATGTCTGATACTCTTGATGATGCTTCTACTACTTTTGATGATGATATTAATTCGCTTGGTTATGCTCTTGAGAAACAAATTGCTGCTGCTGCTGAAAAATATGGAATTGAACTTCCTGTTGCTCGCTACCCTATTGGTGAAACTTATGATTATCCTGATTTGAGTAAACTCAAAGAGAGGCTCCTTGATGATGATTACTATATGCTTGATGAAGATCTATGCAGGGAACTGACAGAGTTTGCTGGCTCTGACCCTGAAGTTATTAAGAAAATATTTGAAAAACACTCTTTGAAAAACAAAACCGTTCCTAATCCTGTGTTTGCTACATCTCCTATATGCATTGATGATCCTAATTTTGATTTCTCTGTTGATCTTTCACTTATACCTATGGTTGAAGCTGACCCCTTTTATGGCAGAGAAAATGATGATGCTATTGCACACCTAACTAAACTTGGTGAGCTAGGTAGCCTATTTACCACAGATGAAAAGATACGATACTTTTATGTGACCAAGCTTCTTCCTTTCTCCTTGAAGGAGGGTGCTAAAGCATGGTATGATTCACTTCCATGCGGTTCCATTAAGAGTCCTCAGGACATAGCTCACTCTTTTGTTGATAAGTACTTTCCTGCTCACATGCAACATGCTGCTTTACAAAGAATTTATAACTTTAAACAGTTGCATGATGAGTCCCTCCCTAAAGCTTGGGGGAGGTACTGCGGTCTGATTCGGGCTAGACCTGGACATGAAATTCCTAAGAATGAATTAATCGATATATTCTATGCTGGTCTAACTGATGAATCCAGGTCCTATTTGGACAGTTGTGCTGGTTGTGTTTTCAGGAAAAGAACACCGGACGATGCGGAAGATTTAATGGGCAGGATTGCCAAAAACCATGAAGACTGGTCCGTCCCTGAACCACCTCCACCAACAGAGAAGAGGGTCATGTTTGTTCTAAGCCCCGAGGATATGCGAGAAGCAAAGAAGTCTATTAAAGAGAAAAGTATTAAAGCTGAAGACGTGAAGAATCTACCCCCTATTGAGAAGCTGTGTGAGCCTACCACTCACCCTCCTATGGTAGAGGTACATTCTCTTTTAGATTTCAACGCAAGTGACATCCCTCATGGTAAACCTCCTGGTCAATGTTTAGATGAGTTTGATAATTTTATTATGAAACAGAATCATTTTAATGAGAGGATAGAAAGTCAGTTGCATGATAATTCCCTTGCTATCAAAAAGTTGCTTGATGTTTTAGATAGAATAGTTAATGATGTTCAATGTCTTGTGAAGCATTTTCATATGGTTCAAACTCAGCTTGATCAAATTTCTAATGTGCAAAGAGATTTGCTTGCTAACAATGCCAAACAAGATAAATTGCAGGCTTTCGGGATTAAGACCCGAGGAGGAACTAGTACTCAAGATCCTCTTTATCCAGAGGGACATCCGAAGAGAATCGAGCAGGATTCTCAAATGCAGGAAGAAGAAATTGTTGTATCTCCAAAAAAGAAGAAGAAACATAAGGAGACTGACAATTCTAATGATCCTATTACAGAGGAAGAACCAACTATTGATCCCAACAGTGTATCTATCTCCGATGCTGAGACTGAAGACGGTGCTGAACCTGAAGGTAATAATAATGAGAAGAATGATCCACCTGAAGTTCGAGAAGAAGAAGCACCTGACAAACGTAAGAGGTACACTAAAGAAGACTTCATCGCAAGAAAACATGGGAAGGAGAGAGAACCATGGGTACAGAAACCCATGCCCTTTCCAGGTAAGTCCATCAAATCCAAAGAAGAAGAGCATTATAATAAGTTTTGTGAATGGATTAAACCTCTTTTTCTTCAAATCCCTTTGACTGATGCTATTAAGTTACTTCCTTATTCAAAATATATGAAAGATATTGTCACTAATAAAAGAAAAGTTCCTAATGATGCAATATCTACTATGCTTGCTAACTATTCCTTCAGTGGAAAGATTCCTGAGAAGCTCGGTGATCCAGGTATACCCACCATTCCTTGCTCCATAAAGAATAATTATGTCAAAACTGCTTTATGTGATCTCGGAGCAGGAGTGAGTGTTATGCCTCTCTCTCTTTACGAGAGGCTTTGTTTAGAGAAACTAATTCCTACAGATATCTCCCTTCAGATGGCTGACAAGTCAACCGCTGTTCCGATAGGTATTTGTGAGGATGTTCAAGTAGAATTTGCTAATTGTTTAATTCTTACTCATTTTGTTGTGCTTGACATGCCCGAGGATGGGAGCATGTCCATTATTCTTGGTAGACCTTTCCTTAACACCGCAGGTGCTATTATTGATTGCAACAAAGGGGAGGTTACCTTCCATGTGAATGATAAAAAACACACGGTATATTTTCCGAAGAAGACCGACAGGAGGCATGCCCTCAACTCTATAGAGAATATCGAGACTATGAAAATTGGAGAATGGGACTGTCCACTACATGTGCCTCACAAATATAAAACTATCATGGTAGGGACAATGTCCATCAAGGTAAAGGTTCAGTCATTACTTCGTAGGAGGTGAGACTTTTTGCTCTATATATCGCTTGTTTGTTGGTAAGACTTGATCAACCTTACTAGTGAACATGTTTTATATGGATAAAAAGTTGAGCTTGCTATGTTTTCATTTGTCTTTAGTGTTGTCCTACTTGCTGTACCAAGTATCTATGTTTTTGAAGCTTCACAATACTACTAACTGCTTCAAGTTTTCAGAGAGTTTCGCAGCTTTTTGAACTTCGAAAAAAATTCAACAGTGAAGTTTTCAGAAAAATTCCAGAAAAATTATAATAAAAATTTCCACGTCGGGAGAGACCCGGAAAGCCCTGGGGCCAGCCAGGGGGGCCACCAGTGGCCCAGGCGGCCAGCTGGCGCGGCCCAGCCCCTGGCCGCGCCCATAGGGCGCATGGGGCCCACGGGACCCCCCTCTAGGTACTTCTTCTTCCCCTCTCTCTCTTTTTCTCCAGAAACCCGAGTTCTGGTCTTGTTCTTGCTGTTCTTGCTGTTCTTGGAGGCGATTCTTCGATCTCTCTCTACAACCCATCATTTGAGCTAAAAATTTGAGCAACTACTCCCTGGTATGTGACTCCTCCACCCCTCCAATTAGATTTTTGATTGGTGGCCTCATTTGTGAGTACTTAGTAGTTCTTGGTGCTGTAGAGATGAGCTTGCATGCATGGGTAGAAAGTTATTTTCCAAGTTTTGATGCAAGTTTATGCCTTGGGCTAGTGAGTTGAGTAGTTTGCCTTAGCTCACTTTGTTTTAATCCTCGTTTTTGTAAATTGTAAAAAAAAATCATAAATGAGTTTGTTAGGAAGGGCAAAAGGATGGCTTGAGAAGAGGAGGCCCGCACACTCCGATCGAGTCACTAGAGCCACAGCTTCACCATCGACTGCTAGGGTGAGCTATAATGAAGATCATGTGCCCCTGGAGTTGTTGGAAGACACAAGTCCAGCACGTGCGATGACATTTCCATGTGATGAATTCATGGAAGCTGCGGGAATCAAGGATGAGTTTTATAATCTTTGTGCTAATGCAGGTTTGACACGGCTCGTCACGAGCCGTGTTACTCAGTATCAAAAACTCACCTCCAGATTCATTAACAGTTTTAGATATAATCCTGATTCAGGTGCTATTGAGTTTAAAATTTATAATGATCTTATCACCATGACTTTGGGAAATTTTTGTGAAGTAAAAGGTGTGCCAAACGTTGGGAGGACGGCTAGGATGGCCACTCAGCCCTCCGAGCTGAAAACCGTCATCAACTCTCTCTGCAGCATGGGTACGAGGGATATTCATCGGTCAAAGATCTCCAGCATCTTATTTCCTCACCTCAGGTATTTTGCATATTATATTGCTAGAGGGGTGTTAGCTCGTGACAACACGAGCAACATTTCTGCTCCGGATATTGCTATCCTGGCAGCAGCCCTCTCAGGGACGTCTGATTATAATCTGGGTACCTTAATTGCTCGACGCCTTGCTATGAACAGTAACAAGGGGGACTTATATGGTGGCATTTATGCCACACTTATCTTAGAGCATCTTGGAAGCACCCCACACCCTGATGATACTCCTTTTACTTATTTAAGCTTTGATCTTGCTGCTATGAAAAGGCATAAGTTTGTTACCATGGGTTCTGAGCTTGATAACCTTGTTTATATCTTGCGTTTTGGAACTACCGCGGAACTTGAGATCCGTCTACCTGCACCTCTTTTGTTTGATTTTTCTCGCAGGAACAGATGGTCCTTTGATGTTGTCCAGTTCGATGAGTTCATGGTCCAGCATCACTTTCATAACCCCATGGAGGGGGTTGTGCCCGACGAGGAGAGGCACGGTGAGATACCACATTTTCAGGAAGAGACCGCCACCGAGTTTGGTGAAGGGTCTTCCTCTGTTTGGCGTTCAGAACCTTCCTCGTGGGAGACTCCGAGGAGTTCGGTGTACGCGCCAGCATCCTTCTACGACCCTTGGTCTCACCACCATACCCTTGGAGCAGGAGGCTCCTGGGGGCAGTAGCTGCTAACCAACTTAGGCCAAAAGCCTAAGCTTGGGGGAGTATGTGCCCTTCTCACTTTTCCATTGTATTATCCGTTTGATTCACTTTGATCTTTTCGAAGTTTTTGCCCGTTCTTCTTTATTTCTCTCTTTGCAAAAACAACAAAAATATTTTCTCTTTCTTTTGCTTTTATTCAACCTTTGAAAAAAAACCAAAAAGATTTCTTTTTCTCTTTAGTGGCTTTGTTTTCAGAGATCAGCTCGAGTCCGTGATGGCATTTGATTATATTTCCTACGTTCGATCGTGCAAGTGATAAGCAGTAATGACGAAGATCGACTGAAAGGAAGCAACGAGGAAGACCGGTATGAACTCTTATTGTTTCTACTTTTGTACATATGCCTGTACTTATGATCTAGAGACCAGCTTGTAGCGACATAGTGCTATGTTTACGATGCTCTTCCAGTGGTTCATGCTTTCCTTGTGGCTAGTCCTGAATAACTAGAGTATATAATGTGTTATTGAAATTATCTACATGCATTGCACTGGTCATAGTCTGGTATACTAAGGTGGTATTTCCCTTTAGAGAATTTTTGGATTGACTTGGCACATGCTTACACATGTTTAAGACTAAAAAGTCTACTTTGCCTTGATGATCTTTGAGTTTTAGAATAATTATATCACTTTCATGCCCGATTCAATGTTGCTTTGTCGCTCTGCATGATTATGACCGTTATTGCTCTCTAGTTGGTAGCTTCCCAGTCTTTTGCTAAACCTCCACCTGTACTAAGCGGAATGACTGCTTGTGCATCCAAACACTTTAAACCTGTTATGCCATATGAGTCCACTATACCTTCCTATACATGGTATTTACCTGCCATTCCTAACGAAGACTTTCGTGTACCATCTCGAAATTAATCAAAAGCATTTCCCTTTTTGTGCCTATGTTTTAGCTCATGAGGAAGTAGTAGTTAATTCATAATCTTTTTAAGTTGGACAAGTTTCACCCCTGGATTGCATGTATAATGTGCAAACCCCTAATATGAAAAGGAACTGGCATTGAGTGCGCCCGGCTCAAAAAGATAATATAACAAACAAACCCTCCTTCACGCTTTGTTCATGAGAAATCAGAAAACTTTGGCAGTGATAAACAAAGGAGATTAAGAGGATGTGATCGTCCTCATGCGGGAGCCATTCCTCGAGACTTGTCTAGCTTAAAAAGTGATTGAGTTATCTGCTAGCATTCGTTGACGAAATATGCACCTCTGGAAAACATATTTACTTCTGTTTTTAAAACCAAGAGCTCTGGTACATATTTAGTTTTTGTTTCCGACCACGGGTTTTCAACTTTGCCAATAAAAGCCACGGTTCGAGAGTCTCACCTTCTTTCTTCAAAGCACTGACTAGGAGAGCATAATTGTCATTCTGAGTGTAATGTGCATTGTCCCAAAGTATTACATTGTCTTCTGCATACTTGTGATATGATTTATTCTGAAATTCTTAGTTCTAGTCTCCTTTAAAACTCTGGAGGAGTCTCTGCATTTATGTTTTGCTTCACCCATGGAGGCTAGCAAGATACCACCCTAATATGCTCAAGCTATGTGCAATGTGATCTTGTCTTGATTTTCAGTAATATATTATTCACTTTTAAGTATTCGTGACTGGTCACTTGAAAGAAGGATTGCTCCTTACATTGTCCTCATAAGTACTGTTTCAATACTTGCTAAACTCTTTTCGTAGTACATGCTTATATACATCTAATGAGGCAAAAGAGTTTGTCAAAGTTTTCTTTATCGCGTCCAGTTCGTTGAACTGAATTGCTTGAGGACAAGCAATATGCTAAGCTTGGGGGAGTTGATACGTCTCAAACATATCTACTTTTCCAAACACTTTTGATATTGTTTTGACCTCATTCTTGCATGATTTGGACTAAACTAACCCGGACTAACGCTGTTTTCAGCAGAGCTGCCTGTATGGTTTATTTGTGTGCAGGAAAACAGATTTTTAAGTATCTCAGAAAAATCCACGAAAAATCAGAGAAAATCCAAGCACCCGAAGGAACCAAATGCCAGAAGTGGGGCCAGAGGGGGGCCAGGGGGTGCCCAGGCGCCCTGTGGGCGCCCCCCCCCCTTGGGCCGCACCGGGGGGGCGCCTGGGTGGGGCCCACACCCCCTGGTGCCCTACTTTAGCCCGTATTTTCCTCCCGACAAAGAAACCCCAGATCGGAAGTTCTTTCGCAGTTTTTCGTCGCGGAGCCGCCGCCACCCTCTGTTCTTCCTCGGGAGGGCTAATCTGGAGGCTGAATTGTCCTCCGGAGAGGGGAGATCGTCGCCATCGTCATCATCATCACCACTCCATCATCCCTCCATGACTTCCCCTTTCATGTGTGAGTAATTCCCCTGCTGTAGGCGAAGGGGATGGTAGGGATTGGATGAGTTAGATCATGTAATAGTTCATCAGATTGTTGGGGGCATGTTGCCTATCATCTACTATGGTGTTTATCATCTTTGCAACAACTTGTTATTCTTAATGCTTGACACTTAGGGCCCGAGTGCCATGATTTCAGATTTGAACTGTATGTGTTTGTATGAATATATTTGTGTTCGTGATCCTATCTATGAGTTGTATGCACCTGTTATGGTCCGGAACCGGCGATCCCAAAAGTGACAGCTTGGGACACCAAAGGGGATGGTCTGTAGTTTGAGGATTACATGTATCCATTGAGTTCATTGCTTTGTTCCGGTGCTCTTTGACAGGAGCACCTTAATATCCATTAGTTCCTTTTGGGCCCGTTCGTAGTGGGATGGTAGGACAAAAGATGTTGTGCAAGTTCTTATTGCAAGCACGTACAACTACCTACGGGATACATGCCTAATGTTTGATATTTGCCTAGATGATCATTACTTTTCCGTGTGCCGTGCCCCAAGTTAGAATCTATCTCATCCATGCAGCGCCCAACCATCCATCTCTCTAGCCTACAGTATTTTAAACCTTGCTTGTCACTAGTTGCTACTTTTGCCATTTACTACTGCTATTTACTTTTGCTGTTTACTTTTATTATTACTATCATCACTATCATATCACTGTTACCACTTATCTTTTGTTGCAAGTAAGTATATTTCAGGTGCGGTTGAATTGACAACTCAACTGTTAAAGCTTATAAATACTCTTTGGCTCCCCGTGTGTCGAATCAATAAATTGGGTTATTCTTACCCGCGAAGACTATCTCGATCCCTTACGGTTGAGGGTTATCAATATTTAAGACTGTAAAGAAAGTCTGTCAAGCCTTGATGATCTTTTGTTTTTGAGTAGCGATATAACTTCCATGCCTGATTCAATGTTGCTTTGTCGCTCTACATGATTATGACCGTCATTGCTCTCTTAGTTGGTCGCTCTCAGTCTTTTGCTAGCCTCCACCTGTACTAAGCGGACTGACTGCTTGTGCATCCACATCCTTTTAATCCAGTTATGCCATATGAGTCCACCATACCTTCCTACATGGTATTTACCTACCATTCCTAACGGAGACTTGCATGTACCAACTCGAAATTATTCAAAGAAAAAGCATTCCTATTTTGTGCCTCTGTTGTAAGTTCATGAGGAAGTAGTAGTTAATTCATGATCTTTTTAAGTTGGACAAGCTTCACCCCGGGATTGCATGTATAATGTGCAAACCCATAATACGAGAAGGAACTGGCATTGAGTGCGCCCGGCTCAAAAAGATAATATAACAAACAAACCCTCCTTCACGCTTTGTTCATGAGAAATCAGAAAACTTTGGCAGTGATAAAAAGGAGATTAAGAGGATGTGATCGTCCTCATTCGGGAGCCGTTCCTCGAAACTTGTCCATCTCAAGAAGTGATTGAGTTGTCTGCTAGCATTCGTTGACAAAACATGCATGATCTAAAAAAAATTTATTACCTCTGTTTTAAAACCAAGAGCTCTGGTACATGTTTTGTCTTTGTTTCCGATTACGGGTTTTCAACCTTGCCAACAAAAGCCACGGTTCAAGAGTCTCCACCTTTTTAAAGCACCAACTACTGAGAGCATGATTGTCATTCTGAGTGTAATGTGCATTGTCCCAAAGTAGCATTGTCTTTTGCATGATTGTGATATCGTTTATTCTGAAATCAATGTATCTAGTCATCACTTAAACCTTGGAGGTGCCCCTGCATTTATGTTTTGCTTCACTAAAGGGGGCAAGCTAGATATCACTTTATCATATTTGCACATCATGTTCATTACAAATCTTTTTGATGTTTCAGTATCATATTGTAAAACTTTCAGTCCTTTGTGATTTGCTCATGAGGCAACTTAATTACTACAGATTCATTGTCTCAGTAAGCTTTTGTCATATGACTATGAAAAAGTCCTATATGGTTAATAGCATGTCACCACAGAAATTATTCTTGTTATCATTTACCTACTCGAGGACGAGCAGGAATTAAGCTTGGGGATGTTGATACGTCCAAAACGTATCTATAATTTCTGCTTGCTCCATGCCTATTTTGGGTGATATTGCTATGATATTTATACACTTCCATACACTTTTGATCATATTTGGACTAACCTATTAACTCAGTGCACCCCAGTGCCAGTTTCTGTTTTCGGCTGTTTTTGTATTTCAGGTTTTCACATTACGAGAACTGCCAGGAAAAATCCAGAAAAATTATATAAAAAATCAGCGTTCCAGAAGCTACCGTGCGCCCGAAGTACAGCCGGGGGGGGGGGGCACCAGGGCTCCAGGCGCCCTGGGGCGCGCCCCCCCTGGGCCGCGCCGGGGGGGCGCCTGGGCCCCCCGAGGCTCCGCTGATGCCCCCCTTTGGCATATATTTAAAGCTTCTCCTGAAACCCTCGAGACGGGAACTCTTTTTCGCGATCTCATATCTGTTCCGCCGCCGCCGCCACTTCCAAGATCGGGAGCACCAGGAGAACTCTTCCCGGCACCCTGCCGGAGGGGAGGATCACCACCGGGAGCTTCTCCACCACCATGGATGCCTCCCGGATGAGTTGTGAGCAGTCTCCCTTGGACCATGGGTCCATGACCAGTAGCTATGTGATGTTCTCCTCCCGTTCTTGTGCTTCACTAATTAGTCCTCGTGAGCTGCCCTACATGATCGAGGCACATATGTAATCCTTATGCTGTTGCTATGATGAGTTTGCTGGGATCCGATGGATTATGAGATTATGTTCAGATTGTGTTTGAGTAATATATTTGATTCACCTCTTTTATATTTTATTTCGTAAGTAATTCTTGCATGTTCTCCGTTGTTATTTATTGCTTTGGCCAAGTAGTAGGTAGTGACTCCAAGAGGGAACGTTATGCTTGATTGTGGGTTCATGCCCCTCGATGACTAGTTTGAGTGACAGAAACATGAGTCTAGGGGATGTGTTGTTGCCACAAGGGGGAAGACAACGGTGCTTGTGCCCGCGGGTGCAAGGATTGTTTACTTTACGCAAAGTTGTTTTAATGCAGTTGTCTATTGCTTTGAGTTTACACTATGGGTGGGACTCGCAACTTAATACCAGCGAGATGTTCTGGATAGATATCTCAAGGTGGATGATTAGTAGTAGATGCAGATGGATTTCGGTCTACTTACGTCGGTGTACCGCCCATGCTTTAAGCCTCAACCTTTCCTGCAATGTAGTCAGCATTGGTTTGCGCACATGGTCCTGTCAATTGCCCAGCTGTAATTCGTTTACCTCACATAGCTGTTTTATCGTCTTTTGGGAGAGAGACATCACTAGTGAACATCATGAGACTCCGGTCCATATTTCCATCATTGATCACATCCGCTATTTACTTTTCCGCTTTTTACTTACTATTGCAATTATACCTATCACTATTATCACTTGCGTTTGATCCTTTGTAAACTACAAGGCCGGAGGGATTGACAACCTCTCTGTACTCGTTGGGAGCAAAGTTATTTGTATCTGTGTGCAGGTCCACGTTGATTGCTAATATCTGGCGCCGTTAGCAGTTGACACCTTCTTGTTGAAACTGGGAGTCTCAGGGAAAACGATCCTTGGTATTGCCAAGGGAAAACTTCTGCTACACTGCATCTCAAACCTTCCACTTGGGGTAACCAACGAGGTGTGAGAAGCCACCTAGCACCCGTTGGTTCAACTTCTTGTTCAACGAAAAGTTCATGATCCGGTGTAGGCGGATCATCAAGCTTGGCGTCAGCATTTTCTTCTGTCGGCTCAGGAGTTCTTTCCGTTCAGGGACCACATTATCATCAGCCGGTTTACTTAATTTGGCCTTTTTGCTGGGTCTAAGCTTGCCACTGAGAAGGATAAACTGAAAAGTTAGTACATTGGATAAACATAAAGAGTTAACAGTAAATTAAAATTTACCCAGGGACCGTCTTGAGGGGTGGAAGTTGTGTGGCCGTCGACTCGCCAGACGATGAATGAGGTGTTTCCTGATAGTTCGAATCAGACGGATTAAGAGGTTGTCGGAAATGACCCGCTTTGGGATAAGAAACATCAGGAATATATAAGACCTCTGATCGACGTTTCTGGATTGGAGTATTTGGTAAACTGGTGGAAGTATTTGCTTGGCCGCTGTGTCGGGTTGTGCGGCAAGCTTCGTGTTGCTGTTTCTTTAAAAGATAGTTTGGGTCGAAGTGAGCTAGTGGGTGAGAAAATCTTACTTTCCGGTTTGCTTGGCGGATTTTTTGTGTTGGCAGAGGATCTGTACCGGAGGAAAGGGTAATTACCTCTACGTCATCAGCTTGGCTGCCTTCAGTGTTATCCTGATAATAATCATTGTCAATGAGGTGTATGAAAAGGGAGCCAGGAGAGTCAAGTTCTACCTCTCATTCCGGTTTATCCAGATCATCATCAATATTCACTTCGGAGGATTCAATGGTTTTCTTTTTGGCAGCCTTCTTGACAACCTTAGTTTTGGGGCGAGATACCTTAGCCGGTTTATCCTGCGCTTTCCTCCTCCAGAACAAATAATCACCCTATCAGAGATTGATGAATTTAAGGGAGGATATTTAAAGGATTGAAATAAAGCAACAAGTTATAGGATCCTTACAGCTAGCGGTTTATTGGAAACACAAAAGGGATTCAGCCCTGTTTTGTTGCAGACAGCCATCGGTTCATCCAGTATCCTCTTAACAGACTCAATAACTTCATTTTCTATCAACTGAGCCTCAATATGTCGCTGAGGATCTTTAAAATCCCTAGTATACTTGCACATTAAAACGGAGCGTCGTCTTAGTGGCAGAATACTCCAAGAGATCCAACAACAAACAAAATCGACGCCCGTTAAGCCGTTTGCAGTAAAGGCACAAAGCTTTGAAAGATGCGGTGCATACTTGGATCGCTCCTTGGCGCTAAGCCGTTGGGAAACAGATGGGTATTAGAGAGCCGGTGAGGACGATAACCCTGCAAGGGATTCACATTAGTTGGAGAGGTATCTCGGCAGTAAAACCAAGTCTGATTCCAGTCCTTGGGATGACTATGATGCTTGGCATGAGGGAAGCTGACATCTTTTCTTTTCTGAATTGACATCCTGCCAAGCTCGGTATTGGGTCCGTTCGTAAATTCCGTACGGCGGTTTAAGTGGAAGAAATCCCTAAACAGTTCAACTATGGGCTCCTCTTGCAGATAAGCCTCACAAAATACTTCGAAGTTGCAAATATTGGACACAGAGTTAGGTCCAATATCTTGAGGATGAAGTTGGAAGCTAGCAAGCACATCACGGAATAATTTTGATCCGGGAGGGCTAAAACCTCGGGCCAGGTGATCAACAAACACAATTACTTCTCCATCTTCGGGTTCAGGAGGATTTTCCGGACTAGGGACTCTCCAGTGGATGACATCCTTTTTTGGTAAAGCGCCAATCTCAACTAACCCGTTCAGTTCTTCCTCGATAACCCGGGACGGAACCCAGTTACAGGAATAAAATTGCTTGGCCATTTCAAATGAAAAGCTAAAATTATAGATAAAAGGTCGGTTTATGATTCATAGTTAACAAGTATAAAGCATCGAAAGGTCGGCTGGAGAAGGTGTTGAGGCATAAACATGCTACTAAACCGGAGTCAGACATTGGAAGCATTATGAAGATAACCGAAGCGACGGTTTAAGTGGGGACTAATGCTACCTACCGGATTATGATTTTCTAAAGTTAAACCACCTATGTCGGCATGAAAGGTACATATTTGAAATGACTAGGCAATGGAAAAACAAGTTTCACATATCAGCGTGATAATTACAGATCTACAGTGTATCAATAAACTCAGGTATATTCAGACCTAAGTTAAAACAGGTACTAAAGCAGTTTATCGGACCTAGTTGGGATTGCTCTAAAGAAAGGATGCGCGAATGATAAGAACGGGCATTATAGTTACAACCGCGCAGGAAAACATCACATCTACACTCGACATTGAAGCCATGAAGAAGAACAGGGAAGAACAGCGTGACAGCTTCGATGAACTTGCGGAAAAACTCTAATGAGATCTATGGGAGGGGCAAAGAAAAGGCTTACCAGACCGGTTGGACGCGGAGGTGCGCCGTCGGGACTCTGGTCAAAACAGTTTAATGCAGCGGCCTTTGTCGGAGCAAACACGAAGGTCAACGGCGGAGGCGCTCAAGAACTGAGGAGGCGCGAGGTAGAAGAAAGGCGAAGAGGCAAGGGGAGCAAAAACTGGATGTGGGACAGAGTTGTCGCCTCGGTATTCGGAGACCATTAATAAAGGTTAAATATATATGGGTTTTTTAATGAACAGGTGATATCATGGCGGTTTATTATGATCCTAGAAGATGACGTCATGGCGGTTTACAAGATCATTCGAAGGCGCTGAAGAAGAAATTTTCCTAAGTGTTGAAGATTGACATGAACAGGTTCAAATCAATCTGGGGCCTAATGTTGGGGATATAACTATTAGGTGTAAACCACCCAGGAGGGGCCGGCTTATACCTGTACTGAAGTACCCCTATTGAAGCCCATGAAGACAAGGAGTATGTCGTGTTACTATAGAGAACTAAAAGGCCAAGGGCCCAAAGGCGGGTTAGGGCACGTAGACATAAACCACCATATGTTGTGTAACTTGTATTGTAAGGTAGGAAAGGTAGAAACCGAGCCAGACACGTTTATGAGCCGGCCTCGGGATTCTATAAACCGGCTGGGCGTCATCTTGTGTATATAAAGGGACGACCCGGTGGCGGTTTAGGGACAGAAAAGAACAGCTCGAGACACAGGCATTGCGTATTCGCTCCCTCGTCATCGAAACCCTAGCAATACCACAACAACTAGAGTAGGCTTTTACCTTAACCGCAAGGGGCCGAACTAGTATAAAAACTCCATGTGCCCTTTGTCCGCTTTAACCCCTTTAAGCTAACCCGTCGCGATGGATCCACGACTAAGTCCTCATTCTAGGACATCTGCCATGACAAAACCACGACATGTGACCTTCGTGCAACAATAGCCCCCAAATTATATTGTCTATCACCTAGTACCGCACTTTTGAGGACACTAAGATCTGGAACGCATATGTGGCAAGCCTCATCTTTACCGTTAATGCATCTACCAATGAAGAGAGCAAAATAATGTATGGAAGGACAATGAATGTTCCCTATGGTAGCTTGCGTGATTTCTCTAGATTCCCCCACAGTGATACTAGCTAGGAAGTCCTTATATTCAGATTTGCGAGGTTCACTAACATTTCCCCACTGTGGAAGTTTACAAGCATCATTAAAATCTTCTAAGTCCATGGTATAAGATTTATCATAAAGATCAAATAAGACAGTGTGAGAATTACGTGAAGATGTAAATTTAATCCTTCTCACAAAGGAATTAGTTAAATAGTAGTACTGTGGGCACTAATCTGACACGAAGTCCTCAATATCAGCATTATGCACATATGTATCAAATTCTTCCTTGATGCTCGCCTGGATCATAAACTCCTCCAACGGCCATTCACAAGGTTGCACTTGAGATTCCCTCGGTATTTCATCATCTGGCTCACATATCGCGAGCCTTGGTCCTTGCTTCCTTGAGGAACCACCTTGGTAGATTTTCCTATGCCTTTTTTCTAAAAAAAATCTAAAAAAATTAGTGACTCAAAATAAAAGTGAACCAAACTCAACAAGATTGATAGCAACTACTCCCACAAGTGCCTAGAGACTATATCATGCATTAGAACTACTTTTGACCACATAAATTTGACATGCAAGCTCAAGAACAGGGTCACCTAAGCAGCAAAAAATTTCAATAAATAAAGCACTAGAACAAAAACTAATTGGACCAATGGATGAGTCACATACCGAAGAACAATCTCCCCAAACAGTTTTGTGAATGGAGCTTTGAGCAAGGAGATCTAAAATAGCAGCAAGATGAGCTAGAACACGAGTTTGTGATATGGGAGGGTTTTTTCTTGAGGAAGATGAAGTGTGTGGGTGCTGGAATAAGTGGAGGGGGCCACGTGGGGCCGACGAGGCAAGGGGCGCGCCCAGGGGGTGGGCGCGCCCTGCACCCTCGTGGACAGGTGGTGTGGCCCCCTGACGTGTTCTCATTGCCAAATATTCTTAAATATTCTAGAAAAAATCATATTTCATTTTCGGGGAATTTGGAGAACTTTTATTTTCGGGGTATTTTTATTGCAAGGATAACTCAGAAAATAGACTGAAAATACTATTTTTGCTTTATTTAATCTAAATTACAGAAAGTAAAAGGAGGGTACAGAAAGTTGTGCTTTCTAAATTCATCCATCTCATGCTCATCAAAAGGAATCCATTAACAAGGTTGATCAAGTCTGGTTAACAAACTATTTCCGAATAACATGAAACCGGAGAATTTTCGAATAACCGTAGGTTACCTCAGTGGGGATATGTATGTCCCCAACAATAAGAATATCATATTTCTTCTTGACAGTAGGACGAGGAAATTCAAAAGCTCCAATAGTAATCGTTGAAATTTTTCCAATAGAATTGATACTGCGGACTTGAGGTTGTTTCCTCGGAAAGTGTACCGTATGCTCATTACCATTGACATGAAAAGTGACATTGCCTTTGTTGCAATCAATAACAGCCCCTACAGTATTCAAAAAGGGTCTACCAAGGATAATTGACATACTATCTTCATTGGGAATATGAAGGATAACAAAGTCCGTTAAAATGGTAACGTTTGCAACCACAAAAGGCACATCTTCACAAATACCGACAGGTTTAGCAGTTGATTTATCGGCCATTTGCAAAGATATTTCTATAGGTGTCAACTTATTCAAATTAAGTCTACGATATAAAGAGAGAGGTATAACACTAACACCGGCTCCAAGATCACATAAAGAAGTTTTAACATAGTTTCTTTTAATGGAGCATGGTATAGTTGGTACCCCTGGATCTCCTAGTTTCTTTGGTATTCCACCTTTAAAACTATAATTGGCAAGCATGGTAGAAATTTCTACTTCCGGTATCTTTCTTTTATTTGTAATAATATCTTTCATATACTTAGCATAAGGATTCATTTTAAGCACATCAGTCAAACGCATATGCAAAAAGATAGGTCTAATCATTTCAGCAAAGCGCTCAAAATCCTCATCATCCTTTTCTTGGATGGTTTAGGAGGAAAAGGCATGGGTCTCTGAACCCATTGTTCTCTTTCCATACCGTGCTTCCTAGCAAAAAAGTCTCTCTTATCGTTGATTCTTTGATTATGGGTTATCAAGATCAACAATATGTTCAATCTCTACATCATTGTTATTGCTAGGTTGAGCATCAACATGAACATCATCATTAACATTATCACTAGGTTCATGTTCATTACCAGATTGTGTTTCAACATCAGAGGTAGAAATATCATTGGGATTCTCAGGTGTGTCAACAACAGGTTCACTAGAAGCATGCAAAGTCCTATCATTTTTCTTTTTCTTCTTCTTATAAGGACTAGGTGCATCAACATTAGTTCTCTGAGAATCTTGCTCAATTCTCTTAGGCTGGCCATTAGGATACAGAGGTTCCTGAGTCATTCTACCCCCTCTAGTCACAACTTTAACAGCATTATCATTTTTCATACTATTTAACTCATTGAGAAAATCATTCTGTGCTTTAAGTACTTGTTCTACTTGAGTGGTAACCATAGCAGCATGTTTGCTAATGAGTTTAAGTTCACCTTCAACTCTAGACATATAATCACTCAAGTGGTCAATCATATAAGCATTACGTTTCAATTGTCTACCAACATAAGCATTGATGTTTTCATGTTTAACAATAAAATTTTCAAACTCATCTAAGCATTGGCTAGCAGACTTATTACAAGGAATATCACCTTCATCAAATCTATAGAGATAGTTTACCTTTACTACCTATGTCGGGTTATCAAGACCATGTATTTCTTCAATAGGTGGTAAATTCTTAACATCCTCACCTTTAATACCTTTTTCTTTCATATATTTCTTTGCCTTTTGCATATCTTCAGGACTGATAAATAGAATGCCCCTTTTCTTCGGAGTTGGCTTAGGAGCTGGTTCAGGAAGTGTCCAATTGTTTTCATTGATCAACATATTATTCAATAGCAATTCAGCTTGATCAACAACTCTTTCCCTGGAAAAAAGACCAGCACAACTATCGAGGTGGTCTCTGGAAGCATCGATTAGTCCATTATTAATGATATTCATTTTTCTTAAGAGGATGATCAGGCAAAGCATTAAGTAATCGGAGAAGCCTCCCCCAAGCTTGTGGGAGACTCTTTTCTTCAATTTGCACAAAATTATATATTTCCCTTAGTGCAACTTGTTTCTTATGAGCGGGGAAATATTTAGCAGAGAAGTAATAGATCATGTCCCGGGTACTACGCACACAACCAGGATCAAGAGAATTAAACCATCTTTTAGCATCACCCTTTAAGGAGAACGGAAATAACTTAAGGATATAGTACTAACAAATTTTTCCTCACTGGTGAATAGGGTGGCTATATCATTCACTTTAGTAAGATGTGCCACAACGGTTTCAGATTCATAGCCATGGAAAGGATCAGATTCAACCAAAGTAATTAACTCAGGATCGACGGAGAAATCATAATCCTTATCAGAAATACAGATAGGTGAAGTAGCAAAAGCAGGGTCATATTTCATTCTAGCATTCAAAGACTTTTCTTTCAGCTTAGCTAGCAGTTTCTTAAGATCATATCTATCGTTGCAAGCTAAAAGATCTCTAGCAGTTTCTTCATCCATAACATAACCCTCAGGCATAACAGGCAATTCATATCTAGGGGAGAATATTCATCATCACTTTCATCAATATCATCAGTTTCAATAATTTCATTCCCTCTAACCCTAGCAATTTGTTCATCAAGAAATTCACCTAGTGGCACAGTATTATCAAGCATAGAAGTAGTTTCATCATAAGTATCATGCATAGCAGAAGTGGCATCATCAAGAACATGCGACATATCAGATTCAATAGTACGAGTAGGTGTCGCAAATTTAATCATAACAGAGGGTGAATCAAGTGCATAGCTAGATGGCAGTTCCTTACCTCCCCTCGTAGTTGAGGGATAAATCTTGGTTTTTTGCGTCTTTGAAGTTCTTCATATTGATCAACTGATATAAATCCCAAGTGACTCAAAGAATATAGCTATGCTCCCCGGCAATGGCGCCAGAAAATAGTCTTGTTGATGTCAACATAGCTACAATGAATACATCTACAAATATTACGCAAGACATCGCTGACATAGTTGCACCTGGACCGACTAGAACGTATACGAGACAAATAAATGGCCAGGTACTATCGTTCATTGGTACGTATGATTTAACTGATGAGAATACGATGTCACACTCATGTTTTGGTTTATTTATACTCAGGAATAAAGAAATCAAGGAATTAATTAAAAAGGAGCAACCCTCTTTGTATGCATGCCCTTCATCGTCGTTGCATGCATGGCCTCCACCAGCGAACCATCCATCCTATCCAACATGCACAAGTCAAGAAGCCAACGCCACAAGAGTCAAACAATTTTTGTTTTGCCTACATGGATCAGGAGTAACGTGTTGGGTTCGAAGACTTACACCACGACGGGCCAGCCAAAGAAAACTCCCTTATCGTACAGTGTCCGGCCTTCGTACGGCCCGGCCACAGCGGACCGACTCGGCCGCATCGCTTTAATAAATAGCTAGTCTAGGTTAGGGTTTAGACTGGGTTTTGTTTAGGGAAGTTTAGCAATGGCTACTTTTATTTGTCTACGCTCGTAGCGGCAAGTGCGACCGTCAAGACATCTTATCGGAACCCCATCTCGTGAGATTTATTCACCTAGCATATTCACAATTTTGAGATTGCTTGGCTATTATTTTCTTGCATGTTTTTCGATTTTCTTGCAGGAAGAATCCTTCGTGGATAGGTCGATCGCGCCGTTGGCTCGGTCGATAACACCGTGGAGTTGGTTCAGCGATTGCCGTGGATATCAGTCGTGTACGTTCTCCCTGTACGGTTGGTAGCCGAATCATGAGGGTCAAGTCCCACCCAAAATCGTAGTTATCTCACTCTCATCGAAAGATCGGACCCTAGTGCACATCAAGTGGTATCAGTTTTCAGGTTCATCGGTGAGAGATTTACAGTCTTATTTGATTAGATATTTTTCTGTCCTAAAACCCACAAAAAAAGCCAAAAAAATAGATTAGTTCATGTGCTGCACATATCTTTTTAGCCTTTAGCAATTTTTGCACCTAGTATTTGTGTAGTTGAATTTTTGGTTACATTGATCTAATACTAGTGCTGGTCTAGATTAGTGTAAGAGGAAATTGTCTACTAGATTGAACTTTGTTTTTGTCCAGCGTATTTTTCGCCGCACGTTCCTCTGTAATCTGGAAAGATACAGACAAAGGCAAGATTGCATTGATTGTTTCAAGTTTTGCCAATTCCGGCATGCAATCTGACACCACATCGGTTACATCTGTTGTCCTATATTAAAATAAACAATCCTTGCTTTCTGCGCTTCCATGTAGTACCGCGCGCACACCTCAGCCTTCTGCCGCTAGCACCCAAGTATATTGTTTCATCAGGACATCCATCCATCAGTACTTGATTCGTACCACTGCTAGAAGCACACGTCCCATCAGCAATCATTTTTTTTAGTGCATCAGCTATCATCTTTGGTACGTGACTTCTGCTTGCTATCGGCTTGAAAAAAGAAGGAAAGAGCAAAAAAATAGAGAAGAAAAAGTAAGAAAAAAAGTTCAGGCTGAATAGCATCTTTTGAAATATCTTTTGCGCAACCTATACTTGGCTCATATATGTGATATCTGCTGGAGATTTTTCTGCTCTAGTTTTCCATACACTAACATTTATACTTCACTTATATCTAGCTATTTAGAGCTCTCATATTTACACCGGCTTCTACCCATTTGATTCAGTATCTGGGCTTATATTATTTCATCTCTTACTAGTCGACTGCCAGCACTAGTTAGGAGTTTGAACAATTATTCAACTTGCATTGCTTTTTGCTAAATTGTGCCACTGATATTGTGAGTTGAGAAGCCATTGCCAAGCTACACTTTTTCGTACCAATAAGTACAGGTCCCGATTCTGCTGATTCCTAGTTATCACTCCATCCAATCTTCATCGATCGTTTGAAGCGAACACCAACGTGTCGATCGCCACTTGTTGCATTGGTAAGAACAAGTAAGAATTTGATACTAAGTTTGAGTGTGAGTGAATTTTTTCACCACGTCCTATTAGTTGATAGGGATTATACACTGTGTTTCTTTTCTCTTTCGCTAACAATGGCACAAGATCAACCCACACTTGAGGGCCTCACCGCGGATGTGAAGGTCACCAGTGAGCGCCTCGCCCAGCTTGAGGGTGCTCAGATTGTGGCCGAAGAGAGGCTCAAGGCCGTCGAGGATGCACAGGGTGTTGCCAACACACATCTACATGACATCTTGTCACGTTTGGACGGGTTGCACACTGCACCCCGCATCAACAACAACAACAACGTTGATCCTCGCCACTCCACGGATGGCGCCGCTTTGTCGCGAGCTCGGCGTGTGCCCATGGGTCATCCACAACACCCAGCTACTGCCACTGATGCCGCGACGATAAACTAGCACCAACGCATTCCTCCCCGTGTCAACGAGGAATATGGGGACAACTACGAGGAATATTCCGGTGACACAAAGGACGACCAAGCGGTCGACCGCCACAATGACCGTGTTCATCGGCAACTGTGTTTCAACCATCAAGGTATGGCACGAGGTCCACACAGGTATGATATTTGAGATTATGACCACTCCTGTGCTAAAATTAAATTTACTATGCCTGCTTTCAATGGTAAATATAATCAGATGTTTATCTTGGTTGGGAACTTTCTGTTGAACAAAAATTTGCATGCCATGATATTCCTGAGAACCAAAGAGTTAGGGCAACCACTAGTGAATTTACAAACTTTGCTTCCATGCGGTGGAGTGAATATTGTCGTATTAATGCAAATAATATAGCTACTACTTGGGATGCTTTGAAACGAGCAATGCGACAACGTTATGTTCCTTCATATTATGCTCGTGATAAACTAATTGAATTACAATGTTTAAAACAAGGTAGCAGTTCTGTAGAGGATTATTATCAAGAATTGCAAACTAGCTTAGTGCGATGTGGATTAGTTGAAACCGACGATGCGGTGATGGCTAGATTTTTAGGTGGTTTGAATCATGATAGTCATGATATATTGGACTATAAGGAGTACAATTCAATTACTCGTTTGTTTCATTATGCTTGTGAAGCTGAAAGGGAGGTACAGGGACGACACAACAAGGGATGAGGTAACTTTTCTGCAGGTTGTCACTCATCATGGACACACTCTCCAACAATCCCATTCACTACCGAGGCAACACCACATATCTCGAATAGTGGTGCACTTCCATCAAGTTCAAAATCAGCTCCACAATCCTCTGCGGCGTCGAGAGCAATTTCTCAAGCACCCGCCACTTCGTCTGGACGCACAAGAGACATGAAGTTTCATATATGCAAAGGTGGCGGGCACTTGATGAAGGATTGCCCGAATAAATGTACATTCATTGTAGGGGAATATGGTGAGTACTCTTCTGCTAGTGATTTGGATGAAGATACATGTGCTATGTTTGCTACTAATAATGCAGGTGACATTAAGGAGGATGACACGGAGGAGATACATGTTAATGCTGCAATGGCAGATAAATTCCCAAGCCTTGTAACCATGCAAGTACTTAGTGCCCAGGTGGGGCGTGCTGAGATGCCTCAACGTCACAATCTTTTTCAAACTAAGTTTGTTGTCAAAGGGCATTCCGTTCGTGTTATCATTGATGGTGGAAGCTGCAATAATTTGGCAAGTACTGAGATGGTAGACAAGCTTTGCCTCACAACTACGAGACACCCTCATCCATATTATATCCAATGGTTCAACAACTGTGGTAGGTTGAAGGTAACACGTCGTGTGCGAGTACAATTTACACTTGGTTCATATCATGATTACGTTGAATGTGATGTTGTACCTATGCAAGCTTGTTCTTTATTGTTAGGTCGACCTTGGCAATATGATAATAGTGTTACCCATCATGGTAGAACAAATTTGTATACTCTTGTGTTTAACGGAATAAACATTACCTTGCTTCCTATGACCCCTGATGAGATAATATATGGTGAGAAAGCTAAATCAACGGATCATACTACACACAATATGCTTGCTATCAATTCTGAAATTTCTCCTTGTTTGACTCTTGTGGCGTTGGCTTCTTGACTTGTGCATGTTGGATAGGATGGATGGTTCACTGGTGGAGGCCATGCATGCAACGACGATGGAGGACATGCATGCAAAGAGGGTTGCTCCTCTTTAATTAATTCCTTGATTTATTTATTCTGAGTATAAATAAACCAAAACATGAGTGTGACATCGTATTCGCATCAGTTAAATCATACGTACCAATGAACAATAGTCTTGGCCATTTATTTGTCTCGTATACATTCTAGTCATAGGTCCAGGTGCAACTATGTCAGCTATGACTTGTGTAATATTTGTAGATGTATTCATTGTAGATATGTTCACATCTCTTGATAACCCACAAGTGTAGGGGATCGCAACAGTTTTCGAGGGTAGAGTATTCAACCCAAATTTATTGATTCGACACAAGGGGAGCCAAAGAATACTCTCAAGTATTAGAAGTTGAGTTGTCAATTCAACCACACCTGGAAGGCTTAATATCTGCAGCAAATTATTTAGTAGCAAAGTAATATGGAAGTAACAGTAGCAGTAGCAAAAGTAACGGTAGCCATTTTGTAGTGATTGTAACAGTAGCAGCGGTAAAGTGACTAAGCAAGGACCAATATGTGAAAAGCTCGTAGGTATTGGATCAGTGATGGATAATTATGTCGGATCTGATTCCTCATGTAATAGTTATAACATATGGTGACGCAGAACTAGCTGCAGTTCATCAATGTAATGTAGGCATGTATTCCGAATATAGTCATACGTGCTTATGGAAAAGAACTTGCATGACATCTTTTGTCCTACCCTCCCGTGGCAACGGGGTCCTATTGGAAACTAAGGGATATTAATGCCTCCTTTTAATAGAGTACCGGACCAAAGCATTAACACTTAGTGAATACATGAACTCCTCAAAGTACGATCATCACCGGGAGTGGTCCCGATTATTGTCACTTCGGGGTTGCTGGATCATAACACATAGTAGGTGACTACTGACTTGCAAGATAGGATCAATAAATCACATATATTCATGAAAACATAATAGATTCAGATCTGAAATCATGGCACTCGGGCCCTAGTGACAAGCATTAAGCATAGCAAAGTCATAGCAACATCAATCTTAGAACATAATGGATACTAGGGATCAAAGCCTGACAAAACTAAATCGATTACATGGCAAATCTCATCCAACCCATCACCGTCCAGCAAGCCTACGATGGGATTACTCACTCACGACGGTGATCATCATGGAATTGGTGATGGAGGAAGGTCGATGATTATGACGACGATGATCTCCACTCTCCGGAGCCCCGAACGGACTCTAGATCAGCCCTCCCGGGAGAGCTTAGGGCTTGGCGGCGGCTCTGTATCGTAAAACGAGATGAATCCTTCTCTCTGATTTTTTCTCTCCCGGAAAGTGAATATATGGAGTTGGGGTTGCGGTCGGTGGAGTGTCAGAGGGCCCACGAGACAGGGGGCGCGCCCCCACCCTCGTGGACAGGGTGTGGGCCCCCTGGTCTTGATTCTTTCGCCAGTATTTTTTATATATTCCAAAAATATTCTCCATTGATTTTTAGGTCATTCCGAGAACTTTTATTTCTCCACAAAAATAACACCATGGCAGTTCTGCTGAAAACAGCGTCAGTCCGGGTTAGTTCCATTCAAATCATGCAAGTTGGAGTCCAAAACAAGGGCAAAAGTGTTTGCAAAAGTAGATACGTTGGAGACCTATCATGTGTAAAAAAAAGGCAGCAGCTCAAATAGATGAATATTGGATGTCCATTGCTATCTTGAGGTCTGTTACCCTTCAACTTATTTACATATATGCTTAGTTATTGTTGTGTAACATAGAGTTACCATGTACGTTCATGCTCCTTCACTTGTGTATATTCCTTTCAACATTTGGTGATTCTTCAGGACCCCTTAGCCGGCATTTTTAGTTCATATTGCTGGTGATGGGGCTCCTCTTCAGTTTGACTTCCAGGTGTTTTGGGTAGTACAAAAAACATCACCATAGTTAGTACAACAAGGATGGCTTGGTAGTCGCTAGGATTCCCTGCAGTGGCCAAATCCCGATGCCGCTCGTGATCTCCGCCTCCATCAGCTCCACCTCGCCGTAGCAATCAGTCCAGAGGAGGAGGTGTAGCTGGTCCACCCAGTCCACCCAATTATTATTTCAACGTTTCTTTGTGATGCATGCTCACTGATGGATCAACAACTATTTATTGATATGGAGATGCGCCCCTGCTTTTTTTCTGGAAAAACAAGATGCCTTTGCATACTTCAAAGTTGCTACTTGCTCCCACGAGTCAATTGTGCAAGTTTAGTGGGTGTCGTTGAGCATGTTTAGAAGTATGCCCTTTGTGCAAAAGTGTGAATTTTTGTCAGTATTTTGCATATTTCATTTGGTAGAGGCTTCATGTGATCTTGGGGAGCTTTATAGATGTACTGTCATTACACTTTTAAGGCCCTATAGTTCATTATATCATACACGTGTGCCCATTCAGTATGTATTACAGGATCAGTTCTTAAAAAAGAAGAACACATACATAGTTCGGTCAAAAAGAATGATCAGTTCGATAGTGCTCTCTCCTGCCTATTTTGGTTGATGTCCACAAATAGACAAACAATTGTGTCAGAAATGTTCTATTATTACTGGCATATAAGTACAAAAAAAGTTGAACACGAGTTCCTACAGAGGCTTTGGAAAAATGCTAAAAAACACGAAAATTCAAAAAAGTGAAGTTCAAATGGTAAAATAAGAGAAGTCCAGAACATCATAACAAAACAAAGTTGAGTTCAAAAAAATGAAACACATAACATTTTCTTTTCGTTAAATGTATTATTTAGTTCCACGATATAAACCATGCAAGTTCGGGACGCAAATACCGTAAATTGTTGAAAAGCTACGAGGAAAATCATACCGAAAAAACAGAGTAAAGTCTAGTATGTTAAAACACGCTCAGTACAAAACCATATGGACATCAGTTCAAGTACTGTTTTTTCGAAACCTTTCAAAATTACTCTTCGAAGAATACATCAGTACAAATGCACACGTAGATCAGTACAAGTACTCTATTTTTGTAACGGAAAAACAGCACAATGGGTCTCACCGTAATCCAAATTACTCCTCAAGGGTTGCGAATTTGAGAAAACGTTCAACATGACTAAGTTTCTTATTTTCGATATGTTTCCAACGGTATATTATTTGTCCTATTTCGATAAACTTTTTAAAAAAATCGCATTCGAAATCAGATTTCACCGTATTCAAATTTGTTTCTAAACCATAAGGAATTAGAAAAACATTTCAATATGCAAACATTGCACATTTTCCATAGCTTTCCAACGCCATATCATTTGCATCAGTGTGGCAAACCGTTTTTAAAAAATGATGAAAATATGTTTCGTCGGAATTTCGCCTTTTTTCAAATTACTTCCAAATGGTATAGAATTAGAAAAAACAATAGATATATGGAAGATATGGATTTTCACCAGCTTCCCAACGCCATTCCGACAAACCGTTTGAAAATTGAGTCCAAAATACGACTCGCGTTTTCGGTTTTGAAAAAATGTTTTTTTTTTCAAAACTGCTCTTAAACCATAATGATTTTGCAAAAATGTTCAATAGACATGAAATATAATTGTTAAGAGCTTTCCAACGATATATTACACGCCCCGTTCCAACAAAAAAATGCATTTTTAAAAAAACTAAATAGGACGATATGTTAAACAGAACTGAAAGAATCAATTCAGCCGCTCGAAAATCATCAGTACAACCTCCTGAAAATGTCAGTTCAAGTAAAGTAACAGAATAATATTCTGTTACGCGAAAGAGAATAGCCAAGATATATATTAATTGTTCGTTAGTTCACCACAGAATATATATACTATCATCACATATACGTGATGATACTTAACTACTAGGTACAATGCATAAAATTGAAAACAAACAATACTAAAACTAATAATCACTCCTGATGCACGGTGTCATCCCAGCGCGAAGGCAGTACTCCGCCTCCTCCTCTTCGTAGCGCTTGACGTATCGATCTGCCTTTTGCTGGCGGACGAGAGCAGACGATCTTGCCATTTCGTTGGGCGCCCATCGGAGCTCCTCGTCGGTGGCACGCTGGAGCTTATTGGCCCACCTCCAGGCAGCGATGAGGCGCCTAGCGCCTTTGGCCTTCCTCGCGAAGTACCCTTCTTAGTACACCTCCTCCGCACGACGACGCGCCCGCCCCCAAAGCTCCACCTTCTCCTTTTTCCAGGCGGCATCACGGGCTTCACATGCCGCCTGGTACCTGGCTTTCTCCTCCGCCATTTCCATCTTGAATGCCACTTGCCTGGCTTTCTCAGCCGGCGACAGTGACTTCCACAGACAAAGATTGTACTGCCCCAAAACCAATCCAAAGTTGGGGGCTCCGGCGCAACCTCGTCCAGTGGCGCGTAGGGGCCCTCCTCGTCGCTGCTCATCGACTGAGCGTCCTCGGGGGGCGGCGACTCCTCGTCGGCTCATGGGCAGATCAGCGGCTGTCGGCGTCCTGGGAACCCGGGTACCCAGACTTGCCTATGTGCGGGCCGTGACGCGCTCCTACTAAGGCCTGGTACGACCCAGTTGATCAAGCAGTTGCCCAAGACCCTCGCGAGGTGGCCAAGCCTCACGAGGAGAACGACGTCAAGACCTCCTCGGGAGCGGCCTCGGCAAGGCGTTCCGGAGGGGCGGAGAATCCAAGGCCGAGCCTGCCTCAGGAGGAGGCAGTGATGTCAGTAGTGACGCACCGCGCCACTGGGTGCCAGCGTCCGCCAGCGGCGCAATTGCCATTTCGGTGCAAAGGAGACAGCGTAGCCGTTGGTTCCCAAAGAGCGGGGCAAAGGTTTCCTCTTTGGTGCAACAAGGCCGAAGAACGCAAGGACGATAAGGAGGATGTCACCGTCGAGCCCACCACCGGGTCACCGCCTAATCCTTTTGCAGGCGAAGACCGCTTTTGTCAGGATAAGAACATCCTTGTGTTGCCGCTCGAAAATGGCCGTTGTGGGATCCCTTCCCGCCTAAACATTTCAGGGGAAGAGGACCGTGGCCGCCTATATAAGTAGCTAGGACTCCCACTGCAAAAGGAGAGAACACACTTTGCCACCGCACAAGGAGCAAGAACACTAGCCTCCTGACCCTCCTGAGCTCGCCTCCTGAGCCCAGGAACCGTTGTACTAGCTCATATTCTAGCTCGCTTGGAGCCAATCCACCAAAGCAGGAAGTAGGGTCTTACACCACACGGTGGCCCGAACCTGGATAAACTCTTGTGTGCTTGTTTGTTGTTTGCTTGAATCCTTCCACCGAGATGAGAGCGAGGCGCTAGGTAGACGTGAGTGCGAGAGATCTTCATTCACGCCCCTGTGTTCGAACTTAACGGGTTTTGCGGAGCCCTGAATCCGACATTTGGCGCGCCAGGTAGGGGGCGTGTCGAAATCTCGCCTCTCCGACGACCTCGTCGCGTTCTCGTCACCGACCCTGCTCCACAGCCATGGTGGACACACGCCGAGCTCGCGACGCCCGCCGCACTGCGAAGGTCGCTCCGACGGGGCCCGCCGACAACGGCGCACCGGTCCGCCCCAACTTGCCGGTCGCAAGCGCCGCCACTGACCCGGCTCTCCACGAGCAGAAGGACTCCTCACTGCCACTGTCCGTGCGGCGGGATGGCCGCACGGCAACACCTTCACCCTCGCCGGCCGCAGCGTCGTCCTCACTGGTCCGCCGCGGGTCGGTCTACCAGCAGCCTGCGCTACTGATGGCGCGGGAGCTCTTGCGCTACCGCCCAGCAGATGACCTCTACGATGAGTGGCTCCAATGCATCACCGAGCTCGTCAACGCCGCTGGAGAAGCGCCTGCACCAACGCACTCCTCACATCCTCCGTCGCCCCCGACGGGGAACGAGGGCCATGGGGTCCCAGCTCCGCCTTCCCTCCACCATGCCGGCCAGGAGGCCGGCGCGAGGCCCCTCGACGTGAGAAACCCCGCAGAGCCCACGCCCGCGATGAGGAGAGCTGTCAGGTGATTCTGCACCCTCATGCAGGGGCTCATGGGCCCCCTGGCCCGCAGCGCCCAGACCACGCGCCACAGGAGGTGGTGGCGCCAGCACCCCAAGAACCAGCATCGCAAGCGCAAGGGGCACGTGTGATCATGAGCGTGGCTGGATGTCGCGCCCTAGCCCCTGAGCTACGGCGCCTCGTCTGGCCCGACAAGTTCAAGCCGGACCTGCCTCCATGCTACGACGGCACCACCGACCCCACGGAGTTCCTCCAACTCTATGAGCTGAGCATCGAGGCGTCCAACGACACCGAGTAGGTCATGGCGAACTGGTTCCCCATGGCTCTGAAGGACGGCGCGCGCTCCTGGCTCCTGAACATCCCCATGGGGTCCATCTCCTCCTGGCAAGAACTCCGCGAGCGTTTCGTCGCCAACTTCCAAGGCACCCACGACCGAGCCCCGGCCGCTGCTGATCTGAGCCGCGTAAGGCAGCAGCCGGAGTAACCCAGCAAAAGTACATCCAACGCTTCAGCACCATGCGCCTCCGTATCCCTAGGGTCTCAGACGAGGCCATCATCTCTGCGTTCTCCGATGGCGTTCGTGACGTCAGAATGAGGGAGGAGCTCGCCATCCATGAAGACCTGTGCACGGCCCTCGAGATGTTCAAGCTCGCGGCAAAGTGCAGCAGGGCGGAGGAAGGCCGCCTTTCCCTTCAGGAGCTGCCTGAGGCGGGGGCGGACGACAAGAAAACCAAGGCCATGGAGTCGAAGCGCAAGGGACCCGCCGTGCTGGCTGCAGAGCCAGAAGTGAAGCGCGGCTGCGGCTACGATGACCTCCCCAGAGACAATCGACCGTACTGCGTCTTCCACAACGTCCACAGCCACAACACCAACGACTGCCAGGAGCTCAGGGCGATGTGCGGCGGGCGCGGCGGGCAGCGCCCTGAGCACGACAACCGCGGCTACGGCCGCGGAGGAGGCCGAGGAGGAGGACGTTGGGACGGCAGGAACTCGCGCCAAGGGTGGCGTGAGCAGCCTCGTGAAGACCACTCGCAGGAGCAGCCTCGTGACGCCCCATGGCGCGACCAGCCTCGTGAGGGTCGCCCTCAGGGCAATGGAGGCCTGCCTCCGCTGCCACCACCGCCAAGGAGGAACGACGACGACCACCAGGGAGACGGGGCAGGGGGCTTCCAGGAGCCGCGTCCAGTCGCATACATTCTGGGAGGAGGTCATGCCCCGGCTTCTCACCACATCTTCAAGAAGTTCGCCCGTGAGGTGAACGCGGCGCTTCCCAGGCCTGACGCCGCGCGCAACCTCAGGTGGACCAAGCAAGTCATCGCTTTCGACCCCAAACACCAGCTCAAGTGCACTACGGCCCCAGGCGCCCTCTCGATGCTCTGCACCCCGACCATCAACAATGTCCTCGTGATGAAGACCCTCATTGACGGCGGAGCAGGGCACAACGTGCTCTCCATCCAGACCTTCGAGACACTCCATGTTCCCTATGATCAGCTCCACCCCACCAAGCCATTCTACAGAGTCACGGATGGCTCCACACTCCCGATGGGGCAGGTCCGCCTCCCCGCCACCTTTGGCGACAGCGACAACTACCACACAGAGCTCATCGACTTCGACGTCACCAACATCCACCTCCCGTACAATGCCATCCTTGGGTATCCTGCCGTCACCAAGTTCATGGCGGCGACCCATCATGGCTACAATGTCCTCAAGATTCCTGGGAGCGGCGGAGTCATCGCGATCGCCTCCGACGAGAAGGAAGCGGTGCGTTCCCTGAAGCGTGCCTACCAGACCACGGCAGTCGAGTGCTCCGATGAGGATAGAGCCGTCCTCGCCCTGCAGACCGCCGCCAAAAAGAAGAAGAACCTACCCATCGACGGACCTTGGGACGCGAGGGCTCCCGACGGCCTGACCTTAGGACTCGCACCTGCTGACGAGGCACCCTCCACCCTCTCATAGGGAGGCGCGCTCGGCGCCCCTCTCGTGACGGGCTTGGGGGCTCTCCTCTGGAGTGTCCCCGAGCTGACCCGTGCCTCGAGGGAGGTGTTCGAGCACCACCTGCAAGCGTATCTTGATGCGCGTTTTGGTGAGCCCAGCATGAGCCGTTCAGCGCTGGGGGCTCAGGACTTCATCGACCAAGTTACAGAGGAACTTTAGTACGCAAGACTCATCCACGGTGGGCGTAACCTCACAACCCCAAGTCCACCTGCTCGCAGCCCAAGCGACCGCTTCCACGTCTGTGTCGACATCGCGGGTCTCAACTGAGCCGCTTCTTAGGAGCTCTTCTGGCCGACGGCGGTCGGCCGGAGGAGGGCCCTCCCCTGCAACTACGTCCGCACGCTCTTCGGCTTCCGCCACGCAGCTGCCACGTTCCAGCATCTCGCGCAACAGGCCTTGGGTGCTCGGGAGGCTCAGTGGCAGGCGGTCCGGACGCAGCGGGAGCGGGGCCCGCGCGACAACTGAGAGCCTCCGAAGCCCCTGGGTCTCAGGAGCCCGACGATCCTCGGGAGCGACACGCACAGCTCGCGTCTTCAGCTACCCCAACTCTCCTTCGGCAAGTATCAGGTGACACTTCTGGTATCCAAACGAGGGCGCCTCTCGGGCTGCATCATCCTCGGGCCGCTGGGGGCTGATCCCCCGCGGCTGTCTCCCTTTTTGCATGATCAAGGCCAGATATTCCTTTCCATTCGCATTATCTATATGCTCGGCGTCCTCACCGCCACTAAGGTCATGAGCCCTTGTGAGCCCACTCGTGACCGCCCCATGATTAATGACTGGCACGACGTCTGTGTTCGAGTCCGTCCTTGGAGCGTTGATAAACCCAAGGGCTGAGCTCTGCCTAGCGAGCCATTTCTCTGACGGCACCTCCCATGGTCCTTGGTGCCTTGTTCTTGCATGGGCTAATCGTGGATGGGTAAGTAGGGGCCCGCGGCAGGTGCCTCGCTCACGCGGGAACCGCGCCGGCTGTTTTTCTTTTGGATCGTGGCATGAGAAGACTGGGCACGACGTCTGTGCTCGGGTCCGTCCCTGCAGCGTCGACAAATCCAGTGGCTGAGCTCTATCTCGCAGGTTAACCCCGTGACGTCACCTCCTGGGGTTGCTGGTGTTGCGGCCTTCTCGTGCAATATCCCCTGGGGATGCACTCGGCGCAGGTCGACACAACACCTCTCTTTTCACATTTTGCAGAAGAAGACTCAGGCGCAACCCGCCTCAGGGTAGGGTCTCGTGAGTGATGCGTAAGCTCACGAGAACTTCCTTAGAGTCGTTCAGCTCGTCCTGAGGAGGGCCCATATACACCTTGGATGTCCTACCGTGCAAGCCATGCATCAGGACGGGGCTGTACACGCCTCGGAGTCTCTCCCGGTGGGAGGCTCCCTCCCACGGTCCAGTGGAAGTACCAAGCTCCGCGCTAGCAGATCCAACCGAGGAGTGGCTATGCCCACGAACCAGTGGAAGCACCAAGCTCCGCGCTGGCTGAGGCGCGGTTATGGCCACACTCCGCGCAAGTGTGGTAGCTCTATGCTCTGCGCTAGTTATAAGCAACTGAGGGTGGCCCAAGTGGTCGCAGCAACCTCAGGGAGCTTTTCAGCTCACGACGCTCACAGCTTCTCCTTGGATGGGTGTCGCGAGGGGGGCTAGGCACGGGGGCTATGCTCGGGTCACGCGTGGCAGACGCCACCCTACCAGGTGCCCAGACACCTGGCCTTCTCGTGCCCCCATCCCAGGCGAAGGCTCATGGGCAAGGTATGTTGCTCGTTCTCCTTCATGAAAGCCATTGTATGTCAAGGGGGACCCCTGGGCATCGCGACCCAGGGGCCTAACTGGCCACGTAGCCCCTCATCCCTTGAGTCTAGTTATGACAGTAACCCTGGTCATCCGGAGGGCTCAATAACGAGTCTAGTTACTACGGTAACCCCGGTCATCTAGAGGGCTCAATGGCGATCAAGGTATGTGCGGGATTGGGCCCTACCAACGCAGAACGAAAGCGGGACCGCTTGAACATCAAGGAGGACCCTTGGGCATCGCGACCCAAGGGCCTCACTGGCCACGTAGCCCCTCATCCCTTGAGTCTAGTTACTACGGTAACCCTGATCATCCGGAGGGCTCAATAATGAGTCTAGTTACTACGGTAACCCCGGTCATCCAGAGGGCTCAACGGCAGTCGAGGTATGCGCGGGGTTGGGCCCTGCCGATGCAGAGCACCTAAAGCAAACATGAAATGAAGTAAGCATGGAATCATCTAGCTATTACAATAATGCCAAGTTTTTTCAAATTCAAACAAAGTTCTTACGCCTCCCTGAGGCACTCACGCTTCTCTCACTTAACAGGAAGGATCAGGCATTACCAAGCGCAGCATCACCGGTCTCCACCTCTTTGGCTGTGATGGTAGCGGCCTGGAGAAATGTCTCCACCGACCACGTGGCTTCTGTTCCCAGGGCCTCGGGAGCGGTCACTGCCGCCTCCTCACGAAGGCGCTTGGATGCCAAACCTTGCCACAAGGGACGGGCAACAGGAATCAAGCACCATCTGACCTCAGGAATTGCTAAGTAAGTTTTCAATGCCGCACCCGCTTGCATACCTACACCACCACTTACTATATTTACGAAGCCCTTCCCGATGGACCAGTGGGCGGCTGCCTGCACGCCAAGAGGGACCTCCTGAGCATTGCGCCTTGTGGGCTCTTGCCGGACCCTGGACCCCTCACCTCGTGGCCTTGGCCACGACGCCGCGATCTGACATACCAGCACAGGCCGAGGCTGGTCCCGGGACTAGGTCTCGCAGGCGTAGGGCCTTAGGCTACCGCAGGAACGGAAGAAAGGGGAAATCATACTCTAACAAGGGGTTCATGCATGACATAAGTTTATAACGCCAGGCGATAACAAAAGTATTACGAGGATTTACATGTCCTTGTGGAGCCCTCCGTGATGTCCCGCAGGAACTAAGCTAAGGAAGACGCTCTCAAAGAACTTGGCTTGAACTCCTTCAACAATGGCGACGCCGGGAGGACATCGTTTCCCTCTGGTGATAGGGGCGGCGACTTGGCGGCTCGTAGCTCTCATCGGAGCTAGAGGCCGTCTCAGGGGTAGCCTAACTGCTACCAGGAGATTCAGAGATATAGCCAATGGCGAGCGCCTCGCTGCCCTGATGGCATGGGGAATGGTCACCGACGAGCCCATTCCCTGCGCCACACGGCAGCCGGAGGCCGTCCGCCCCAAAGACTTTGAAGGTCATTGCGCCCGTCGTATCCAGCACGAAGTGAAGAATGTGCCTCCCGGTGGGGGCGCAGGCGCGACGCACCACATCCCAGCCCCAGGTCATGAAGACCTGGCCAGAAGAAACCACCTCCACGTCGGCATGCGAAGGAGGACGGCGACACCCCTCGTGCCTCAGCTCCATCGTCACCCGGCCACGAGCCGGCAGTACGTCCCTCAGGAACGGAGGAAAAAGGATTCAGGAATGCGGAGGGGCCCCCGCCCACACGATGAACTCGCGGGCATCATCCTCCGAATGGGGCAGCAGTAGGGTGCGAGGAGACGCCCGTCTCTCCGGGCGACTGGCGGCGCCACCCCTATCGCCACCCCCGCTCAATCTGCCTGCCGTTGGAGCGTACAAGGGAAGCGGAAATCCTAGTGGTGCCCGCGTGCACCACATGCGGGCTTCCGACGGCCTCAGGGACGCACCCGGAGAATCACGACGCCTCTTCTTCGGGGGGAGCCGTTCAGGCTCTACCATCGGGCTCTTCCCTTTCTCCGCAGCCGAGAACCTGCGAATCGGTGCCATGGAGCCCTGGGAGCAATGGAAACGTGGGTATCAGCCTGCAACGGTCAAGTGAGAGGTGTGGAGCCTCACCCCCCGTTTATAAGCCATGAAGATCAACCAGCGGCCACTCGCGCGCAGCCATATTGGCCCCACTGCCCGCGCCAAGGAGTTGTCAAGTCGCACGGTTGCCAAGATTGCGTGGGAAGTGGAGTCGCCCACGTCCCATCCAACCGTCACGTGCCAGCCTGGCCCGCAGCCTTTGGGGCCTGCGGTGCTTCGTCCTCGACTAAGGCTTCGCCCTGAAGCCAACTCCGTGCACACCTTGGGACCGGGGGCAACTGTCGGCGTCCTGGGAACCAGGGTACCCAGACTTGCCTGTCTGCGGGCCGCGACGCGTTCCTACTACGGCCTGGTACGGCCCAGTTGATCAAGCAGTTGCCCAAGACGCTCGCGAGGGGGCCAAGCCTCACGAGGAGAACGATGTCAAGACCTCCTCGGCAGCAGCCTCGGCAAGGCGTTCCAGAGGGGCGGAGAATCCAAGGCCGAGCCTGCCTCAAGAGGAGGCAGTGATGTCAGCAGTGACGCACCGCGCGAGCGGGTGCCAGCGTCCGCCAGCGGCGCAGTTGCCATTTCGGTGCAAAGGAGACAGCGCAGCTGTTGGTTCCCAAGGAGCGGGGCAAAGGTTTCTTCTTTGTTGCAACAAGACCGAAGACCGCAAGGACGATAAGGAGGCTGTCACCGTGGAGCCCACCACCGTGTCACCGCATGATCCTTTTGCAGGCGAAGACCGCTTTTGTCAGGATAAGAACGTCCTTGTGTTCCCGCTCAAAAATGGTCGTTGTGGGATCCCTTCCCGCCTAAACATTTCGGGCGAAGAGGACCGTGGCCACCTATATAAGTAGCTAGGACTCACACTGCAAAAGGAGAGAACACACTTTGCCACCGCACAAGGAGCAAGAACACTAGCCTCTTGACCCTCCTAAGCTCGCCTCCTGAGCCCAGGAACCGTTGTACTAGCTCATATTCTAGCTTGCCAGGAGCCAATCCACCAAAGCAGGAAGTAGGGTCTTACACCACACGATGGCCTGAACCTGGATAAACTCTTGTGTGCTTGTTCGTTGTTTCCTTGAATCCTTCCACCAAGACGAGAGCGAGGCACTAGGTAGACGTGAGTGGGAGAGATCTTCGTTCACGCCCCTGTGTTCAAACTTAACGGGTTTTGCGGAGCCCTGAATCTGACAGCGGCGCCATGGCAAAGCTTTGAGAGAGAGAGATGGGGCGAGCGAGGGGAGGATGTAGAAGAGATGCAGGCCGGATGACGTGAGCAATGTAGTATTTACTAGCGGCCGGAATCTAGATCGACGGGAACAGTAAACACACCAGACGCCGGAATTTACGACTACTATAGTTTGAATTACAACGATTGTCGTATTAGAATCCGTGTGTGAACATAATAGCTGACGGTTTCCAATACAGAACTAGGTCTGATTAATAACCCCCGATTCACCTTCCAAACCTCGAGGCGCGAAATAGAGTGCCAATCGTGTGGGGGCTGGTTGTCTTGCCAGACCTTTACATTTTCTTTTTTTAACACCAGATATTTACATGCTCTGAAGATTTTTTTAACTCCCACACAAGTACAAAAAAATATGATTCTTCAAACCGTTATGGTTAGGCGTTGCAAGTAGATGTAGTTCAAATTTGAATTACGGTCATTAAATGGCTAGAAAATAACTTAAATGTGTTTATAAGGTCAAATGACCGCTATAATTTTCCAAATTTTCAACCTTTTCAGAGTTCATTTGTAGTGCTTCTAGATTTCAGGGTCATTTTTTATAAAAAAATCAGTAAATGCATGAAAAATACCAAATGAAGTCAGAAAGGGTTGAAAATGATGATGTGGCTTTGAGTGGTGCATTTTGAACACACAAAAAGTCTGGAGTTCAAATAAGTTCAAAAAATGAAATATCTTTGTAACAGATGAGTTTTCGTATGAAACCCTGATAGTTCAAAAGAGATTGTCCATTTTGTACACAAAGTGCATCCAGTTTTTGCCGTAACCCTCTCATCTTTTTAGCACATGCTATGTGGGTCAAATGATGATACCATGCCAACTTTCAACATTGTCAGAGTTCATTTGTAATGCTTTTCAATTTCAGCGTCATTTAGCTTAAAAATCAGTAAATGCATGAAAAATACAAAATGAAGTCAGGAAGGATTGAAAATTTGGAAAGAGAATGCCCATTTTGTACACGAAGTGAATCCAGTTTTTGCCGTGACCCTCTGAACTTTTTAGCATATGCTATAAGGGCGAAATGATTATACCATGCCAACTTTCAACCTTTTTAGAGTTCATTTGTAATGCTTTTCAATTTCAGGGTCATTTAGCTTTAAAAAATCCGTAAATGCACGAAATATACCAAATGAAGTCAGAAAGGGTTGAAAATCGATGATGTGGCTTTGAATGGTGCATTTTGAACACACAAAAAGTCTAGATTTCAAATAAGTTCAAACAAATGAAATCCCTTTGTAACAGATGAGTTTTCATCCGAAACCCTGATACTTCAAAATAGATTGCCCATTTTGTACATGAAGTGCATCCAGTTTTTGCCATAACCCTCTCAACATTTTAGCATATGCTATGTGGGTGAAATGATTATGCCATGCCAACTTTCAACCTTTTCAGAGTTCATTTGCAATGCTTTTCAATTTCAAGGTCATTTAGCTTTAAAAAATCAGTAAATGCATGAAAAATACCAAATGAAGTCAGAAAGGGTTGAAAATTGATGATGTGGCTCTGAATGGTGCATTTTCAACACACAAAAAGTTTGGAGTTTAAATAAGTTCAAAATAATGAAATATATTTGTAACAGTTGAGTTTTCATAGGAATCCCCGATAATTCGAAAGAGATTGTCCATTTTGTACACGTAGTGTATGTAATTTTTCCCATAATCTTTTTAGCTCACGTTGTGTGGGTCAAATAATGATACCATGCCAACTTTGAACCTTTTCGGAGTTCATTTGTAATGCTTTTCAATTTCAGGGTCATTTAGCTTTAAAAAATCAATAAATGCATGAAAAATACCAAATGAAGCCAGAAAGGGTTGAAAACTGATGATGTGGCTTTGAATGGTGCTTTTAGAACACACAAAAAGTCTAGAGTTCAAATAAGTTCAAATAAATAAAATCCCTTTGTAACAGATGAGTTTTCGTCCGAAACCCTAATACTTCAAAACAGATTGTCATTTCGTACACGTAGTGTGTCCAGTTTTGCCGGAACCGTCTCATCTTTTTAGCATGTGCTATTCAGGTGAAATGATGATACCATGCCAACTTTCAACCTTTTCAAAGTTCATTTGTAATGCTTTTCAATTTCAGGGTCATTTAGCTTTTTTAAAAATCAGTAAATGCATGAAAAAATACCAAATGAAGTCGGGAAGGGTTGAATATTGATGGCGTGGCCTTGAATGGTTCATTTTGAACACACAAAAAGTCTAGAGTTCAAATCAGTTCAAATGAACGAAATCCCTTTGTAACAGATGAGTTTTCGTCCAAAACCCTGATACTTTGAAAGAGATTGTCATTTCGTACACGTAGTGCGTGTAGTTTTTGCCGTAACCCTCTCAAATTTTTAGCATATGCTATGTGGCTGAAATGATGATACCATGCCAACTATCAACCTTTTCAGAGTTCATCTGTAATGCTTTTCAATTTCAGGGTCATTTAGCTTAAAATCAGTAAATGCATGGAAAATACCAAATGAAGTCAGAAGCGTTGAAAATTGATGATGTGGCTTTGAATGGTGCATTTTGAACACACAAAAATTCTAGATTTCAAAGAAGTTCAAACAAATGAAATCTCTTTGTAACAGATGAGTTTTCATCCGAAACCCTAATACATCGAAATAGATTGCCAATTTTGTACATGAAGTGCGTCCAGTTTTTGACATAACCCTCTCAACTTTTTAGCATATGCTATGTGGGTGAAATGTTTATACCATGCAAACTTTCAACCTTTTCAAATTTCATTTGCAAAGCTTTTGAATTTCAGGGTCATTTAGCTTAAAAATTTATTAAATGCATGAAAAATGCCAAATGAAGTCAGAAAGGGTTGAAAATTGAAGATGTGGCTCTGAATGGTGCATTTTGAACACACACAAAATCTGGAGTTCAAATAAGTTCAAAAAATGAAATATCTTTGTAACATATGAGTTTTTGTATGAAATCTCGATACTTTGAAAGAGATTGTCCATTTTGTACACGTAATGCATGCAGTTTCTCTCGTAACCCTCTCATCTTTTTATCACATGCTATGTGGGTTAAATGACGTTACCAGGCCAACTTTCAACCTTTTAAGAGTTCATTTGAAATGCCTTTCAGTTTTAGGATCATTTAGTTTTTTAAAAAAACCAGTAAATGGATGAAAAAAATACCAAATGAAGTAAGAAAGGGTTGAAAACTAATGATGTGGATTTGATGGTGCATTTTGAACACACAAAAAGTCTGGAGTTCAAATAAATTCAAAAAATGAAATATCTTTGTAACAGATGAGTTTTCGTATGAAACCCCGGTACTTCGAAAGAGATTGTCCATTTTGTACACGTAGTGCATCCAGTTTTTGCCCTAACCCTCCCATCTTTTTAGCATATGCTATGTGGGTCAAATGATGATATCATGCCAACTTTCAACCTTTTCATAGTTCATTTGTAATTCTTTCCAATTTCAGGGTCATTTAGCTTTTAAAAAATCAGTAAATGCATGAAAAATACCAAATGAAGTCAGGAAGGGTTGAATATTGATGACGTGGCTTTGACTGGTTCATTTTGAACACACAAAAAGTCTAGTGTTCAAATAAGTTCAAATAAATGAAATCCCTTTGTAACAGATGAGTTTTCGTCCAATACCCTGATACTTCGAAAGAGATTGTCATTTCATACATGTAGTGCGTGCAGTTTTTGCCGTAACCCTCTCAAATTTTTAGCATTTGCTATGTGGCTGAAATGATGATACCATGCCAACTATCAACCTTTTCAGAGTTCATTTGTAATGCTTTTCAATTTCAGGGTCATTTAGCTTAAATAATCAGTAAATGCATGAAAAATACCAAATGAAGTCAGAAGCGTTGAAAATTGATGATGTGGCTTTGAATGGTGCATTTTGAACACACAAAAATTCTAGATTTCAAATAAGTTCAAACAAATGAAATCCCTTTGTAAGAGATGAGTTTTCGTCGGAAACTCTGCTACTTCGAAATAGATTGCCCATTTTGTACACGAAGTGCGTCCAGTTTTTGCCGTAACCCTCTCAACTTTTTAGCATATGCTATGTGGGTGAAATGTCTATACCATGCAAACTTTCAACCCTTTCAAAGTTCATTTGCAAAGCTTTTCAATTTCAGGGTCATTTAGCTTAAAAAATTAGTAAATGCATGAAAAATGCCAAATGAAGTCAGAAAGGGTTGAAAATTGATCATGTGGCTCTGAATGGTGCATTTTGAACTCACACAAAATCTGGAGTTCAAATAAGTTCAAAAAATTAAATATCTTTGTAGCAGATGAGTTTTTGTATGAAATCCCGATACTTCAAAAGAGATTGTCCATTTCGTACACGTAGTGCATGCAGTTTCTCCCGTAACCCTCTCATCATTTTATCACATGCTATGTGGGTCAAATGACGGTACCAGGCCAACTTTCAACCTTTTCAAAGTTCATTTGTAATGCTTTTCAATTCAAGGTCATTTAGTTTTAAAAACACATCAGTAAATGCATGAAAAATACCAAATGAAGTCAGAAATGGTTGAAAACTAATGATGTGGCTTTGAATGGTGCATTTTGAAGACACAAAAAGTCTGGAGTTCAAGTAAGTTCAAAAAATGAAATAGCTTTGTAACAGATGAGTTTTCGTATGAAACCCCGAAACTTCGAAAAAGATTGTCCATTTTGTACACGTAGTGCATCCAGTTTTTTCCCTAACCATCTCATCTTTTTAGCATATGCTATGTGGGTCAAATGATGATATCATGCCAAATTTCAACCTTTTCAGAGTTCATTTGTAATTCTTTTCAATTTCAGGGTCATTTAGCTTAAAAAATTAGTAAATGCATGAAAAATACCAAATGAAGTCAGAAAGGGTTGAAAATAGATGATGTGGCTCTAACTGGTGCATTTTGTACACACAAAAAGTCTAGAGTTCAAATAAGTTCAAAAAATGAAATATCTTTGTAACAGATGAGTTTTCGTATGAAACCCTGATACTTTAAAAGTGATTGTCCATTTTGTACACGAAGTGCATCCCGTTTTTGTCGTAACCCTCTCATCTTTTTAGCACAAGTTGTGTGGGTCCAATGATGATACCATGCCAACTTTCAACCTTTTCAGAGTTCATTTGTAATGCTTTTCAATTTCATGATCATTTAGCTTTAAAAAAATCTGTAAATGCCTGAAAAATACCAAATGAAGTCAAAACGGGTTAAAAATTAATGGTGTGGCTTTGAATGGTGCATTTTGAACACACAAAAAGTCTAGATTTCATGTAAGTTCAAACAAATGAAATCCCTGTGTAACAGATGAGTTTTCGTCCGAAACCCTGATACTTCAAAATAGATTGCCCATTTTGTACACGAAGTGCGTCTAGTTTTTGCCGTAACCCTCTCAACTTTTTAGCATATGCTATGTGGGTGAAATGATGATACCATGCCAACTTTCAACCTTTTCAGAGTTCATTTGCAATGCTTTTCAATTTCAGGGTCATTTAGCTTAAAAAATCAGTAAATGCATAAAAAATGCCAAATGAAGTCAGAAAGGGTTGAAAATTGATGATGTGGCTCTGAATGGTGCATTTTGAACACACATAAAATCTGGAGTTTAAATAAGTTTAAAAAAATGAAATATCTTTGTAACAGATGAGTTTTTGTATGAAACCCCGATACTTCGAAAGAGATTGTCCATTTTGTACACGTGGTGCATGTAGTTTCTTCCCTAACCTTCACATATTTTTAGCACATGCTATGTGGGTCAAATGATGATACCATGCCAACGTTCAACCTTTTTAGAGGTCATTTCTAATGCTTTTCAATTTCAGGGTCCTTTAGCTTTAAAAAATCATTAAATACATGAAAAATACCAAATGAAGCCAGAAAGGGTTGAAAACTGATGATGTGGCTTTGACTGGTGCTTTTTGAACACGCAAAAAGTCTAGAGTTCAAATAAGTTCAAATAAAAGAAATCCCTTTGTAATAGATGAGTTTTCGTGCGAAACACCGATACTTCGAAAGAGATTGTCATTTCGTACATGTAGTGCGTGAAGTTTTTGCCATAACCCTCTCAAATTTTTAGCATATGCTATGTGGCTGAAATGATGATACCATGCCAACTATCAACCTTTTCAGAGTTCATTTGTAACGCTTTTCAATTTCAGGGTCATTTAGCTTAAAAAATCAGTAAATGCATGAAAAATACCAAATGAAGTCAGAAGCGTTGAAAATTGATGATGTGGCTTTGAATGGTGCATTTTGAACACACAAAAATTCTAGATTTCAAATAAGTTCAAGCAAATGAAATCCCATTGTAACAGATGAGTTTTTGTCCGAAACCCTGATACTTCGAAATAGATTGCCCATTTTGTACACGAAGTGCGTCCGGTTTTTGCCGTAACCCTCTCCACTTTTTAGCATATGCTATGTGGGTGAAATGTTTATACCATGCAAACTTTCAACCTTTTCAGAGTTCATTTGCAATGCTTTTAAATTTCAGGGTCATTTAGCTTAAAAAATCAATAAATGTTTGAAAAATGCCAAATGAAGTCAGAAAAGGTTGAAAATTGATGATGTGGCTCTGAATGGTGCATTTTGTACACACACAAAATCTGGAGTTCAAATAAGTTCAAAAAAATGAAAAATCTTTGTAACAGATGAGTTTTCGTATGAAATTCTGATACTTCGAAAGAGATTGTCCATTTTGTACACGTGCTATGTGGGTCAGAGTTCATTTGTAATGCTTTCAAATTTCAGGGTCATTTAGTTTTTTAAAAAATCAGTTAATGCATGAAAAATACCAATTGAAGTCAGAAATTCTTGAAAACTAATGATGAGGCTTTGAATGGTGCATTTTGAGCACACAAAAAGTCTGTAGTTCAAATAAGTTCAAAAAATGAAATATCTTTGTAACAGATTAGTTTTCGTATGAAACCCCGATACTTCGAAAGAGATTGTCCGTTTTGTACAGGTGTCGGGGAAACTGATCGCCCGCGAACACCTATGGGACCAGAGCCCCTTTCGGTACGGCAAGGGGGTGAAGGATGCACGAAGAGCAGATCGAGGCGAGCACACGAGCAGTTTACCCAGGTTCGGGCCGCACGGATGCGTAAAACCCTACTCCTGCTTTGGTGGTTGTATTGGGTTCTTGGCTCGGGAGCGAGGAGAGCTACAACACCCTCTATCCGCTAGCAGGAACGAGCGTGGAAAGTGATCTACGTTTGGAACCCCCTCTACGTTGCGCATGGGCCACCTTTTATAGGTCAAAGGGGTCACCGACAGGTGGCAACACAGATGAGGATAAAAATGTAAAAAGGGTGGTAGTTGGAACAGTGTTCCATACCTAACCCTGACGGCAGGGGACAAGGGCATTAAATGCCCATCACCGTCGCCCAAACAGTGCAAAAAGTGGCCGTCAGGGTCGCCACCGTCCGCCACGACGGTAGCCTTGTCATCGTTGCTTGCCACCGTGTACCCCAGGCTGCTCAGCCTTCCGCCACGTGCGCCTGGGGTGGCCCCAGAGCGACACATGGGTGGATGCGCTGGAGCGCGGGTACCGAGTGGAAGCTTGCCGCGGCAAGCGCCTTCCCGCGGTCGCTATCTTGTCGTTCCAGGAGCTTGTCGCCCGCTGGTCCTTGCCGGGACGCGTGGCGCGTTGCGGCAAGTTTTCTTGAGATGTCTTGATTGGCCTTCCCGGCAAGCTCCTCTTGCCAAGGTCTTGCGCCTGAGTGGTCTTGAGACTTGAGTGGCCTTCCCGGCAAGCTCCTCTTGCCGGGGCCTTGTCTCTTTGACTTGAATACCTTGTTCTTGAATGGCTACAAAAGAACCACGGAGGACCTTGGCGATCGCGCGGCAAGCCCTGCCGCGGGACGCTGCAACTGCCCGTGCACAAGTTCGGGATACTAAGGTACCCCTACTTTAGTACACCGACAGGAGCCCCCGGGCCTGGGCCAGACACGGTGCCGAGCGCTGTTGGGCCAGGCCCAAAACAGTGCATGGGCACGCGCGGCCTGCGGCACGCCGTATCCCACTTCGTATCCACCGCGCCCTCCCTTAACGACACGCATTCAATGCAGCGTCGTGGAGGAGATCATGGCCGTTTCTTTAATTGGAAATGCGGAACGTCCGCCTCCTTCCCCCTTATAAGCAGGGGAAACAGGAGCAATTCGTCCATCTGCTCGTTGCTTCTTCAATCCTCAGAAACCTCCGCCGCTCCCCTCCTTCCTGAAGGCCGAAAGAGAGCAGCGCTCCGCCCTCCGTCGCCACCAGCACCACCAGCACCGTCAACCTCCTTCACCGCTTCCGCCATGGCTCCGAAAGGAGAGAAGCGGAAGACTAAGAAGTCGGTCGAGGCACTGCGGCTTGCGGCGATGCGAAAGAAGAAGGCGGTCTTCCTGCCAAAGCTTGACGCGGAGGAGCTGAGGGATTCCTTCTACCTTTTCTGGTCGAGGGAGACGAAGGCCATCGCCTGCCAGATGTTCCCGAATGGCTACGCATTCTTCGCCCTGTTCTTCTACTACGGGCTCTGCCCGCCCTATTCCGAGTTCTTCTACGACATAATGAACACCTACGGGTTCCACCTCCTTGACTTCACCCCCAACGCCGTTCTCACCATGGCTGTTTTCGCAAATCTGTGCGTAAACTTTGTCGGAGTCTTCCCAAGTGTAGCTCTTTTCCGCCATTACTTCACACCTCGAGTTGAGAGGGAAGAGCCTCTGTCTGGCGGAATTTCTTGGATCTCTAGGACCCACAAGAAAGAAGCATACTTGTCGCGAGAGCTCCGCGGGAAGTGGGATGAGTGGAGAGCCAATTGGTGTTGGATCGTAGAGGATAACCCGCAGCACTTTACCGCCCGGCGCCAAACCCCAGTAGTACGCGGCGACGACTGGAGCGACTTGGCCCCGGAAGATAGCAGACTGAAGATTGCCACTACCCGGATCCTTCGCCTCAGGCATGCCAAGCTCACTGTGGGCGCAGTTGGAGCAGACTTTCTCCGCCGCCGCATCGCCCCCTTGCAGGAGAGGAAGAGGCCTGCCTGGGAGTTCGAGAACGCGGCAGATATCATGAGGCTGTGCTCGGGCCTCAATTATAACTTCACTGTCCTGGACCTCAACGCGATGCTCCAGGCGCTGTTCAAGTACGACTCCGACCATCCGGAGTGGTTTACGTTGCCGCAGGGCGTAGTTCCGCTGTGCAACAACTCGTCGCTCAGCGCCATCCGTGCAGCGATGCCGCTGTGCGATTCCCACGGGATCGACCCCACTTGGCAAGAGCCTTCCGACGAAGCTGTGCAGACGTTCTTCGACAACTTGGTGGAACAGCCAATCGACTCCGACGAGAAGAAGGGCCTCACTCGCGACACTACTGACCAGGAGATGGCATATATTGCCACCAGACTGGAAGAGGCAGCGGCAGCTGTGGCCGCGGGCGAGTTTGGTTACACAGTGGTGGAGGCGGAGGCAGCGGAGGCGACAAGCCTTGCCGAGCAGGAAGAGTTTCTCAAGGCGGGGAAGCTTGCCGAGAAGGTCATCGGGACAAGTCAGCCCGCAGAGCAGGGCGTCGAATCGAGCGGTCCTGCCGAGCAGGGCGTTGAGTCGAGCGGGCCTGTTGGGGACTCGAGCGGCTCACTAGAGATCGGCGACTCCTCTTCCTCGTCCTCAGGCAGCTCGCCGCCACCAGCAGAGCCCCCGGCTCCGCGAATGCGCCTCCGCAAGGCCGGGGACGTGACGGAGCGGCAGACGGGCCAACAGCCGCAGCGCCGTGCGACACGCGTCACCGCGGCAAGCAGGGCTGCCATGGGAGCACCTCGTGCTTCCACGGCAACTGGAGCGGGATCTTCCCGGACTGGCGCCTCTGCTCCCGCCGCCCCTCGTGCCTCGGCGGCAACCGGAGCGTGGTCTTCTCAGACCACCGTCCCTGCTCCCGCCAAGCGGCCAAGGGAGCCCACTCCTCCACCTCCTCGCGCCAGGGCGCGTGAGCCAGATTTTGACTTCTCCGCGCTCAGCTCCGACGAGGAGGAAGAAGAGTAAGTCTTCGCTATCCTTGTATTTTTCCAATTTTCTGTTGCTTTGTCTTGTATCTCTCTTGCCTAACTCTGAACCTGTTCTCTTTTCAGAACCCTGGCCCAGAGGGCGGCGAAGAGGGCCAAGGTACCGTGGATCATCATCGAGGACGAGCCTGGCGCGACAGCAGGGGGTGCGCCTGAGACAAGCTTGCCAGACCCGGCGACTGTTCTTCACAGCAGCCCCCAGCGCAGCCCCTAGCATAAGTGTGGTTCACTTTCCGCTTGCCGGGCGCGCGTGGGTCTTCCATCCTTGCTGATATCTTGTTTGTTGACTTGTGTAGAAGCAGAGCAGCAGCATCAGGAGCGCCAGGAGACCGCCACCGACGTGCCGCATGCTTCGACCATACCGCCAAGGGGAGGTTCTCCGGCAAGGGCGAGCCCTCCGCCAAGGACGGATTCTCCGCCAAGGGCGAACACTCCGCCAAGGGCGAGCTCTCCGGCGAGGGATGGCAATAGCGGCCCCCCGCCGGCGGGAGCTACAACCACGCCGCCGAGGGAGAGCTCCCCGGCAAGGAACCTCACCGAGGAGCCGGCCCGCGCAGGTAACCCCTTTGCTTCAGGCTTCCCTTGGCTTTTCTTCTTTCAATTCTTCTTTTTGGATATTTGCTTGACTGCTTGTCTTTTATTTTCCCCCGCCAGACCCATCCGTAGCCGAGCCAATGGAGACGGAGGTCATTGCTGACGACGCCGCCATTGCCGAAGAGGCGGTTGGCGCAAACGATCCTGCTGGCGCAGAGGCCGCCGAGGCTGCCACCGCAGCAGCGGGCGAAGGGGCTGGTGGTCATACTGACGGCCCTGAAGCCGCAGGAGCGCCCGGCGCTACGCCGGCCACCGAGCCCTCCGCCGCTGCCGCAGCCCCCAGCTCCGACGAGCCCGAGCCAGGCGCCTACCTCAAGGCCGGCGACGACGTCTTCATCCAGCTCCCTTGGGCGTCCAAGTCTAGGGCGCCGGTCGAGGGAGAGGTCTTCGAAGGGGAGGTGCTTGCCTCCGCCGGGCTGAAGATTGTGGACGCGCCGGGCAGCAGCAACAGCAGCGAGCCCGAGGAGGAGCAGTTGTTGCGGAAGTTGCTGGCGCTTTACCGCGCCCGGCAGGCCAAGTTGGAGTCTCGTGAGGCTCTTGCCGCCAAGGCAGGAGCTGATATTGAGAAGCGTGCAGAGGAGCTCCGGGCCATCAACCAAGCAGCTCTCCGATCTTAGGCGGAGGAGCGGGAGCAGCTTGCCGAGGCGTAGCAGGCCTTCATTCTTGAGAAGGCAGAAGTGGAGGAGCAGCAGCGACTTGCCGCCGAGGAGATATCCAGGTGAGAAGGAGAGCTAGCGCAGCGGAAGGTCGACCTCGACAGCCACGAGGATGAGCTTGCCGCGCGCGAGCAGTCACTTGGCAGAGCTCTCCAAGAAGCCAAGGATGCTGCCGCGGCTGCCGAGACCGCGAAGAAGGAGTTGGAGGCGAGGGTGGCGCAGCTGGAGGCCAGCCTCAAGACGAGCGGCGAGGAGGTTGCCGCACTCAAGCTCGAGAGGGAGAAGGACGCCCACAGCCACTCCGAGCTGCAGGTCCGCCTCTCCGAGAAGGGCAAGGAGCTCGCCGTCGCCAAGGACTCCATCGCCGACCTCGAGCTGAAGCTGGCCACCCTTACCCAGACGCTGGACGGCGCCAATGAGCGGGAGGCGACCCTGAAGGAGGAGATCAGGGCCGAGAAGGCGTTGCTGGAGAGCGCTGCTGTCGCCCAAAACGTCTTCAGGGAAACCATGGAGAATTGGACAGAAGGTCTTGTCAATGCTGCCGCGGGTATCGACAAGGAGCTAGCGGAGCTGGGGGCGGAGTACCTCGGGTACTCCACCGACGAGGGTCTTCGCCCCAGCGCCAAGCTAACTTTGTTCTTCAAGGGAGTGGTGACGGCCCTCCAGCAACTCCGGGAGAAGATCCCAAAGCAGCTGGCGGACGAGTCACGCAGGCTCTGCGCGGGGGCCCTACAGAAGGTGTTGGTGAAGGTGGCCTTCCACAATCCAGGCCTCAACCTCACCAACGTCCTTAGGAGTTTGCCGCCGGACGCCGACCAAGAAGCGCTCAAGGCCCTTGTCGCACCCATTGTGGACAAGGTGGGTCGCATCAAGAGAGTCTAAGGAGACCGCGCGGACTAGTCTTGTCCATTTTCTTCTTTCCTTATCGTTGTTAGCCATGTTATGAAAAACAGTCCATTAGAGCTGCGACAAGTCACTTTGTAATATAACTCTATTTTGGGTGGTAATTGCAATGTTATTTCCTTTACTTGACTTCCTTGCATTGTATGTCTTTACCCTACGCTTTTAGAGAAATTGTCGATGTGGGCACCCTTGCCGCGAGCGCTGAGTGCGGAACTTCAGCAGCCTGCTGGCGGTGCCTCTACCGACAAGAAACCTTGTCGCAACTAGTCGCAGCACGCTTAAGTTGTTGAGCGAACTCGAAAACAAAGTAAGGGTGCGACACTAGTCGCAGCACACTTAAGTCGTTGAGCATGCTCGAAACAAGGTAAGGGCGCGGCTAGCCACGAGTTGGTTCCTCTACGCACAGGTTTTCCATACAAAGTGCGGTCGTCCAAGGAAAATAACTTAAAAATATAAAATTTGATTGCTCAAACTTGGGCCACTTAGCTTTTGTGTCGTCTGCTTCCCGGCAAGGCAAGGCTTTCTTGAACGACACTTGGTCCATACCACTATCTTCCTCCCCCCCC
>LR738711.1:525412993-525450709 GCA_902687465.1 Secale cereale | reverse complement strand
CCCCCCCCGAAGATGTCGGGGAAACTGATCGCCCAAGAACACCTATGGGACCGGAGCCCCTTTTTGGTATGGCAAGGGGGCGGAGGATGCACGAAGAGCAGATCGAGGCGAGCACACGAGCAGTTTACCCAGGTTCGGGCCGCACGGATGCGTAAAACCCTACTCCTGCTTTGGTGGTTGTATTGGGTTCTTGGCTCGGGAGCGAGGAGAGCTACAGCACCCTCTAACCGCTAGCAAGACCGAGCCTGGAAAGTGATCGACGTTCGGAACCCCCTCTACGTTGCGCATGTGCCTCCTTTTATAGGTCAAAGGGGTCACCGACAGGTGGCAACACAGATGAGGGTAAAACTGTAAAAAGGGTGGTAGTTGGAACAGTGTTCCATACCTAACCCTGACGGCAGGGGATAAAGGGCATTAAATTCCCATCATCGTCGCCCAAACAGTGCAAAAAGTGGCCGTCAGGGTCGCCACCGTCCGCCACGACGGTAGCCTTGTCATCGTTGCTTGCCACTGTGTACCCCAGGCTGCTCAGCCTTCCGCCACGTGCGCCTGGGGTGGCCCCAGAGCGACACGTGGGTGGATGCGCTGGAGCGCGGGTACCGAGTGGAAGCTTGCCGCGGCAAGCGCCTTGCCGCGGTCGCTATCTTGTCTTTCCAGGAGCTTGTCGCCCGCTGGTCCTTGCCGGGACGCGTGGCGCGTGGCGGCAAGTTTTCTTGAGATGTCTTGATTGGCCTTCCCGGCAAGCTCCTCTTGCCAGTGTCTTGCGCCTTGAGTGGTCTTGAGCCTTGAGTGGCCTTCCCGGCAAGCTCCTCTTGCCAGGGCCTTGTCTCTTTGACTTGAATACCTTGTTCTTGAATTGCTACAAAAGAACCACGGAGGAACTTGGCGGTCGCGCGGCAAGCCCTGCCGAGGGACGCTGCAACTGCCCGTGCACAAGTTCGGGATACTAAGGTACCCCTACTTTAGTACACCGACAACAGGTAGTGCATCCAGTTTTTTCCCTAACCCTCTCATCTTTTTAGCATATGCTATGTGGGTTAAATGATGATATCATGCCAACTATCAACCTTTTTAGAGTTCATTTGTAATTCTTTTCAATTTAAGGGTCATTTAGCTTAAAAAATCAGTAAATGCATGAAAAATACCGAGTGAAGTCAGAAAGGGTTGAAAATTGATGATGTGGCTCTGAATGGTGCATTTTGAACACACAAAAATTCTAGAGTTCTAATAAGTTCAAACAAATGAAATATCCTTGTAACAGATGAGTTTTCGTATGAAACCTTGATACTTCAAAGATGATTGTCCATTTTGTACATGAAATGCATCCAGTTTTTGTCGTAACCCTCTCATCTTTTTAGCACAAGGTGTGTGGGTCAAATGATGATACCATGCCAACTTTCAACCTTTTCAGAGTTCATTTGTAATGCTTTTCAATTTCAGGGTCATTTAGCTTTTAAAAAAATCAGTAAATGCATGAAAAATACCGAATGAAGTCAGAAAGGGTTAAAAATTGATGATGTGGCTTTGAATGGTGCATTTTGAACACGTAAAAAGTCTAGATTTCAAATAAGTTCAAACAAATGAAATCTCTTTGTAACAGATGAGTTTTCGTCCCAAACCTTGACACTTCGAAAGAGATTGCCCATTTTGTACACGCAGTGCGTCCAGTTTTTGCCATAACCCTCTCAACTTTTTAGCATATGCTATGTGGGTGAATTGATGATACCATGCCAACTTTTAACCTTTTCAGAGTTCATTTGCAATGCTTTTCAATTTCAGGGTCATTTAGATTTAAAAAAAATCAGTAAATGCATGAAAAATGCCAAATGAAGTCAGAAAGGGTTGAAAATTGATTACGTGGCTCTGAATGGTGCATTTTGAACACACATAAAATCTGGAGTTTAAATAAGTTCAAAAAATGAAATATCTTTGTAACAGATGAGTTTTTGTATGAAATCCCTATACTTCGAAAGAGATTGTCCATTTTGTACACGTAGTGCATGTAGTTTCTTCTGTAACCCTCACATATTTTTAGCACATGCTATGTGGGTCAAATGATGATACGATGCCAACTTTCAACCTTTTCAGAGTTCATTCGTAATGCTTTTCAATTTCAGGGTCGTTTAGCTTTAAAAAAATCAGTAAATGCATGAAAAATAACAAATGAAGCGACAAAGGGTTGAAAACTGATGATGTGGCTTTGAATGGTGCTTTTTGGACAGACAAAAAGTCTAGAGTTCAAATAAGTTCAAATAAATGAAATCCCTTTCTAACAGATGAGTTTTCGTCCCAAACCCTGATGCTTCGAAACAGATTGTCATTTCGTACACGTAGTGTGTCCAATTTTTGCCGTAACCCTCTCATCTTTTTAGAATGTGCTATTCGGGTGAAATGATGATACCATGCCAACTTTCAACCTTTTCAAAGTTCATTTGTAATTCTTTTCAATTTCAGGGTCATTTAGCTTTAAAAAATCAGTGAATGCATGAAAAATACCAAATGAAGTCGGGAAGGGTTGAATATTGATGGCATGGCTTTGAATGGCTCATTTTGAACACACAAAAAGTCTAAAGTTCAAATAAACGAAATCCCTTTGTAACAGATGAGTTTTCGTCCGAAACTCGGATACTTCGAAAGAGATTGTCATTTCGTACACGTAGTGCGTGCAATTTTTGCTGTAACCCTCTCAAATATTTAGCATATGCTATGTGGCTGAAATGATGATACCATGCCAACTATCAACCATTTCAGAGTTCATTTGTAATGCTTTTCAATTTCAGGGTCATTTAGCTTAAAAAATCAGTAAATGCATGAAAAAATACCAAATGACGTCAGAAGCGTTGAAAATTGATGATGTGGCTTTGAATGGTGCATTTTGAACACACAAAAAGTCTAGATTTCAAATAAGTTCAAACAAATGAAATCCCTTTGTAACAGATGAGTTTTCGTCCGAAACCCTGATACTTCGAAATAGATTGCCCATTTTGTACACGAAGTGCGTCCAGTGTTTGCTGTAACCCTCTCAACTTTTTAGCATATGCTATGTGGGTGAAATGTTTATACCATGCAAACTTTAAACCTTTTCAGAGTTCATTTGCAATGCTTTTCAATTTCAGGGTCATTTAGCTTGAAAATCAGTAAATGCATGAAAAATGCCAAATGAAGTCAGAAAGGGTTGAAAATTGATGATGTGGCTCTGAATGGTGCATTTTGAACACACTCAAAATCTGGAGTTCAAATAAGTTCAAAAAAATGAAATAGCTTTGTAACAGATGAGTTTTTGTATGAAACCCCGATACTTCGTAAGAGATTGTCCATTTTGTACACGTAGTGCATGCAGTTTCTCCCGTAACCATATCATCTTTTTATCACATGCTATGTGGGTCAAATGATGGTACCAGGCCAACTTTAACCTTTTCAGAGTTCATTTGTAATGCTTTTCAATTTCAGGGTCATTTAGTTTTAAAAAATCAAAAAATGCATGAAAAATACCAAATGAAGTCAGAAAGTGTTGATAACTAATGATGTGGCTTTGAATGGTGCATTTTGAACACACAAAAAGTCTACAGTTAAAATAAGTTCAAAAAATGAAATATCTTTGTAACAGATCAGTTTTCGTATGAAACCCCGATACTTCGAAAGAGATTGTCCATTTTGTACACGTAGTGCATCCAGCTTTTGCCCTAACCCTCTCATCTTTTTAGCATATGCTATGTTGGTCAAATGATGATATCATGACAACTTTCAACCTTTTCAGAGTTCATTTGTAATTCTTTTCAATTTCAGGGTCATTTAGCTTAAAAAAATCAGTGAATGCATGAAAAATACTAAATGAAGTCAGAAAGGGTTGAAAATTGATGATGTGGCTCTCAATAGTGCATTTTGAACACACAAAAAGTGTAGAGTTAAAATAAGTTCAAAAAATGAAATATCTTTGTAATAGATGAGTTTTCTTATGAAACCCTGATACTTCGAAAGAGATTGTCCATTTTGTACACGAAGTGCATCCAGTTTTTGCCGTAACCCTCTCACCTTTTTAGCACATGTTGTGTGGGTCAAACGATGATACCATGCCAACTTTCAACCTTTTCAGAGTTCATTTGTAATGCTTTTCAATTCTAGGGTCAATTAGCTATAAAAAAATCTGTAAATGCCTGAAATATACAAAATGAAGTCAGAACGGGTTAAAAATTGATGATGTGGCTTTGAATGGTGCAATTTGAACACACAAAAAGTCTAGATTTCAAATAAGTTCAAACAAATAAAATCCCTTTGTTACAGATGAGTTTTCGTTCGAAACCCTGATACCTCGAAAGAGATTGTCCATTTTGTACACGAGGTGCGTCCAGTTTTTGCCTTAACCCTCTCAACTTTTTAGCATATGCTATGTGGGTGAAATTATGATACCATGCCAACTTTCAACCTTTCCAGACTTCATTTCCAATGCTTTTCAATTTGAGGGTCATTTAGCTTAGTAAATGCATGACAAATGCCAAATGAAGTCAGAAAGGGTTGCAAATTGATGATGGGGCTTTGAATGGTGCATTTTGGAAACACAAAAAGTCTAGAGTTCATATAATTTAAAACAAATGAAATCCCTTTGTAACAGATGAGTTTTCGTCCGAAACCCTGATACTTCGTAAGAGATTTTCATTTTGTACACGTAGTGTGTCCAGTTTTTGCCGTAACCCTCTCATATTTTTAGCATATGCTATGCGGGTGAATTGATGATACCATGACAAGTTTCAACCTTTTCAGAGTTCATTTGTAGTGCTTTTCAATTTCAGGGTCATTTAGCATTAAAAAAATCAATAAATGCTTTAAAAATACCAAATGAAGTGAGGAAGGGTTGAATATTGATGATGTGGCTTTGAAAGGTGCATTTTGAACACACACAAAGTCTAGAGTTCAAATAAGTTCAAATAAATGAAATCCCTTTGTAACAGATGAGTTTTCGTCCGAAACCTTGATACAACCCTGATACTTCGAAAGAGATTGTCATTTCGTACACGTAGTGCGTCCAGTTTTTGCCGTAACCCTCTCAACTTTTTAGCATATGCTATGTGGGTGAAATGATGGTACCATGCCCACTTTCAACCTTTTTAGAGTTCATTTGTAATGTTTTTCAATTTCAGACTCATGTAGCTTAAAAAATCAGTAAATGCATGAAAAATACCAAATGAAGTCAGAACTGGTTGAAAATTGATGATGCGGCTTTGAATGGTGCATTTTGAACACACAAAAAGTCTAGGTTTCAAAAAAGTTCAAACAAATGAAATCCCTTTGTAACAGATGAGTTTTCGTCTGAAACCCTGATACTTCGAAAGAGATTGCCCATTTTGTACATGAAGTACGTCCAGTTTTTGTCGTAATCCTCTCAACTTTTTAGCATATGCTATGTGGGTGAAATGATGATACCATGCCAACTTTGAACCTTTTCAGAGTTCAGTTGCATGGCTTTTCAATTACAGGGTCATTTAGCTTAAAAATTCAGTAAATGCATGAAAAATATGAAATGAAGTCAGAAAGGGTTGAAAATTGATCATGTGGCTCTGAATAGTGCATTTTGAACACACAAAAAGTCTAGAGTTAAAATAAGTTCAAAAAATGAAATATCTTTGTAACAGATGAGTTTTCTTATGAAACCCTGATACTTCGAAAGAGATTGTCCATTTTGTACATGAAGTGCATCCAGTTTTTGCTGTAACCCTCTCATCTTTTTAGCACAAGTTGTGTGGGTCAAATGATGATACCATGCCAACTTTCAACCTTTTCAGAGTTCATTTGTAATGCTTTTCAATTTCAGGGTCATTTAGCTTTAAAAAATCAGTAAATGCATGAAAATTACCAAAAGAAGTCAGAAAGGGTTGAAAACTGATGATGTGGTTTTGAATGGTGCATTTTGAACACACAAAAAGTCTAAATTTCAAATAAGTTCAAATAAATGAAATCCCTTTGTGACAGATGAGTTTTCGTCCGAAACACTGATACTTCGAAAGAGATTGTCATTTCGTACACGTAGTGCGTCCAGTTTTTGCCGTAACCCTCTCAACTTATTAGCATATGCTATGTGGGCAGATGATGATACCATGCCAACTTTTTAGCATATGCTACGTGTGTGAAATGTTGATACCATGCCAACTTTCAACCTTTTCAGAGTTCATTTGTAATGCTTTTCAATTTCCGGGTCATTTTGCTTAAAAAATGCATGAAAAATACCAAATAAAGTCAGAAAGGTTTGAAAATTGATGATGTGGCTTTGAATGGTCCATTTTGAACACACAAAAAGTCTAGATTTCAAATAAGTTCACACAAATGAACTCCCTTTGCAATAGATGAGTATTCGTCCGAAACCCTGATACATCGAAAGAGATTGCCCATTTTGTACACGAAGTGCGTCCAGTTTTTGTTGTAACCCTCTCAACGTATTAGCATATGCTATGTGGGGAAATGATGATACCAAGCCAACTTTCAACCTTTTCAGAGTTCAATTGCAATTCTTTTCAATTTCAGGGTCATTTAGTTTAAAAAATCTGTAAATGCATGAAAAATACCGAATGAAGTCAGAAAGGGTTAAAAATTGATGATGTGGCTTTGAATGGTGCATTTTGAACATGCAAAAAGTCTAGATTTCAAATAAGTTCAAACAAATGAAATCTCTTTGTAACAGATGAGTTTTCGTCCCAAACCTTGACACTTCGAAAGAGATTGCCCATTTTGTACATGCAGTGCGTCCAGTTTTTGCCATAACCCTCTCAAATTTTTAGCATATGCTATGTGGGTGAATTGATGATACAATGCCAACTTTTAACCTTTTTAGAGTTCATTTGCAATGCTTTTCAATTTCAGGGTCATTTAGATTTAAAAAAAAATTAGTAAATGCATGAAAAATGCCAAATGAGTCAAAAAGGGTTGAAAATTGATTATGTGGCTCTGAATGGTGCATTTTGAACACACATAAAATCTGGAGTTTAAATAAGTTCAAAAAATGAAATATGTTTGTAACAGATGAGTTTTTGTATGAAACCCCTATACTTCGAAAGAGATTGTCCATTTTGTACACGTAGTGCATGTAGTTTCTTCTGTAACCCTCACATATTTTTAGCACATGCTATGTGGGTCAAATGATGATACGATGCCAACTTTCAACCTTTTCAGAGTTCATTCGTAATGCTTTTCAATTTCAGGGTCGTTTAGCTTTAAAAAAATCAGTAAATGCATGAAAAATAACAATTGAAGCGACAAAGGGTTGAAAACTGATGATGTGGCTTTGAATGGTGCTTTTTGGACAGACAAAAAGTCTAGAGTTCAAATAAGTTCAAATAAATGAAATCCCTTTGTAACAGATGAGTTTTCGTCCCAAACCCTGATGCTTCGAAACAAATTGTCATTTCGTACACGTAGTGTGTCCAATTTTTGCCGTAACCCTCTCATCTTTTTAGCATGTGCTATTCGGGTGAAATGATGATACCATGCCTACTTTCAACCTTTTCAAAGTTCATTTGTAATTCTTTTCAATTTCAGGGTAATTTAGCTTTAAAAAAATCAGTAAATGCATGAAAAATACCAAATGAAGTCAGGAAGGGTTGAATATTGATGGCATGGCTTTGAATGGCTCATTTTGAACACACAAAAAGTCTAAAGTTCAAATAAACGAAATCCCTTTGTAACAGATGAGTTTTCGTCCGAAACCCGGATACTTCGAAAGAGATTGTCATTTCGTACACGTAGTGCGTGCAATTTTTGCTGTAACCCTCTCAAATATTTAGCATATGCTATGTGGCTGAAATGATGATACCATGCCAACTATCAACCATTTCAGAGTTCATTTGTAATGCTTTTCAATTTCAGGGTCATTTAGCTTAAAAAATCAGTAAATGCATGAAAAAAATACCAAATGACGTCAGAAGCGTTGAAAATTGATGATGTGGCTTTGAATGGTGCATTTTGAACACACAAAAAGTCTAGATTTCAAATAAGTTCAAACAAATGAAATCCCTTTGTAACAGATGAGTTTTCGTCCAAAACCCTGATACTTCGAAATAGATTGCCCATTTTGTACACGAAGTGCGTCCAGTGTTTGATGTAACCCTCTCAACTTTTTAGCATATGCTATGTGGGAGAAATGTTTATACCATGCAAACTTTAAACCTTTTCAGAGTTCATTTGCAATGCTTTTCAATTTCAGGGTCATTTAGCTTGAAAATCAGTAAATGCATGAAAAATGCCAAATGAAGTCAGAAAGGGTTGAAAATTGTTGATGTGGCTCTGAATGGTGCATTTTGAACACACTCAAAATCTGGAGTTCAAATAAGTTCAAAAAAATGAAATAGCTTTGTAACAGATGAGTTTTTGTATGAAACCCCGATACTTCGTAAGAGATTGTCCATTTTGTACACGTAGTGCATGCAGTTTCTCCCGTAACCATCTCATCTTTTTATCACATGCTACGTGGGTCAAATGATGGTACCAGGCCAACTTTAACCTTTTCAGAGTTCATTTGTAATGCTTTTCAATTTCAGGGTCATTTAGTTTTAAAAAATCAAAAAATGCATGAAAAATACCAAATGAAGTCAGAAAGTGTTGATAACTAATGATGTGGCTTTGAATGGTGCATTTTGAACACACAAAAAGTCTACAGTTCAAAAAAGTTCAAAAAATGAAATATCTTTGTAACAGATCAGTTTTCGTATGAAACCCCGATACTTCGAAAGAGATTGTCCATTTTGTACACGTAGTGCATCCAGTTTTTGCCCTAACCCTCTCATCTTTTTAGCATATGCTATTTTGGTCAAATGATGATATCATGAAAACTTTCAACCTTTTCAGAGTTCATTTGTAATTCTTTTCAATTTCAGGGTCATTTAGCTTAAAAAAAATCAGTGAATGCATGAAAAATACCAAATGAAGTCAGAAAGGGTTGAAAATTGATGATGTGGCTCTCAATAGTGCATTTTGAACACACAAAAAGTGTAGAGTTAAAATAAGTTCAAAAAATGAAATATCTTTGTAACAGATGAGTTTTCTTATGAAACCCTGATACTTCGAAAGAGATTGTCCATTTTGTACACGAAGTGCATCCAGTTTTTGCCGTAACCCTCTCACCTTTTTAACACATGTTGTGTGGGTCAAACGATGATACCATGCCAACTTTCAACCTTTTCAGAGTTCATTTGTAATGCTTTTCAATTCTAAGGTCATTTAGCTATAAAAAAAAATCTGTAACTGCCTGAAAAACACAAAATGAAGTCAGAACGGGTTAAAAATTGATGATGTGGCTTTGAATGGTGTAATTTGAACACACAAAAAGTCTAGATTTCAAATAAGTTCAAACAAATAAAATCCCTTTGTTACAGATGAGTTTTCGTTCGAAACCCTGATACCTCGAAAGAGATTGCCCATTTTGTACACGAAGTGCGTCCAGTTTTTGCCTTAACCCTCTCAACTTTTTAGCATATGCTATGTGGGTGAAATTATGATACCATGCCAACTTTCAACCTTTCCAGAGTTCATTTCCAATGCTTTTCAATTTCAGGGTCATTTAGCTTAGTAAATGCATGACAAATGCCAAATGAAGTCAGAAAGGGTTGCAAATTGATGATGTGGCTTTGAATGGTGCATTTTGGAAACACAAGAAGTCTAGAGTTCATATAATTTAAAACAAATGAAATCCCTTTGTAACAGATGAGTTTTCGTGCGAAACCCTGATACTTCGTAAGAGATTTTCATTTTGTACACGTAGTGTGTCCAGTTTTTGCCGTAACCCTCTCATATTTTTAGCATATGCTATGCAGGTGAATTGATGATACCATGGCAAGTTTCAACCTTTTCAGAGTTCATTTGTAGTGCTTTTCAATTTCCGGGTCATTTAGCATTAAAAAAATCAATAAATTCTTTAAAAATACCAAATGAAGTGAGGAAGGGTTGAATATTGATGATGTGGCTTTGAAAGGTGCATTTTGAACACACAAGAAGTCTAGAGTTCAAATAAGTTCAAATAAATGAAATCCCTTTGTAACAGATGAGTTTTCGTCCGAAACCTTGATACAACCCGGATACTTCGAAAGAGATTGTCATTTCGTACACGTAGTGCGTCCAGTTTTTGCCGTAACCCTCTCAACTTTTTAGCATATGCTATGTGGGTGAAATGATGGTACCATGCCAACTTTCAACCTTTTTAGAGTTCATTTGTAATGTTTTTCAATTTCAGACTCATGTAGCTTAAAAAATCAGTAAATGCATGAAAAATACCAAATGAAGTTAGAACTGGTTGAAAATTGATGATGCGGCTTTGAATGGTGCATTTTGAACACACAAAAAGTCTAGATTTCAAAAAATTTCACACAAATGAAATCCCTTTGTAACAGATGAGTTTTCGTTTGAAACCCTGATACTTCGAAAGAGATTGCCCATTTTGTACATGAAGTACGTCCAGTTTTTGTCGTAATCCTCTCAACTTTTTAGCATATGCTATGTGGGTGAACTGATGATACCATGCCAACTTTGAACCTTTTCAGAGTTCAGTTGCAAGGCTTTTCAATTACAGGGTCATTTAGCTTAAAAATTCAGTAAATGCATGAAAAATACGAAATGAAGTAAGAAAGGGTTGAAAATTGGTCATGTGGCTCTGAATAGTGCATTTTGAACACACAAAAAGTCTAGAGTTAAAATAAGTTCAGAAAATGAAATATCTTTGTAACAGATGAGTTTTCTTATGAAACCCTGATACTTCGAAAGAGATTGTCCATTTTGTACATGAAGTGCATCCAGTTTTTGTTGTAACCCTCTCATCTTTTTAGCACAAGCTGTGTGGGTCAAATGATGATACCATGCCAACTTTCAACCTTTTCAGAGTTCATTTGTAATGCTTTTCAATTTCAGGGTCATTTAGCTTTAAAAAATCAGTAAATGCATGAAAATTATCAAAAGAAGTCAGAAAGGGTTGAAAACTGATGATGTGGCTTTGAATGGTGCATTTTGAACACACAAAAAGTCTAGATTTCAAATAAGTTCAAATAAATGAAATCCCTTTGTAACAGATGAGTTTTCGTCCGAAACACTGATACTTCGAAAGTGATTGTCATTTCGTACACGTAGTGCATCCAGTTTTTGTCGTAACCCTCTCAACTTATTAGCATATGCTATGTGGGCAGATGATGATACCATGCCAACTTTTTAGCATATGCTACATGTGTGAAATGATGATACCATGCCAACTTTCAACCTTTGCAGAGTTCATTTGTAATGCTTTTCAATTTCAGGGTCATTTTGCTTAAAAAATGCATGAAAAATACCAAATGAAGTCAGAAAGGTTTGAAAATTGATGATGTGGCTTTGAATGGTCCATTTTGAACACACAAAAAGTCTAGATTTCAAATAAGTTCACACAAATGAACTCCCTTTGCAATAGATGAGTATTCGTCCGAAACCCTGATACATCGAAAGAGATTGCCCATTTTGTACACGAAGTGCGTCCAATTTTTGTTGTAACCCTCTCAACGTATTAGCATATGCTATGTGGGGAAATGATGATACCAAGCCAACTTTCAACCTTTTTAGAGTTCAATTGCAATTCTTTTCAATTTCAGGGTCATTTAGTTTAAAAAAATCTGTAAATGCATGCAAAATACCAAATGAAGTCAGAAAGGTTGAAAATTGATGTTGTGGCTCTGAATGGTGCATTATGAACACACAAAAAGTCTGGAGTTCAAATAGGTTATAAAATGAAATGTCTTTGCAATAGATGAGTTTTCGTATGAAACCCCGATACTTCGAAAGAGATTGTCCATTTTGTACACATAGTGCATCTAGTTTTTCCCGTAACCCTCTCATATTTTAGCACATGCTATCTGGTTCAAATGATGATACCATGCCAACTTTCAACCTTGTCAGAGTTCATTTGTAATGCTTTTCAATTTCAGGGTCATTTAGCTTTAAAAAATCAGTAAATGCATGAAAATTACCAAAAGAAGTCAGAAAGGGTTGAAAACTGATGATGTGGCTTTGAATGGTGCATTTTGAACACACAAAAAGTCTAGATTTCAAATATGTTCAAATAAATGAAATCCCTTTGTAACAGATGAGTTTTCGTCCGAAACACTGATACTTCGAAAGAGATTGTCATTTCGTACACGTAGTGCGTCCAGTTTTTGCTGTAACCCTCTCAACTTATTAGCATATGCTATGTGGGCAGATGATGATACCATGCCAACTTTTTAGCATATGCTACGTGTGTGACATGATGATACCATGCCAACTTTCAACCTTTTCAGAGTTCATTTGTAATGCTTTTCAATTTCATGGTCATTTTGCTTAAAAAATGCATGAAAAAATACAAAATGAAGTTAGAAAGGTTTGAAAATTGATGATGTGGCTTTGAATGGTCCATTTTGAACACACAAAAAGTCTAGATTTCAAATAAGTTCACACAAGTGAACTCCCTTTGCAACAGATGAGTATTCGTCCGAAACCCTGATACATCGAAAGAGATTGCCCATTTTGTACATGAAGTGCGTCCAGTTTTTGCTGTAACCCTCTCAACGTATTAGCATATGCTATGTGGGGAAATGATGATACCAATCCAACTTTCAACCTTTTTAGAGTTCAATTGCAATGCTTTTCAATTTCAGGGTCATTTAGTTTAAAAAATATGTAAATGCATGAAAAATACCAAATGAAGTCAGAAAGGTTGAAAATTGATATTGTGGCTCTGAATGGTGCATTATGAACACACAAAAAGTCTGGAGTTCAAATAGGTTAAAAAATGAAATGTCTTTGCAATAGATGAGTTTTCGTATGAAACCCCGATACTTCGAAAGAGATTGTCCATTTTGTACACATAGTGCATCTAGTTTTTCCCGTAACCCTCTCATATTTTAGCACATGCTATCTGGTTCAAATGATGATACCATGCCAACTTCAACCTTTTCAGAGTTCATTTGTAATGCTTTTCAATTTCAGGGTCATTTAGCTTTAAAAAATCAGAATATGCATGAAAATACCAAATGAAGTCACAAATGGTTGAAAATTGATGATGTGGAATTAAATGGTGCATTTTGAACACACAAAAAGTCTGGAGTTCAAATAAGTTCAAAAAAATGAAATATCTTTGTAACAGATGAGTTTTCGTATGAAACCCCGATACTTCAAAAGAGATTATCCATATTGTACACGTTGTCGGGGAAACTGATCGCCCACGAACACCTATGGGACCGGAGCCCCTTTTCGGTACGGCAAGGCGGCGGAGGATGCACGAAGAGCAGATCGAGGCGAGCACACGAGCAGTTTACCCAGGTTCGGGCCGCACGGATGCGTAAAACCCTACTCCTCCTTTAGTGGTTGTATTGAGTTCTTGGCTCGGGAGCGAGGAGAGCTACAGTACACTCGAACCGCTAGCAAGACCGAGCGTGGAAGATGATCGATCCACCTCTACGTTGCGCATGGGCCTCCTTTTATACGTTCAAGGGGTCACCGACAGGTGGCAACGTAGTTGAGGGCAAAAGTGTAAAAAGGGTGGTAGTTGGAACAGTGTCCCATACCTAACCCTGACGGCAGGGGACAAGGGCACTAAATGCCTGTCACCGTCGCTCAAACAGTGCAAAAAGTGGCCGTCAGGGGCGCCACCGTCCGCCACGACGGTAGCCTTGTCATCACCGCTTGCCACCATGTACCCCAGGCTGCACAGCCTTCCGCCACGTGCGCCTGGGATGGTCCCAGAGCGACACGTGGGTGGGTGCGCTGGAGCGCGGGTACTGAGTGGAAGCTTGCCGCGGCAAGCATCTTGCCGCGGTCGCTATCTTGTCGCGCTTGGGAGCTTGTCGCTCACCGGGCCTTGCCGAGACGCGTGGCGTGTCGCCGCAAGTTTTATTGAAATGCCTCGGTTGGCCTCCCCGGCAAGCTCCTCTTGCCAGGGTCTTGCGCCTTGAGTGGCCTTCCCGGCAAGCTCCTCTTTCCGGGGCCTCGTCTCTTTTACTTGAATACTTTGTTCTTGAATGGCTCCAAAGGAACCACGAGAGGATCTTGGCAGTCGCCCGGCAAGCCTTGTCGCGGGACGCTGCAACTGTCCGTGCACAAGTTCGGGATACAAGGGTACCCCTACTTTAGTACACCGACAGGAGCCCCCGGGCCTGGGCCATACACGGTGCCGAGCGCTGTTGGGCCAGGCCCAAAAACAGTGCACGGGCACGCGCGGCCTGCGGCACGCCGAATCTTTCTCGGAATCCACCGCGCTCTCCCCTAACGGCACGCGTCGATTGCGGCATCGTGGGAGAGATCGCGGGGGTGTTCTTTAATCGGAAATGCGGAATGTCCGCCCCCTCCCCCTTAAAAGCAAGGGAAACGGGGGCAGTTCGTACATCCGCCCATTGCTTGCTTCAATCCTCAGAAACCTCCGCCGCTCCCCTCCTTCCCGAAGGCCGAAAGAGAGCAGCGCTCCGCCCCCCCGTCGCCACCAGCACCACCAGCGGTGTCGACCTCCCCCACCGCCTCCGCCATGGCTCCGAAAGGCGAGAAGGGGAAGTCTGCGAAGTCGGCCGAGGCGCTGCGGCTCGCAGCGATGCGGAAGAAGCGGGCCGTTTTCCCCCCATGCTTGACGCGGCGATGTTGAGGGAGGAATATTACCTTTTCTGGGCGAGGGAGACGAAGGCGCATCCGCGCACCAAGGTATTCCCCGCCGTAGCTTGCGAGATGTTCCCGAATGGCTACGCATTCTTCGCTCTGTTCTTCTACTGCGGGCTCTACCCGCCCTTCTCCGAATTCTTCTGCGATATCATGAACACCTACGGGTTCCACCTCCTTGACTTCACCCCCAACGCCGTTCTCACCATGGCAGTTTTCGCACACCTCTGCGAGAACTTTGTTGGAGTCTTCCCCAATGTAGCTCTTTTCCGCCACTACTTCACGCCCCGAGTCGAGGGAGGGTCGCCTTTGTCCGGCGGTGTCTCCTAGATCTCGAGGACGCACAAGAAGGAAGCCTATTTGGAGGGGGAGCTCCGCGGCAAATGGGATGAGTGGAGAGCAGACTGGTGCCGGATCGTGGAGGAGGACCCGCAGCCGTTCACCGCCCGACGCCAAGTCCCAGTAGTGGGCGGCAACGACTGGAGTGACTTGGCCCCGGAAGATAGTAGGTTGAAAATCGCCACTGCCCGGATCCTACGCCTCAGGCGCGCCAAGCTCACCGTAGGCGCAGTTGGTGCAGACTTTCTCCGCCGCCGTATCACCCCCCTGCAGGATAGGAAGAGGCCCGCCTGGGAGTTTGAGAACGCGGCAGATATCATGAGGCTGCGTCCGGGCCTCAATTGGAACTTCACTGTCCTGGAGCTCAACGCGATGCTCCAGGAGTTGTTCAAGCACGACCCCGCCCATCCCGAATGGTTCGCATTGCCAAGGGGCGTAGTTTCGCTGTGCAACAACTCCGCACTCAGCCGCATCCGTGCAATGATGCCGCTGTGCGACTCGCACGGGATCGACCCCACTTGGCAAGAGCCCACCGACGAGGCCGTGCAGGAGTTCTTCGATAACTTATAAGAAACGCCGGTCCTCTCCGACGAGAAGAAGGGCCTCACCCGCGACACCACCGATCAGGAGATGGCGTACATCGCCACCAGGCTGGAAGAGCCGGCGGTAGCCGCGGCCGCAGGCGAGTTCGGGTATACTGTGGAGGAGGCAGAGGCAGCGGAGGCGACAAGCCTTGCCGAGCGAGAAGAGTTCCTCAATGCGGGGAAGCTTGCCGGGCAAATTGCCTAGGCAAGTGAGCTCGCCGAGCAGGGCGTCGGGCCGAGCGGGCCCGCCGAGCAGGGCGTCGAATCAAGCGGGCCCACCAAGGACTCGAGCGGCTCACTAGACATCGGCTCCTCTTCCTCCTCGTCTTCGGGCAGCTCGCCACCACCAGCAGAGCCTCCAGCTCCACCGAGAAGGCGTCTCCGCAAGGCCGCGGATGTGACGGAGCGGCAGACGGGCCAACAACAGCCGCGCCGCGCGACACGCTCCACTGTGGCAAGCAAGGTTGCCAAGGGAGCACCTCGCGCTTCTGCGGCAACAGGAGCGGGATATTCCCGGACTGGCGCCTCTGCTCCCGCCGCCCCTCGCGCCTCAGCGGCAACCGGAGCGGGGTCTTCTCAGACCACCGTCCCAGCTCCCGCTAAGCGACCAAGGGAGCCCACTCCTCCGCCTCCTCGCGCCGGGATGCGCGAGCTAGATTTCGACTTCTCTACGCTCAGCTCCGACGAGGAGGAAGAAGAGTAAGTCTTTGCTATCCTTGTACTTCTTCGATTTCTCGCTGTTTCTTGTCTTGTATCTCTTTTGCCTAACTCTGACCCTGTTCTCTTTTCAGAACTCTGGCCCAGAGGGCGGCAAAGAGGGCCAAGGTACCGGTGATCGTCATCGAGGACGAGCCCGCCGCGATAGCAGGGGGTGCGCCTGATACAAGCTTGCCAGACCCGGCAACTGTTCTTCAGAGCAGCCCCCAGCGTAAGTGTAGTTCATCTTCTGCTGTTAGACGCGCGAGGGCGCTTCTTCTTTATTGATGTTTTGTTTGTTGATTTGTGTAGGAGCGGAGCAGCAGCACCAGGAGCGCCAGGAGACCGCCCCCGACGTGACGCATGCTTCGACCACACCTCCAAGGGGAAGTTCCCCGGCAAGGGTCTCTCCGGCAAGGGAGAGTTCTCCGCCAAGGGCAAACACTCCGCCAAGGGCGAGCTCTCCGGCGAGGGATGGCACCAGCGGTCCTCCGCCGGCGGGAGCTACAACCACGCCGCCGAGGGAGAGCTCCCCGGCAAGGGACCTCGCCGAGGAGCCGGCTCGCGCAGGTAACCCCTTTGCTTCACTCTTCCCTTGGACGTTTCTTCTTCTGAGTTCTTCTTTTTGGATATTTGCTTAACTGTTTTTCCTTTCTTTTTCCTCCGTCAGACCCGTCCGCAGCCGAGCCAATGGAGACAGAGGTCGTTGTTGACGACGCCGCCGTTGCCGAGGAAACAGTTGGCGCAGACGATCCCGCTGGTGCTGAGGCCGCCGAGGTTGCCGCCGCAGCAGCCGGCGAAGGGGCTGGCGGTCGCACTGACGGCCCTGAGGCCGCAGGAGCGCCGGGGCTACGCCGACTGCCGAGCCCTCCGCTGCCGCCGCAGCCCCCAGCTCCGACGAGCCCGAGCCAGGCGCCTACCTCAAGGCCGGCGACGACGTCTTCATGCAGCTCCCTTGGGCGTCCATGTCCAGGGCGCCGGTCGAGGGAGAGGTCTTCGACGGGGAGGTGCTTGCCTCCGCCGGGCTGAAGATTGTCGACGCGCCGAGCAGCAGCAGCGAGCCCGAGGAGGAATGGCTGCTGCGCAGGCTGCTGTCGCTTTACCGCGCCCGGCAGGCCAAGCTGGAGTCCCGCGAGGCTCTTGCCACGAAGGTGGGAGCCGATATTGAGAAGCGCGCAGAGGAGCTCTAAGCCATCAACCAAGCAGCTCTCCAGTCCTTGGCGGAGGAGCGGGAGCAGCTCGTCGAGGCGCAGTAGGCCTTCATCTTGGAGAAGGCTGCGGTGGAGGAACAGCAGCGGCTCGCCGCCGAGAAGCTGTCCACGCTGGAGGCCGAGCTGGCGCAGCGGAAGGTCAACCTCGATGGCCACGAGGAGGAACTTGCCGCGCGCGAGCAGTCGCTTGGCGGAGCTCTCCAAGTAGGGAAGGATGCTGCCGCGGCCGCCGAGACCGCGAAGAGGGAGTTGGAGACGAGGGTGGCTCAGCTGGAGGCCAACCTCAAGACGACCGGCGAGGAGGTTGCCGCACTCAAGCTCGAGCGAGAGAAGGACGCCCACAGCCACTCCGAGCTGCAGGTCCGCCTCTCCGAGAATGGCAAGGAGCTCGCCGTCGCCAAGGACTCCATCGCCGACCTCGAGCTGAAGCTGGCCACCCTAACCCAGACGCTGGACGGCGCCAATGAGCGGGAGGCGACCCTAAAGGAGGAGATCAGGGCCGAGAAGGCGCTGCTGGAGAGCGCTGCCGTCACCCAAAACGTCTTCAGGGAAACCATGGAGCATTGGACAGAAGGTCTTGTCAATGCTACCGCGGATATCGACAAGGAGCTGGCGTAGCTGGGGGCGGAGTACCTCGGGTACTCCACCGACGAGAGTCTCCACCCCAGCGCCAAGCTCACTTTGTTCTTCAGGGGCGTGGTGACGGCCCTCCAGCAACTCCAGGAAAAGATCCCGAAGCAGCTGGCGGACGAGTCGCGCAGGCTCTGCGCGGGGGCCCTGCAGAAGGTGTTGATGAAGGTGGCCTTCCGCAATCCAGGCCTCAACCTCACCAACGTCCTTAGGAGCTTGCCGCCGGACGCCGACCAAGAGGCGCTCAGGGCCCTTGTCGCACCCATTGTGGACAAGGTGGGCGGCATGAAGAGGGTCGAGGGCGACCGCGCGGATTAGTCTTGTCCATTTTCTTCTTTCCTTGTCGCTGTTTATCATGTTAGGAAGACAACTTGTTAGAGCTGTGACAAGTTATCTTGTAGTATAACTCTATTTTGGGTACTGAATGCAACGCTATTTCCTTTACTTGATCTCTGGCTTTGTATGTTATTGCCCTACGCTTTTAGGGAACTTGTCGGTGCGGGCACCTTTGCCGCGAGCGCTGAGTGCGGAACTTCAGCAGCCTGCTGGCGGTGTCGCTACCGACAAGAAACCTTGTCGCAACTAGTCGTAGCGCACTTAAGTTGTTGAGCGAACTCGAAAACGAAGTAAGGGCGCGACACTAGTCGCACCACACTTAAGTCGTTGAGCGTGCTCGAAACAAAGTAAGGGCGCGGCTAGCCACGAGTTGGTTCCTCCGCGCACAGGTTTTCCATACAAAGTGCGGCCGTTCAAGGAAGATAACTTAAAAATTTAAAATTTGATTGCTCAAACTTTGGTAACTTAGCTTTTGTGCTATTGTGTCGTTCGCTTCCCGGCAAGGCGAAACTTTCTTGAACGGCACTTGGTCCACACCACTATCTTCTCCTCTCCTCCCCCCCGGCATACTTGTGCGTGAGGGAACCTTCTTTTGCTTGAGAAAAAAGAAAGAAGAGAAAATATAGATATGGAGCGTTTGGGCTCGTTATTGCTTACCGGGGATTGGTGCTGCACAAAGTGTCAGATAATACATGCAATAAAATAAAAAAAAGCATGTAATGACAAGTTGCGCGGGGTGTCGACATTGGCGGAGGCGATGAGGCTCTGAATGGTGGCCCTCCAGTCGTCGGCCTTGTCTGCCGCTGGAGGCAAATCAAGGAGCAGTTGAGCTCGTGCCAGAGCTTCTGCTGGAGTGGCGGGTAGCGGTGGCGAACGGTGCGAGGAGCGGGATATGCTCGGACTTCTAACCGTGTTAGAAGGAGTAGTTTCCCGTCCCGACGACCGTGCCTTGCTCGTGCCGGCATGTTGGTGTGCATGTTGGCCTTGAGAGTCCCGAGATCCGCCAGCTTGAGCTTGATTCAGCAAGCGTATGGTACCGTGAGTACCATGACGCTGCCGGCCCCGCGCCTCCTGAGAGGGGCGCGGTGCATGTACGGACGCCGAGGTTTTGGAGTGCGCTCGGTAGTCTGCCTTGTCCTTGGACTTGGCGGCGCCCTGAGTTCCCTCGTCGACGTCCGTTCTTTCGCCGACGTCTACCCCACCAGCCGTTGGCTCCGGCGGTGGTGGGATCGACGCGGACGGACCTGCTGCCGCCGAAGAAGAATTGATGAAGAAGTTGAAGATCTAGCCCGTGTGAACGCCGGATTAGATCCACACAACCTCGACGCACCCCCTACCTGGCGCGCAAAGATGTCGGGGAAACTGATCGCCCACGAACACCTATGGGACCGGAGCCCCTTTTCGGTACGGCAAGGGGGCGGAGGATGCACGAAGAGCAGATTGAGGCGAGCACACGAGCAGTTTACCCAGGTTCGGGCCGCACGGATGCGTAAAACCCTACTCCTGCTTTAGTGGTTGTATTGAGTTCTTGGCTCGGGAGCGAGGAGATCTACAGTACACTCGAACCGCTAGGAAGACCGAGCGTGGAAGATGATCGATCCCCCTCTCCGTTGCGCATGGGCCTCCTTTTATACGTTCAAGGGGTCACCGACAGGTGGCAACATAGTTGAGGGCAAAAGTGTAAAAAGGGTGGTAGTTGGAATAGTGTCCCATACCTAACCCTGACGGCAGAGGACAAGGGCATTAAATGCCCGTCACCGTCGCTCAAACAGTGCAAAAACTGGCCGTCAGGGGCGCCACCGTCCGCCAGGACGGTAGCCTTGTCATCACCGCTTGCCACCATGTACCCCAGGCTGCACAGCCTTCCGCCACGTGCGCCTAGGATGGTCCCAGAGCGACACGTGGGTGGGTGCGCTGGAGCGCGGGTACTGAGTGGAAGCTTGCCGCAGCAAGCATCTTGCCGCAGTCGCTATCTTGTCGCGCTTGGGAGCTTGTCGCTCACCGGGCCTTGCCGGGACGCGTGGCGCATCACGGCAAGTTTTCTTGAAATGCCTCGGTTGGCCTCCTCGGCAAGCTCCTCTTGCGAGGGTCTTGCGCCTTGAGTGGTCTTGAGCCTTGAGTGGCCTTCCCGGCAAGCTCCTCTTGCCGGGGCCTTGTCTCTTTGACTTGAATACTTTGTTCTGGAATGGCTCCAAAGGAACCACGAGAGGATCTTGGCAGTCGCCCGGCAATCCTTGTCGCGGGAAGCTGCAACTGTCCGTGCACAAGTTCGGGATACTAGGGTACCCCTACTTTAGTACACCGACACACGTAGTGCATCCAATTTTTGCCCTGACCCTCTTATATTTTTAGCATATGCTATGTGGGTCAAATGATGATATCATGCCAACTTTTAACCTTTTCAGAGTTCATTTGTAATTCTCTTCAAGTTCAGGGTCATTTAGCACAAGCTGTGTGGGTCAAATGATGATTCCATGCCAACTTTCAACCTTTTAAGAGTTCATTTGTAATGCTTTTCAATATTAGCTTCGTTTAGCTTAAAAATCAGTAAATGCATGAAAAATACCAAATGAAGTTAGAAAGGGTTGAAAATTGATGATGTGGCTTTGAATGGTGCATTTTGAACACACAAAAAGTCTGGAGTTCAAATAAGTTCAAATAAATGAAATCCCTTTGTAACAGATGAGTTTTCGTCGGAAACCCTTATACTTCAAAAGAGATTGTCCAATTCGTACACGTAGTGCATCCGGTTTTTGCCGTAACCCTCTCACCTTTTTAGCATATGCTATGTGGGTGAAATGATGATACCATGCCAACTTTCAACCTTTTCAGAGTTCATTTGTAATGCTTTTCAATTTCAGGGTCATTTAACTTAAAAAATCAGTAAATGCATGAAAAATACCAAATGAAGTCAGAAAGGGTTTAAAATTAATGATGCGGCTTTGAATGGTGAATTTGGAACACACGAAATGTCTGGAGTTCAAATAAATGAAATCCCTTTGTAACAGCTGAGTTTTCGTCCGAAACCCTGATACTTCGAGGGAGATTGTCCATTTCGTACACGTAGTGCGTCCAGTTTTTGGCGTAACCCTCTCACCTTTTTGGCATATGCTATGTGGGTGAAATGATGATTACATGCCAAATTTCAACCTTTTTAGAGTTCATTTGTAATGCTTTTCAATTTCAGGGTCATTTAGCTTAAAAATCTATAAATCCATGAAAAATAGCAAATAAAGTCAAAAAGGGTTGAAAATGATGATGTGGCTTTGAATGATGCGTTTTGAACACACAAAAAGTTTGGAGTTCAAATAAGTTCAAAAAAATGAAATATCTTTGTAACAGATGAGTTTTTGTATGAAACCCTGATAGTTCAAAAGAGATTATCCATTTTTTCACGATATCCGTCCAATTTTTGACGTAACCGTGTCATATTTTTAGCACATCTTATGTGGGTCAAATGATGATACCATGCCAACTTTCGACATTTTCAGAGTTCATTTGTAATGCTTTTCAATTTTAGCGTCATTTAGCTTAAAAAATCAGTAAATGCATGAAAAATACCAAATGAAGTCAGGAAGGGTTGAAAATTGATTATGTGGCTTTGAATGGTGCATTTTGAACACACAAAAAGTTTAGAGTTCTAATAAGTTCAAACAAATGAAATTCCTTTGTAACAGAAGAGTGTTCGTCCGAAACCCTGATACTTCGAAAGAGCTTGTCATTTGGTACACGTAGTGCATCCAGTTTTTGCCGTAATCCTGTTACTTTTTAGCATATGCTATGTAGGTGAAATGATGATACCATGCCAACTTTCAACCTTTTCAGGGTTCATTTGAATGCTTTCCAATTTCAGGGTCATTTAGCTTTAAAAACATCAATGAATGCATGAAAAATACCAAATGAAGTCAGAACGGGTTGAAAATTGATGTTGTGGCTCTGAATGGTGCATTTTGAACACACAAAAAGTCTGGAGTTCAAATAAGTTCAAAAAATGAAATATCTTTGTAACAGATGATTTTTCATATAAAACCCCGATACTTCAAAAGAGATTGTCCATTTTGTACAAGTAGTGCATCCAGTTTTTCCCGTAACCCTCTCATCTTTTTAGCAGATGCTATGTGGGTCAAATGATGATACCATCCAAACATTCAACCTTTTTAGAGTTCATTTGTGATGCTTTTCAATTTTGGGGTCATTTAGCTTTAAAAAATTAGTAAATGCATGAAAAATACCAAATGAAGTCAGAAAGGGTTGAAAACTGATGATGTGGCTTTGAATGGTGCATTTTGAACACACAAAGAGTCTGGAGTTTAAACAAGTTCAAAAAATGAGATATCTTTGTAACAGATGAGTTTTCGTATGAAACACCGACACTTCGAAAGAGATTATCCATATTGTACACGTAGTGGATCCAATTTTTGCCCTAACCCTCTCATTTATTATACTTTTCAAGTTCAGGGTCATTTAGCTTTAAAAAATCAGTAAATGCATGAAAAATGCCAAATGAAGTCAAAAAGGGTTGAAAATTGGTTATGTGGCTCTAAATGGTGCATTTTGACACAGAAAAAGTCTAGAGTTCAAATAAGTACAAATAAATGAAATCCCTTTGTAACAGATGAGTTTTCGTCCGAAACCCGGATAATTCAAAAGTGATTGTCCATTTCATACACGTAGTGCATGCAGTTTTTGCCATAACCCTCTCATCTTTTTAGCACATGCTATGTGGGTGAAATGATGATATCATGCCAACTTTCAACTTTTTCAGAGTTCATTTGTAATCATTTTCAATTTCGGGGTCATTTAGCAAAAAAGCAGTAAATGCATGCAAAATACCAAATGAAGTTAGAAAGGGTTGAAAATTCATGATGTTGCTTTGAATGGTGCATTTTGAACACACGAAAAGTCTGGAGTTCATATAAGTTCAAATAAATGAAATCCCTTTGTAACAGATGAATTTTCATCCGAAACCCTTATACTTCAAAAGAGATTGTCCATTTCGTACACATAGTGCATCCATGTTTTTCTGTAACCCTCTCACCTTTTTAGCATATGCTATGTGGGTCAAATGATCATACCATGCCAACTTTCAACCTTTTTCAGAGTTCATTTGTAATGCTTTTCAATTTCAGGGTCATTTAGCTTTAATAAACAGTAAGTGCATGAAAGATACCAAATGAAGTCAGAAAGGGTTGAAAATTAATGATGTGGCTTTGAATGGTGAATTTTAAACACACAAAAAGTCTGGAGTTCAAATAAGTTCAAATAAATGAAATCCCTTTGTAACAGATGAGTTTTCATCCGAAACCCTGATACTTCGAGAGAGATTGTGCATTTCGTACACGTAGTGCGTCCAGTTTTTGGCGTAACCCTCTCACCTTTTTAGCATATGCTATGTGGGTGAAATGATGATACCAGCCAAATTTCAACCTTTTCAGAGTTCATTTGTAATTCTTTTCAATTTCACGGTCATTTAGCTTAAAAATCAGTAAAGGCATGAAAAGTACCAAATAAAGTCAGAAAGGGTTGAAAATGATTATGTGGCTTTGAATGGTGCATTTTGAACACACAAAAAGTCTGGAGTTCAAATAAGTTTAAAAAAATGAAATATCTTTGTAACAGATGGGTTTTCGTATGAAACCCTCATAGTTCAAAAGAGATTATCCATTTTGTACACGACGTTCGTACAGTGTTTGACGTAACCCTCTCATCTTTTTAGCACATCCTATGTGGGTCAAATGATAATACCATGCCAACTTTCTACCTTTTCAGAGTTCATTTGTAATGATTTTCAATTTCAGCGTCATTTAGCTTAAAAATGAGTAAATGCATGAAAAATACCAAATGAAGTTAGGAAGGGTTGAAAATTGATGATGTGGCTTTGAATGGTGCATTTTGAACACACAAAAAGTCTAGAGTTCAAATAATTTCAAATAAATGAAATTCCTTTGTACCAGATGAGTGTTCGTCCGAACCCTAGATACTTTGAAAGAGATTGTCATTTGGTACACGTAGTACGTCCAGTTTTTGCCGTAACCCTCTCAACTTTTTAGCATATGATATGTGGGTGAAATGATGATACCATGCCAACTTTCAACGTTTTCAAGGTTCATTTGTAATGCTTTCCAATTTCTGGGTCATTTAGCTTTAAAAAAATCAATAAATGCATGAAAAATACCAAATGAAGTCAGAAAGGGTTGAAAATAGATGATGTGGCTTTGAATGGTGCATTTTGAACACACAAAAAGTTTAGAGTTCTAATAAGTTCAAACAAATGAAATTCCTTTGTAACAGAAGAGTGTTCGTCCGAAACCCTGATACTTCGAAAGAGCTTGTCATTTGGTACACGTAGTGCATCCAGTTTTTGCCGTAATCCTGTTACTTTTTAGCGTATGCTATGTAGGTGAAATGATGATACCATGCCAACTTTCAACCTTTTCAGGGTTCATTTGAAATGCTTTCCAATTTTAGGGTCATTTAGCTTTAAAAACATCAATGAATGCATGAAAAATACCAAATGAAGTCAGAACGGGTTGAAAATTGATGTTGTGGCTCTGAATGGTGCATTTTGAACACACAAAAAGTCTCGAGTTCAAATAAGTTCAAAAAATGAAATTTCTTTGTAACAGATGATTTTTCATATAAAACCCCGATACTTCAAAAGAGATTGTCCATTTTGTACAAGTAGTGCATCCAGTTTTTCCCGTAACCCTCTCATCTTTTTAGCAGATGCTATGTGGGTCAAATGATGATACCATCCAAACATTCAACCTTTTTAGAGTTCATTTGTGATGCTTTTCAATTTTGGGGTCATTTAGCTTTAAAAAATTAGTAAATGCATGAAAAATACCAAATGAAGTCAGAAAGGGTAGAAAACTGATGATGTGGCTTTGAATGGTGCATTTTGAACACACAAAGAGTCTGGAGTTTAAACAAGTTCAAAAAATGAAATATCTTTGTAACAGATGAGTTTTCGTATGAAACACCGACACTTCGAAAGAGATTATCCATATTGTACACGTAGTGGATCCAATTTTTGCCCTAACCCTCTCATTTATTATACTTTTCAAGTTCAGGGTCATTTAGCTTTAAAAAATCAGTAAATGCATGAAAAATGCCAAATGAAGTCAAAAAGGGTTGAAAATTGGTTATGTGGCTCTAAATGGTGCATTTTGACACAGAAAAAGTCTAGAGTTCAAATAAGTACAAATAAATGAAATCCCTTTGTAACAGATGAGTTTTCGTCCGAAACCCGGATAATTCAAAAGTGATTGTCCATTTCATACACGTAGTGCATGCAGTTTTTGCCATAACCCTCTCATCTTTTTAGCACATGCTATGTGGGTGAAATGATGATATCATGCCAACTTTCAACTTTTTCAGAGTTCATTTGTAATCATTTTCAATTTCGGGGTCATTTAGCAAAAAAGCAGTAAATGCATGCAAAATACCAAATGAAGTTAGAAAGGGTTGAAAATTCATGATGTTGCTTTGAATGGTGCATTTTGAACACACGAAAAGTCTGGAGTTCAAATAAGTTCAAATAAATGAAATCCCTTTGTAACAGATGAATTTTCATCCGAAACCCTTATACTTCAAAAGAGATTGTCCATTTCGTACACATAGTGCATCCATGTTTTTCTGTAACCCTCTCACCTTTTTAGCATATGCTATGTGGGTCAAATGATCATACCATGCCAACTTTCAACCTTTTTCAGAGTTCATTTGTAATGCTTTTCAATTTCAGGGTCATTTAGCTTTAATAAACAGTAAATGCATGAAAGATACCAAATGAAGTCAGAAAGGGTTGAAAATTAATGATGTGGCTTTGAATGGTGAATTTTAAACACACAAAAAGTCTGGAGTTCAAATAAGTTCAAATAAATGAAATCCCTTTGTAACAGATGAGTTTTCGTCCGAAACCCTGATACTTCGAGAGAGATTGTGCATTTCGTACACGTAGTGCCTCCAGTTTTTGGCGTAACCTCTCACCTTTTTAGCATATGCTATGTGGGTGAAATGATGATACCAGCCAAATTTCAACCTTTTCAGAGTTCATTTGTAATTCTTTTCAATTTCAGGGTCATTTTGCTTAAAAATCAGTAAAGGCATGAAAAGTACCAAATAAAGTCAGAAAGGGTTGAAAATGATTATGTGGCTTTGAATGGTGCATTTTGAACACACAAAAAGTCTGGAGTTCAAATAAGTTTAAAAAAATGAAATATCTTTGTAACAGATGGGTTTTCGTATGAAACCCTCATAGTTCAAAAGAGATTATCCATTTTGTACACGATGTTCGTACAGTGTTTGACGTAACCCTCTCATCTTTTTAGCACATCCTATGTGGGTCAAATGATAATACCATGCCAACTTTCTACCTTTTCAGAGTTCATTTGTAATGATTTTCAATTTCAGCGTCATTTAGCTTAAAAATGAGTAAATGCATGAAAACTACCAAATGAAGTCAGGAAGGGTTGAAAATTGATGATGTGGCTTTGAATGGTGCATTTTGAACACACAAAAAGTCTAGAGTTCAAATAATTTCAAATAAATGAAATTCCTTTGTACCAGATGAGTGTTCGTCCGAACCCTAGATACTTTGAAAGAGATTGTCATTTGGTACACGTAGTACGTCCAGTTTTTTCCGTAACCCTCTCAACTTTTTAGCATATGATATGTGGGTGAAATGATGATACCATGCCAACTTTCAACGTTTTCAAGGTTCATTTGTAATGCTTTCCAATTTCTGGGTCATTTAGCTTTTAAAAAATCAATAAATGCATGAAAAATACCAAATGAAGTCAGAAAGGGTTGAAAATAGATGATGTGGCTTTGAATGGTGCATTCTGAACACACAAAAACTATAGTTTTCAAATAAGTTAAAACAAATGAAATCCCTTTGTAAGAGATGAGTTTTCGTCAAAAACCATGATACTTCGAAAAAGATTGCCCATTTTGTACACGAAGTACGTCTAGTTTTTGCCATAACCCTCTGAACTTTTAAGCATATGCTATGTGGGTGAAATGATGATACCATGCCAACTTTCAACCTTTTCAAAGTTTATTTGCAATGCTTTCCAATTTCAGGGTCATTTTCCTTAAAAAAAATAAGTAAATGCATGAAAAATACCAAATGAAGTCAGAAAGGGTTGAAAATTGATGATGTGGCTCTGAATGGTGCATTTTCAACACACAAAAAGTCTAGAGTTCAAATAAGTTCAAAAAATGAAATATCTTTGTAATAGATGAGATTGTACATTTTGTACACGTAGTGTATCCAGTTTTTCCCGTAACCCACTCATCTTGTTAGAACATGCTATGTGGGTCAAATGATGATACCATGCCAACTTTCAACCTTTTTCGAGTTCATTTGTAATGCTTTTCAATTTCAGGGTCATTTAGCTTTAAAAAATCAGTAAATGCATGAAAAATACCAAATGAAGTCAGAAAGGGTTGAAAATTGATAATGTGGCTTTGAATGGTGCATTTTGAACACACAAAAAATCTAGATTTCAAATAAGTTCAAACAAATGAAATCCCTTTGTGACAGATGAGTTTTTGTCCGAAACCCTGATACTTCAAAAGAGATTGTCCATTTTGTACACGAAGTGCGTCTAGTTTTTGCCGTAACCTTCTCAACTTTTGAGCATATCCTATGTGGGTGAAATGATGATACCATGCCAAATTTCAACCTTTTCAGAGTTCATTTGCAATGCTTTTCAATTTTAGAGTAATTTAGCTTTAAAAAATCAGTAAATGCATGAAAAATACCAAATGAAGTCACAAAAGGTTGAAAATTGATGATGTGGCTCTGAAATGTGCATTTTGAACACACAAAAAGTCTGGAGTTCAAATAAGTTCTAAAAATGAAATATGTTTGTAACAGATGAGTTTTCGTATGAATCCCCGATACTTCGAAAGAGATTGTCCATTTTGTACACGTAGTGCATCCAGTTTTATCCCTAACCCTCTCATCTTTTTAGCATATGCTATGTGGGTCAAATGATGATATCATGCCAACTTTCAACCTTTTCAGAGTTTATTTGTACTGCTTTTCAATTTTAGGGTCATTTAGCTTTTTTAAAAAAAAGAAGTAAATGCATGAAAAATACCAAATGAAGTCAGAAAGGATTGAAAGTTGATAATGCGGCTGTGAATGGTGCATTTTGAACACACAAAAATTCTAGAGTTCAAATAAGTTCAAATAAATGAAATCCCTCTGTAACATATGAGTTTTCGTCCGAAACCCGGATAATTCGAAAGTGATTGTCCATTTCTTACACGTAGTGCATCCAGTTTTCTCCCTAACCCTCTCATCTTTTTAGCACATTCTATGTGGGTGAAATGATGATATCATGCCAACTTTCAACCTTTTTAGAGTTCATTTGTAATGCAAAAAAAAAAAACAATAAATGCATGAAAAATACAAAATGAAGTTAGAATGGGTTGAAAATTGATGATGTGGCTTTGAATGGTGCATTGTGATCACACAAAAACTCTGGAGTTCAAATATGTTCAAACAAATGAAATCCCTTTGTAATAGATGAGTTTTTGTCCGAACCCTTATACTTCGAAAGAGATTGTCCATTTCGTACACGTAGTGCGTCCAGTTATTGCCGTAACCCTCACACCTTTTTAGCATATGCTATGTGATTGAAATGATGATACCATGCCAACTTTCAACCTTTTCAAGGTTCATTTATAATGCTTTCCAATATCAGGGTCATTTAGCTTTAAAAAATCAATAAATGCATGAAAAATACCAAATGAAGTCAGAAAGGGTTAAAAATTGATGATGTGGCTTTGAATGGTGCATTTTGAATACACAAAAAATATTGTTTTCATAAGTTCAAACAAATGAAATCCCTTTGCAACAGATGAGTTTTCGTCCAAAACCATGATACTTCGAAAGAGATTGCCCATTTGGTACACGAAGTGCGTCCAGTTTTTGTCGTAACCCTGTGAACTTTAAAGCATATGCTATGTGGGTGAAATGATGATACCATGCCAACTTTCAACCTTTTCAAAGTTCATTTGCAATGCTTTCCAATTTCAGGGTCATTTAGCTTTAAAAAAATCAGTAAATGCATGAAAAATACCAAATGAAGTCAGAAAGGGTTGAAAATTGATGACATGGCTCTGAATGGAACATTTTGAACACACAAAAAGTCTAGAGTTCAAATAAGTTCAAAAAATGAAATATCTTTGTAACAGATGAGTTTTCGTATGAAACCCTGATACTTCTAAAGAGATTGTCCATTTTGTACACGAAGTTCATCCAGTTTTTGCCATAACACTCTCATCTTTTTAGCACAAGCTGTGTGGGTCAAATGATGATAGCATGCCAACATTCAACCTTTTCACAGTTCATTTGTAATTCTTTACAATTTTAGGGTCATTTAGCTTTTGAAAAAAATCAATAAATGCATGAAAAATACCCAATGAAGTCAAAAGGGTTGAAAATTGATGATGAGGCTTTGAATGGTGCATTTTGAACACACAAAAAGTCTAGATTTCAAATAAGTTCAAACAAATGAAATCCCTTTGTAACAGATGAGTTTTGGTCCGAAACCCTGATATTTCGAAAGAGATTGCCCATTTTGTACACGAAGTGCGTCCCGTTTTTGCCGTAACCCTGCAACTTTTTAGCATATGCTATGTGGGCGAAATGATGATACCATGCCAACTTTCAAACTTTTCAGAGTTCATTTGCAATGCTTTTCAATTTCAGGGTCATTTACTTTAAAAAAATCAGTAAATGCATGAAATATACCAAATGAAGTCAGAAAGGGTTGAAAATTGATGATGTGGCTCTGAATGGTGCATTTTGAACACACAAAAAGTATGGAGTTCAAATAAGTTCAAAAAATGGAATATCTTCATAACAGATGAGTTTTCGTATGAAACCCCGATACTTCAAAAGAGATTATCCATTTTGTACATGACGAGGTTACAGACCTAGGGTTGGGTCATAGGCCTGACCTAAAGGCCCCTCCCAAGCTCACTACCCTAGGAGATCAAAAGACAAGAATCACGACGATGGAGACAGTCGACTGAGACGGTCAAAGGGGACACTTCACTCGACTGACTCAAGCACCAAGGACGACTCAACTCCACTCGACTGGATCAGGCACTCGACCTCCGAAGACTAAACGCCTCTCGAACGGCAACGGTCATGTATTTACTCACTGTAGTAAAACCCCATAACTACCCTTTATTGCTGGCATTATCAGTAACGCCTGCCTTAATGTACCTTTAAGCCATTGGTAACGTGGAGCATGGCTGGGGTCTCGGCATATTATATAAGCCACCCCCTCCTCCAGAACAAGGGTTTGCACCTATGTAACACATACATACACACATCAGTCGACCAAGCCTCCGGGCAACGAGACGTAGGGCTTTTACTTCCTCCGAGAAGGGCCTGAACTCGCGAAACACTCCGTGTACAACTGCGCCATAGTTAGGACCTTGCCTCTCCATCAGTACCCCCTACCTTCACTGTCAGATCTAGAACCATGACAGTTGGTGCCCACCGTGGGGCTAAGCGTCTTAGCGACATTTGGTGAAGTTGCAATCCATTCCCCGACCACTTTCGTCATGGTGTCAGGTGGCTTTTTGGTGTCGGGCCACGAGATCCAGCTCGGCGCGCTGGTATTCGTCGCCGACGACTCCGCGTGGCTTAAGGAAGCCCCGCTTGACGTCGAGGCTCTGCCTACCTGCAGAGCCACTCACTTTCGTGCTGGGGCCGGCGGCGTCCTCTTTTTGCAGCCGTCGACCCAATACTCACCGACCATCATCCTCACTGGACACCGCCGTAAGTGATCCGGTCGCTCGCGGCTCCAGCGGTGGGTAAAACACGCGGTGGCTCGTCAAACGGCCACCCCGCAAGTCGCGGGCATCGAGCCCGACGGTTACCTTTACGGGCCGGCCGATCAGTCGACCGGGCTCGAAGATTCCGTTTTCGAGTGCGGGAGCAGCGACCCTACGGTGGAAATACTCATGGTCGATCCGCGCCGTAGCCCGCCAGGTTTTCCTCGCGGAGAGAACGGCGGCAGCGGCGGCGATCGAGCGCATGACAACGACGGCTACGTCCCTCAGCCCCTCACCTCCGAGCAGAGGGCTGAGCTCTGTCGCCACAACGGAGATGCGCTCTTCACCCCCATCGTGGGAGATTCCCCAGAAGCTTTGGCCCTCGAAGCCACACGCGTGGCCACCTTGGCCGAGCGCGTGCGCCTAGAAAACATCCAACGTTCACTCGACGAACAGGCACGCCGACTGGCCCCTGAGTCCAGTCGATGGCCGCGGCAATCACGTCAACGTGAGACTCAGGTGTTCCGCACACCAGTCCAAAACCTCGAAGCCGCGGCTCGTATCGCGGAGTCAATTCAGCCCTCCCAGTCGAAGGCTGGAAGAGGCCTTCAGCAGATCCGGGCTTTGCTCCGAAGGGCTGAAGAGCAAAACGCGGCTGTTTCTCAGTCGCGCAACAGGATTCACAGCAGATCGGTGGCTGCAGACACCGTATGGTCGGCCCACAGTCTGAGATTGCCCCTGAGGCGTGAGGAACGTGGTCCGCGGCATGACCGGCACCTGGGTCGGAACGATGACCCACTCGACCGTCGACACGGACGCAACGACCGTCGTCGAGTGCCTACCCCTCCTCCGGGGAGTGGATCACACTCGTCTCCGCGGCACGTGGGCAGGCGCCTGCGCGACGACGAGCGTAGGATTCCCCCGGATCCCCGGCGACCGGGCTTCGACACGAGGTCCATCCTTGTGCAGGGCTGGGTCGACCGTAACCGGGAATCCAGGGACGAGCGAGTCGGAGACCAACCCTCTGGCAGCCAAGCGCCGGCCTCCGGGCCCGAGTGTTTCTGCAGTGCAATCCGGGCCGCAGAGATCCCTCCGAACTTCAGGCTGGCGGCCGGAGTAAGCAAATTCACCGGTGAGTCGAAGCCAGACACGTGGCTGGAAGACTACCGAGTGGCCGTGCAGATTGGAGGAGGCAACGACGACGTGGCCATGAAGCACCTCCCCTTGATGCTGAGAGGCTCCGCTCGGGCGTGGCTCAACCAGTTAGCCCCCAGGAGCATATACAGTTGGGAAGAGCTCGCTCGGGTGTTCGTTCGGACCTTCGAAGGCACCTGCAAACGACCTGTCGGGCTCGCCGAGCTTCAGCACTGCACCCAGAAGCCGAGTGAAACTTTGAGGGACTACATTCAGCGGTGGACCACTTTGCATCACATAGTGGAAAACGTCTCCGAGCACCAGGCGGTGTGCGCCTTCAAGGAAGGCGTGCGCAATCGGGAGTTGAATCTGAAGTTTGGGCAAACATGCGACATGTCCCTGTCGCGAATGATGGATATCGCCAGTCGGTACGCCAATGGTGAGGAGGCCGATCGGCTCCGCAGCGGCAAGAAACCAGTCGGGCAGGACGACCAGAATCACAACCGGAAGAACAAGCGTAAGGCCGACCCAGCGGCTCAGGGAGAGGCTGCAGTGGTCAACCAAGGGAAGGGCAAAGGAAAGCCCAAAGGCTCCTGGGCCCCCAAGAAAGGAAAGGGTCAGGCTGGAGATGATATGCTCGACCAGCCGTGTCCCATACACACTAAGAAAGATGATGAGGGAAACTTGGTGTACCCCAAGCACACCACTCGACAGTGTCGACTCTTGATCCAGAGTTTCCAGAGGGACCAATCCACTAAGAAAGAGATGGAATCAGAAGAGTCCGAAGACAAGGAAGGGGACAGGGGATACCCCCGCATCAACTCCACCTTGGTGATTTTCGCGGACGTCGAGAGCAAGAGTCGACTGAAGATCATCAACAGAGAAGTAAACATGGTTGCCCCGGCGACCCCCACGTTCCTGAAATGGTCAAAGACCCCCATCACATTTGACCAGTCCGATCATCCAGCGCACATCGCCACCCCTGGGAGGCAGGCGTTGGTGGTCGACCCAGTGGTCGAAGGCACTCGACTGACCAAAGTCCTTATGGATGGAGGCAGTGGCTTGAATATCCCGTATGCAGCAACCCTACGAGATATGGGCATTCCGATGTCCAAGCTAAGGGAAAGTAACATGAGGTTCCATGGGGTAATCCCCGGGAAGAAGGCCGACTCGCTTGGTCAGGTCTCACTCGACGTCGTCTTTGGTGAATCCAAGAACTTCCGAAAGGAGAAGCCGACTTTCGAAGTGGTGGACTTCAACAGCGCCTACCACGCCATCCTGGGTAGGCCAGCCTACGCCAGGTTCATGGCTCGACCGTGTTACGTATACCTCAAGCTGAAGATGCCGGGACCCAACGGTGTCATAACCATCACTGGGAACCCGCAGAAAGCGGAAGAATGCTTTTAGAAAGGCTCGAAGATCGCCGACGAGCAGATGGCAGCAGTAGAGATGGAGGAGTACCAGAAGCAAGTGGATCCAGGCGACCTGCTAAGGGCAAAGAAGCCGGCTCCTGAGTCAGCCTTTCAGTCGGCCGGGGACACAAAACCCGTGCACATCCACCCCACCGACCCCAACGCTGCACCGACCCACATCTCAACCACCCTCTACAGCAAATAGGAAGAAGCGCTCATCCAGTTCCTCCGTGAGAACTGGGACATCTTTGCATGGAAACCATCACACATGCCAGGTGTGCCCAGGGGGCTGGCTGAGCACCATTTGCGAGTCGACCCGAAGGTGAAACCAGTGAAGGAACATCTCTGTCGATCCGCTGCGGAGAAGCGAAAGGCGATTGGCGAAGAGGTGGCTCGACTCCTAGCAACAGAGTTCATCCGCAAGATATACCACTCTGAGTGGCTCGCCAACGTCGTCATGGTCCCCAAGAAGGACAAGTCTCTCCGCATGTGCATAGATTTCAAGCACATCAATCGGGCCTGCCCGAAAGATCATTTTCCTCTTCCCCGTGTCGATCAAATAGTCGACTCGACTGCGGGATGTGAGCGTTTGTCCTTTCTGGACGCATATTCCAGATACCATCAGATCCGTCTGTATGGGCCCGATGAAATAAAAACAGCCTTCATCACCCCTTTCGGGTGTTTTTGCTATGTCACCATGCCTTTTGGCCTCAAAAATGCCGGCGCCACCTTCATGCGCATGATTCAGAAATGCTTGATAAAGCAAATCAGTCGGAACGTCGAAGCATACATGGATGACATCGTGGTCAAGTCACGGAAAGGTTCTGACCTGCTGACTGACCTCGCTGAGACATTCGCAAACCTCAGAAGCTACGATATCAAGCTCAACCCGTCGAAGTGTACATTTGGAGTTCCCGGCGGCAAGTTGCTCGGTTTTCTCGTTTCCGAACGGGGAATCGACGCCAACCTAGAGAAAGTCGGTGCCATCCTCCGAATGAAACACCCCGAGCGTATACACGATGTCCAGAAGCTTACTAGTTGCTTGGCCGCATTGAGTCGATTCATTTCTCTGCTCGGGGAGAAGGCACTGCCTCTCTACCGACTCATGAAGAAATCCGACAAGTTCGAGTGGAATCCCGAAGCCGAAGCAGCGTTTGAGGAGCTCAAAGCCTTGCTTTCCACCCAGCCGGTGCTCGCTGCCCCAGTCAGCGAAGAGCCTCTTCTGCTGTACATTGCTGCCACCGGACAAGTCGTCAGTACTGTACTCACGGTCGAGCGGGAAGAAGAGGGCAAGGCATACAAGGTCCAACGCCCGGTCTATTACATATCCGAAGTTTTGACTCCCTCCAAGCAAAGGTATCCACATTACCAAAAGCTTGTGTACCGGATCTACTTGACTGCAAAAAAGGTTGCCCATTATTTCTCGGATCATTCAGTGTCAGTCGTCAGTGACACCCCATTATCAGAGATACTAAACAACCGAGATGCAACCAGTCGAGTGGCAAAATGGGCGATTGAACTTCTTCCGTTAGATATCAAGTTCGAAGCAAAGAAAGCCATCAAGTCTCAGGCCATTGCGGATTTCATGGCGGAATGGATAGAACAAGAGCTTCCGACTCAAGTTCAGTCGGACCATTGGACTATGTTCTTCGATGGGTCCAAAATGCTGAACGGATCCGGTGCAGGCGTGGTCCTGATCTCTCCTAGGGGCGACAAGCTCAGCTACGTCCTTCAGATCCATTTTGATTCATCAAACAACGAGGCTGAATACGAAGCACTTTTGTACGGGTTGCGTATGGCCATCTCACTCGGCGTCCGTCGCCTGATGGTCTACGGTGATTCCGACCTAGTGGTGAACCAAGTAATGAAAGAATGGGACGTCAGGAGCCCAGCAATGACCAGTTATTGTAGTGCAGTGCGAAAGCTTGAAAAGAAGTTCGAAGGCTTAGAGCTCCATCATGTGCCTAGAGCAAAGAACCAGCTAGCCGACGATGTCGCAAAAATTTGGTCAACTCGGAGGTCCATACCCAAGAATGTGTTCCTAGAGCATCTGCACACTCCCTCTGTCAAGGAAGACCCCTTCACAGAAGAGCCCCCACAGCCAGTCAGTGCAACCGATCCGACTGAGGTCGAAGTGCCTGCCGTGGTCGACTTGATCATGGAGGTCCTAATAATCACACCCGACTGGACTGTGCCATATATAGCATATCTACTCAGGCAAGAACTCTCAGAAGGTGAAGAAGAAGCGCGCCAGATCATCCGCCGATCCAAAGCATTCACAGTCATTCAAGGTCAGCTCTATAGAGAAAGCGTCACTGGAGTCGCCCAGCGCTGCGTCGATCCAGAAGAAGGTCGACTGATCTTGGATGAGATTCACTCGGGGACTTGCGGCCACCACGCTTCCTCTCGGACTATCATGGCCAAAGCATACCGAGCAGGATTCTACTGGCCCCGCGCCAATGAGATGGCCATGGATATTGTGGACAAGTGCGCAGGATGCCAGTTCTACTCCAACATGTCACACAAGCCAGCATCCGCTCTCAAAACCATCCCACTAGTCTGGCCCTTCGCTGTTTGGGGCTTGGATATGGTCGGTCCCTTCAGGACAGGCAGGAGTGGATTCACTCATCTTCTGGTGGCAGTCGACAAGTTCACCAAGTGGATTGAGGCCAAACCCATCAAGAACCTCGAGTCGAGCACTGCCATCAGCTTCATTAAGGAACTAATATTCAGATATGGGGTCCTTCACAGCATCATCACAGACAACGGCTCCAACTTTGACTCAGACGAATTCAGAGCTTTCTGCGCTTCCCAAGGGACGCGAGTCGACTACGCCTCCGTAGCACACCCTCAGTTGAATGGACAAGAGGAAAGAGCTAATGGGCTGATTCTCCAAGGCTTAAAGCCACGGCTCATGCGTGACCTCAAGCATGCGGCCGGGGCTTGGGTAACCGAGCTGCCCTCCGTCCTGTGGGGTCTGAGGACAACTCCGAATCGGTCGACTAGCCGTACCCCTTTCTTCCTGGTCTATGGGGCCGAAGCTGTATTGACGAGTGACTTGTTACACAATGCCCCAGAGTAGAACTCTGCTCCGAAGCTGAAGCAGAGCAAGCTCGTCAGGATGCAGTCGACCTTTTAGAAGAGGAAAGAGAGATGGCCTTGATCCGGTCGACCATCTATCAACAGGACCTGCGTCGATTCCATGCTCGCAACGTGAGAAGTCGAGCGTTCCAGGAAGGAGACCTGGTCCTCCGAGTGCATCAGAAACGTCCGCACAAGCTCACCCCAACATGGGAAGGCCCGTTCATCATCACTAAGGTGCTGCGCAACGGAGCTTACCACCTCTACAACGTAGCCCAGAAGAAAGATGAACCTTATTCATGGAATGCGGACCTACTCCGCCGTTTTTTCACTTGAAGCACTCGACGGTCGAGTTGTAATAAAGATTCCTCAATTTGTTTCAAAAGCAAGATAGCAATGATTCCCTCACAATTGGTGTCCCCTAAAACCCCCAGTGGGTGCTTAGCTGCGATCCTTCGAGCTACGTCACAAATACAAGGCGGTTCGGTCCTCCGAACTCCGCCAGAAGTACAACGTAGCTTGGAATCGCCTAAGTTATAAACATTCTACTCCGAGTGAAGAGCGACCCTCTCACTCGGGGGCTTAGCTGCGACCCCGTGACTCGCCTAAGTTACAACTATCTACTCCGAGTGAAGAGCAACCCTCTCACTCGGGGGCTTAGCTGCGATCCTCCGAGCTGCGCCACAAATACAAGGCGGTTCGGTCCTCCGAACTCCGCCACAAGTACAACGTAGCTTGGAATCGCCTAAGTTATAAACATTCTACTCCGAGTGAAGAGCGACCCTCTCACTCGGGGGCTTAGCTGCGACCCCGTGACTCGCCTAAGTTACAACTATCTACTCCGAGTGAAGAGCAACCCTCTCACTCGGG
>LR738711.1:525284560-525412611 GCA_902687465.1 Secale cereale | reverse complement strand
GGCGGTTCGGTCCTCCAAACTCTGCCACAAGTACAACGTAGCTTGGAATCGCCTAAGTTAAAAACATTCTACTCCGAGTGAAGAGCGACCCTCTCACTCAGGGGCTTAGCTGCGACCCCGTGACTCGCCTAAGTTACAACTATCTACTCCGAGTGAAGAGCAACCCTCTCAGTCGGGGGCTTAGCTGCGATCCTCCAAGCTACGCCACAAATACAAGGTGGTTCGGTCCTCCGAACTCCGCCACAATTACAATGAAGCTTGGAATCACCTAAGTTATAAACATTCTACTCCGAGTGAAGATCGACCCTCTCACTCGGGGGCTTAGCTGCGACCCCGTGGCTCGCCTAAGTTACAACTATTTACTCCGAGTGAAGGACGACCTTCTCACTCGAAGACCCGGCTACAGACATCGACTCAAAGATTCCAAACAATCAAAAGAGGAGCGTCGAACTGAAGGATCAAAATCAAACAAAAAGCCCCGCAAGGTTCGGGCAAGAGTACTTGGGCCACAGACCCACCGGAGTTTGACGAGTATAGATCCACGCGGCATTCCGCGGCAAATAAAGTCAATGTATCAAAGTTATGGCTCGGGAGGAGGCGGGCTTGTAGGCGAGACAAATTTGTCCAAATCAATCCCGTCGGCGATGTGAGTGGCAGCCTCCAAGAAAGTCTCCATGAAGGTATGGAATTGGAGCTCCTTCGTGTTTGCGACCTTTAGCGCAGCAAGCTTCCTCTCCTTCACCTCCTTGCAGTGCACTCGACCAAAGCCAGCGCCACATCTGCTCCGCCCCGGGCAGCCGACTTCTTCCATTCCTGCACTCGGTCGGGGATCTCATTGAGTTGAGTCATCAAAGACTCGAGGTCGTTCTCCTGCACGACTCCCCTCCAGAGCGTAGCGTCGATTCGGGCCATCACCGCCTTCACTCGTCAGATAATCGGTGGCCGCGGTGAGGCGAGACTCCAACCTCAGTATGTTCATGGAAACCTCGTCCTTCACGATGGAGTTGGCAGGATCCAAGCCAGGCTCAACCAGGCTAGTCTCCTCTCCAAAGTTACGGCAGAACTCTACACCGAAAACAGCAGTCGAGTCAGCGGATACAACACGGGTCGACCAACCCAATGTCAACCAATTTAAAGAGGACATACCTTCGAGCACGAGGTACCATTTTTGTGTGAGGTCACCCAAGTATGCCTCAAGATCAAGCCTCTTCCGAAACAGAGCCTCATACTTGTCGTTCAAGTCGGCCCCAGACTTCTTCAGGTGAGCCACCTCCTTGTTGGCCGTGTCGAGTGAACCTTTCAGTCGGGTGATCTCCGCCTCGAGTGCGCCCACAGAAGCTAGTTTCTGCTCCGCCAGCTCTGACTTCTCATGGGCTGCCTGCTGCGCCGCCGCCAAGTCAAGGTCCTTCTGCTCTAAAGCTGCTCCCAGTTGTCCTACCAAGGCCGCCACTGGACAGATGAACATAAAGGAACACTCTAAGCGAAAAATCAGTCGACGGGAGACAGAAATAAGTTACCAGCCGCATCGTCTTGCGTCTTCTTCAGATGGTCCCGGGCCAACTGCAAGTCTAGATTGAGCTGGATCTGCTTCTGCTCAAGATCCGCAAACTTGGCCCTGAACTCGTAAGATTTCTGCATCAACAAGACAAAGCAAAGATTATAAGACTACAGTCGAGTCAGATCACTCAACCGCAGCCTCGGGGACTACACACAGTGGGTGAACTGAGCGTGCCCCCACTGGTCTCACTCGGCCAAGATCAGTCTGGCCCGAGCCAAAAAAAACACAACACATGGAAGTCCTACAGTAAGACCATGGCCGACTGCAATCAGTCGACCACAGTCTCGGGGGCTACACCTAGTGGGTGCACTCTTCACTCAGCCGAGACGAGTCCGGCGCGAGCTCAAGAAAGACAGGAAAAGAAGAACACCCACTGGGTGGTGTGATACCTCACAAAGCAAAACAACAGAAAGTACTCCGACAACATACCTAGACGTTAGCCCGAAGAGCAGAGATGGCGTCGTAAGCCTCCATGCTGGCCTCATACGCCGCCTTCATCCGCCCCATCATCTCCTCCGCCTGGCGAACGGCCTCTTGTGTCGCCCCCACAAGGTCCTCCGGGAGGCAATAGGTGGAGAAAAGGATAGACGAAACAGCAGGCGTCGAACCGGCCGTAGGCGCAGGCGCTGGATCGACGGCGCAGATCGGCGCTGAGTCGACAACTGGAGTGGCCGCTGGGTTGATAACCAAGGCGGGCGCTGGGTCGACGCTCGGTGCAGGTGGTGGCTCGACGACGGCCACGGTTGGCACAGGGACAGCGAACGAGACCGCGGTTCAGGCCGCGTCCTCGGGTCGCTGGGCTCCCGAGCCAGAAGGCGCCTTCCGCTCCTTCCTCCTTGCGCGCCGTTAGTCCTCGCAAAGCCGCCCCTCGTCCTCGTCGTTGTCCAGCAGCTCTATGACAAGGCGCGGCGCTTCAGATCAAACAGGGAACCAAGTCAATCGACTATCGCCCGCGAAAGAAAGGAAGAACAAAATCGAGTCTCATGGAGCTCATACCTGCCCGAGATGTCGCGGCGTCCGCGATCTCCTCGTCATCTCGACCCCGGTCGATGTCCATCGAGGTCGTGGAAGCGGCAGCTCTAGAAAATTCGATCAAGAAATGAGTCGACCAAAGCTGCAGTCGACCCTCAAGAAACAATGAAAAGCAAGCCCGAGCGACACTTACGTGGAGGCGATGGGTACATCCACCTTGATCCTTGGAAGAGCCTTCCGGGGCTTGGCGGGGGCGACTTTGGGCTGCTTGGGTGTCCTCTCAACTGGCTCGGGGGTAGTCGTGCGGGTGCGCTTGGGTGTCCGAGACCCCGAGGGACCCACGCGAGGTCGAGCGGCCCCTGGGTCGTTCTTCTCCTTGGAGCGGCGCTCGACACGGGGAGGTGACTCGACCTCCTCCCCGCTGCTGTACTCCTCACTCTCCTCGGTCTCCTCCTCCGATTTCCACTCGGCAGCGTCACCCGTACCTTCCTCGACTCCTTGGACCAAGTCTCCGTTGGGCAGCGAATACATTTCCGTATATATCTGCAAAGAAGGAAGTTCACCAAATATCAGTCGGAATCATCAATGAAGACCGCGAATCAATCGACAAATACATCACTCGGAAGCAAGAGGCTAACCTTGTCTGGCAGGTGGTCGGCGTCGAATGGGATGATCCTCCCCGACCCCCTGGGGTTGTCCTTGTTTCCAGTGATGCTCTTCAAGCACTGCATCACGTACTTCGGGTCGGCCGCCTCCGGGTGGACTCGCGACGTGTCGTCAATACCGGAGTACAGCCACATCGGGTGGTCCCGGGCTTGGAGCGGTTGGATCCTCCGCGAGATATACACCTCGAGCAAATCCATCCCCGTGACTCCATCAGCATGTCAACCTCGGCCCTCTTGGCCTTGCTCACTACCATCGAAGGAGGCGGGCTGGCTCGACCTAGGGTAAAGGGAGGAAGACCAGTCGACTGACCCGGAGACTGACTGTCCCTGTAGTAAAACCAGGTCGACTGCCAGCCCCGGATCGAATCTGGAAGGTTCATGGGGGGAAGCGCTCTTGTTCCTAAGGTGAATCCCGAGCCCGCCGCACGCCTGAAGGACGTGCGTCTTGCCGTCACTCGGATTCACTCTCTTAACGGTCTGGGAGCGGCAGGTGAAGATGTGCTTGAACAATCCCCAGTGCGGTCGGCAACCGAGGAAGTTCTCGCACATGGAGACGAAAGCGGAGAGAAAGGCGATGGAGTTCGGGGTGAAATAATGCAGCTAGGCACCGAAAAAGATCAGAAATGCGCGGAGGAAATAGTGCGGTGGAGTTGAAAAACCTCGGTCGATGTGGGTGGCGTGGAGCACGCACTCGCCCTCCCGAGGCTGCTGCTCGAGCTCTCCCCCCCGGCGCCCTCCAGGAGCCGCCGATGATCAGCCCTTCTTCCTCCAGCTCCTCCAGATCTTCCACCACGACGGTGGACCGGATCCAATCCCCCTGGATCCATCCAGCGAGGAGCCCAGACCGTGACGACGATCCGACCCGGCCAGCTCGCCGCCCCTTCCCCAACGCCGCCTTCTTGGAACGCTCCATGGCTGTGGTCTTGTCCTTCACCATGGCTCGCGAGGCGACGGCTGCGGAGGATAGAAGCAAGAGGGATTGGGGGCACGGCAGAGAAGCAGAGGCGCTGCGGAGAAGACAAGGCGGACGGGGGAAAGCTGGGCGCACAGTACGCCCCGCAGCAGACTCAGCGCGCTTTTATAACGACCCGGTCGAGTGGCTGACTGGTGGCTCCGGGCGATCTTATCCGATCCCGTAACAGGCGCTAGAGCGATACGTGACGAAAAAGGGGGGCGCAGGAATCGAGGCGTTCGAACCGCACCCCTTCGATCGGTGCGGCACGCCCCGCCCCGCGCGCTTCCCCAAATTTCGAAACCCCCGCCGAATCCGGCGGACAGAAGGCAACTGATTCCGTCGAAAACGGCACGCGCTCGTGGCGCCCGACGCCCGGTGCAAAACTTAGTCGACGCAAGACACCCAGTCTACACAAGACTTCCAGTCGACGCAAAGACAACTAATTCACTAGTGGCTTCAGAATGGATCGAGGCGACCAAGACACAACTGAGGAAGCCTATTCGAGCCACAAACTTCAAAACAACGCGCCCCGAGGACGTCGAGCCAGGGCCAGAACTCCCCTCAGCATCCCCTTGCTCAAGCACCGATCCATTCCGGGGCTACTGACGAGGTTACAGACCTAGGGTAGGGTCATAGGCCTGACCTAAAGGCCCCTCCCAACGTCACTACCCTAGGAGATCAAAAGACAAGAATCACGACAGTGGAGACAGTCGACTGAGACGGTCCAAGGGGACACTTCAATCGACTGACTCAAGCACCGAGGACGACTCAACTCCACTGGACTGGATCAGGCACTCGACCTCCAAAGACTAAACGCCTCTCGAACGGCAACGGTCAGGTATTTACTCACTGTAGTAAAACCCCATAACTACCCTTTACTGCAGGCGTTATCAGTAACGCCTGCCTTGGTAACGTGGAGCATGGCTGGGGTCTCGGCATACTATATAAGCCACCCCCTCCTCCAGAACAAGGGTTCGCACCTCTGTAACACATACATACACACATCAGTCGACCAAGCCTCCGGGCAACGAGACGTAGGGCTTTTACTTCCTCCGAGAAGGGCCTGAACTCGCGAAACACTCCGTGTACAACTGCGCCATAGTTAGGACCTTGCCTCTCCATCAGTACCCCCTACCTTCACTGTGAGATCTAGAACCACGACAGTACACGTAGTGCATCCAGTTTTTCCCGTAACCCTCTCATCTTTTTAGCACATGCTATGTGGGTCAAATGATGATACCATGCCAACTTTCAACCTTTTTAGAGTTCATTTGTAATGCTTTTCAATTTCAGGGTCATTTAGCTTTAAAATATCAGTAAATGCATGAAAAATACCAAATGAAGTCATAAAGGGTTGAAAATTGATTATGTGGCTTTGAATGGTGCATTTTGAACACACACAAAAGTCTAGATTTCAAATAAGTTCAAACAAATGAAATCCCTTTGTGACAAATGAGTTTTTGTCCGAAACCCTGATACTTCAATAGAGATTGTCTATTTTGTACACGAAGTGCGTCCAGTTTTTGCCGTAACCTTCTCAACTATTTAGCATATCCTATGTGTGTTAAATGATGATACAATGCCAAATTTCAACCTTTTCAGAGTTCATTTGCAATGCTTTTCAATTTCAGGGTCATTTAGCTTTAAAAAATCAGTAAATGCATGAAAAATACCAAATGAAGTCAGAAAGGGTTGAAAATTGATGATGTGGCTCTGAATTGGGCATTTTGAACACACAAAAAATCTGGAGTTCAAATAAGTTCAAAAAATGAAATATCTTTGTAACAGATGAGTTTTCTAGGTTGGAGACTCTCTTCTTCAGTTTGCACAAAATTATATATTTCCCTTAAGGCAGCTTGTTTCTTATGAGCGGGGAAATATTTAGCGGAGAAGTAATAAATCATGTCCCAGTGACTACGCACACAACCAGGATCAAGAGAATTAAACCATGTTTTATCATCACCCTTTAAGGAGAACCGAAATAACTTAAGGATATAGTAATACGAATTTTTTCCTAAGTGGTGAATAGGGTGGCTATATCATTCAGTTTAGTAAAATGTGCCACAACAGTTTCAGATTCATAGCCATGGAAAGGATCAGATTCAACCAAAGTAATTAACTCAGGATCGACAGAGAAATCATAATCCTTATGAGTAATACAGATAGGTGAAGTAGCAAAAGTAGGGTCATATTTCATTCTAGCATTCAAAGACTTTTCTTCCGTCTTAGCTAACAGTTTCTTAAGATCATATCTATCATTGCAAGCTAAAAGATCTCTAGCAGTTTCTTCATCCATAACATAACCCTCAGGCACAACAGGCAATTCATATCTAGGGGAGAATCTTCATCATCACTTTCATGAATATCATCAGTTTCAATAATTTCATTCCCTCTAACCCTAGCAAAGTGTTCATCGACAAATTCACCTAGTGGCACAGTATTATCAAGCATAGAAGTAGTTTCATCATAAGTATCATGCATAGCAGAAGTGGCATCATCAAGAACATGCGACATATCAGATTCAATAGCAGGAGTAGGTGTCGCAAATTTACTCATAACATAGGGTGAATCTAGTGTAGATCTAGATGACAGTTCCTTACCTCCCCTCGTAGTTGAGAAATAAATCTTGGTTTTTGCGTCTTTCAAGTTCTTCATAGTGATCAACAGATATAAATCCCAAGTGACTCAAAGAATATAGCTATGCTCCCCAGCAATGGCGCCAGAAAATAGTCTTGATAACCCACAAGTGTAGGGGATCGCAACAGTTTTTGAGGGAAGAGTATTTAACCCAAAATTATTGATTCGACACAAGGGGAGCCAAAGAATACTCCCAAGTATTACAAGTTGAGTTCTCAATTCAACCACACCTGGAAGACTTAATATCTGCAGCAAAGTATTTAGTAGCAACGTAATATGGAAGTAACGGCAGCAGTAGCAAAAGTAACGGTAGAAGTTTTGTAGTGATTGTAACAGTAGCAACAGTAAAGTAACTATGCAAGGAGCAATATGTGGAAAGCTCGTAGGCATTGGATCAGTGATGGATAATTATGTCGGATGCGATTCCTCATGTAGTAGTTATAACATAGGGTGACACAGAACTAGCTCCAGTTCTTCAACGTAATGTAAGCATGTATATTCCGAATATAGTCATACGTGCTTATGGGAAAGAACTTGCATGACATCTTTTGTCCTACCTTCCTGTGGCAGCGGGGTCCTAGTGGAAACCAAGGGATATTAAGGCCTCCTTTTAATAGAGTACTGGACCAAAGCATTAACACATATGGAATACATGAACTCCTCAAACTATGGTCATCACCGGGAGTGGTCCCGATTATTGTCACTTCGGGGTTGCTGGATCATAACACATAGTAGGTGACTATTGACTTGCAAGATAGGATCAAGAACACACATATATTCATGAAAACATAATAGGTTCAGATCTGAAATCATGGCACTCGGGCCCTAGTGACAGGCATTAAGCATGCCAAAGTCATAGCAACATCAATCTTAGAACATAGTGGATACTAGGGATCAAACCCTAACAAAACTAACTCGATTACATGGTAAATCTCATCCAACCCATCACCATCCAGCAAGCCTACGATGAGACTACTCACGCACGGCGGTGAGCATCATGGAATTGGTGATGGAGGAAGGTTGATGATGACGATGGCGACGATCTCCCCTCTCCGGAGCCCCAAACGGACTCCAGATCAGCCCTCCCGAGAGAGATTAGGGCTTGGCGGCAGCTCCGTATCGTAAAACGCTATAACTCCTTAGCTCTGATTTTTTCTCCCCAAAAGTGAATATATGGAGTCGGGGGAGATGTTGGTGGAGCAACAGGGGGCCCACGAGGCAGGGGACGCGCCCAGGGGGGCGCGCCCCCACCCTCGTGGACAGGGTGTGGCATGGTCTGGTTCTTTCCGCAGATATATTTTATATATTCCAAAATAAATCACTGTTGATTTTCAGGTCATTCCGAGAACATTTATTTTTGCACAAAAATAACACCATGGCAGTTCTGCTGAACATAGCGTTAGTCCGGGTTAGTTCCATTCAAATCATGCAAGTTAGAGTCCAAAACAAGGGGAAAAGTGTTTGGAAAAGTAGATACATTGGAGACGAATCATGCATCAAAAAATAAAATAAAAGGCATCAGCTCAAATAGATGAATATTGGAAGTACATTGCTATCTTGAGGTCTGTTACCCTTCAACTTATAGACATATATGCTCAGTGTGTAACATAGAGTTACCGTGTACGTTCATGCTCCCTCACTTGTGTATATTCAGTTCAACATTTTGTGATTCTTCAGGTCCCCTTAGCCGGCATTTTCAGTTCATATTGTGTGTGATGGGGCTTCTCTTCAGTTTGTCTTCCAGCTATTTTGGGCAATACAAAATACATCACCATAGTTAGTACATCAAGGATGGCTTGGTAGTCCCTGGGATTCCCTGTAGTTGCTAAATCCCGGTGCCGCTCGGGATCTCTGCCTCCATCAGCTCCACCTCGCCGTAGCAATCAGTCTAGAGGAGGAGGTGTAGCTGGTCCACCTGATTATTCTTTCAACATTTTCTTTGTGATGCATGCTCACTGATGGATCAACAACTATTTATTGATATGGAGATGCACCCCTGCTTTTTTCTGGAAAAACAAGATGCCTTTGCATAATTCAAAGGTTCTACTTGCTCCCACCAGTCAATTGTGCAAGTTCAGTGGGTGTCGTTGAGCATGTTTAGAAGTATGCCCTTTGTGCAAAAGTGTGAATTTTTGTCAGTATTTTACATATTTCATTTGGTAGAGGCTTCATGTGATCTTGTGGATCTTTATAGATACTGTCATTACACTTTTCAGGCCCTATAGTTCATTATATCATACATGTGTGCCCATTCAGTATGTATTACATGATCAGTTCTTAAAAAAGAAGAACACATACATAGTTCGGTCAAAAAGAATGATAAGTTCGATAGTGCTCTCTCCTGCCTATTTTGGTTGATGTCCACAAATGGACAAACAATTGTGTCAGAAATGTTCTATCATTACTGGCATATAAGTACAAAAAAAAGTTGAACACGAGTTCCTACAGATGCTTTGGAAAAATGCTAAAAAACACGAAAATTCAAAAAAATTAAGTTCAAGTGGTAAAATAAGAGAAGTCCAGAACATGATCACAAAACAAAGTTGAGTTCAAAAAAATGAAACACACAACATTTTTTTTGTTAAATGTATTATTTAGTTCAATGATATAAACCATGCAAGTTCAGACACAAATATCGTAAACTGTTGAAAAGCTACGAGGAAAATCATACCGAAAAAACAGAGTAAAGTCTAGTATGTTAAAACATGCTCAGTAGAAAACCATATGGACATCAGTTCAAGTACTCTTTTTCGGAACCTTTCAAAATTACTCTCCGAAGAATACATCGGTACAAATGCACACGTAGATCAGTACAAGTACTCTGTTTTTTCTGACGGAAAAACAACACAATGGGTCTCGCCGTAATCCAAATTACTCCTCAATAGTTGCGAATTTGAGAGAACGTTCAACATGACTAAGTTTCGTATTTTTGACATGTTTCCAACGGTATATTATTTGTCCTATTTCGACAAACTTTAAAAAAATCGCATTCGAAATCAGATTTGACCGTATTCGAATTCATTTTTAAACCGTAATGAATTAGAAAAACATTTCAATATGAAAACGTTGTGCACATTCCATAGCTTTCCAATGCCATATCATTTGGATCAATCCAACAAAGCGTACGTTTCACCTGGAATTTCGCCATTTTTCAAATTACTTCTAAATGGTATAGAATTAGAAAAAACAATAGATATATGGAAGATGCGGATTCTCACCTCCTTTCCAACGCCATTAGTTCACCACATAATATATATAATATCATCAGATATACGTGATGATACTTAACTACTAGGTACAATGCATAAAATTGAAAATGAACAATATTAAACTAATAATCACTCCTGATGCGCGGTGTCATCCTAGCGCAGAGGCAGTACTCCGCCTCCTCCTCCTCGCAGCGCTTGACGTACCGATCTGCCTCTTGCTGGCGGATGAGTGATACGTCCAAAACGTATCTATAATTTCTGCTTGCTCCATGCCTCTTTTGTGTGATATTGCTATGATATTTATGCACTTCCACACACTTTTGATCATATTTGGACTAACCTATTAACTCAGTGCACCCCAGTGCCAGTTTGAGTTTTCTGCTGTTTTTGTATTTCAGGTTTTCCCATTACTTAAATTGCCAGAAAAATTCCGGGAAAAATATAAAAAAAATAAGCGCTCCAGAAGCTTCCACGCGCCAGAAGTGGGGCCAGAGGGGAGCCAGGGGCAGCCCAGGCGGCCTGCCCCCGCGGCCCCCCTCCTGGCCGCGCCGGGGGGGCGCCTGGGCCCCCCTTACCTCCTCTGGTAACCCCCTTTGGCATATATTTACATCGCGTCCCGAAACCCTTTAGGACGGAACCCTTTTTTGCGATCTCTTCTCTGTTCCACTGCCGCCGCGCTTCCAAGATCGGGAGCACCAGGAGAACTCTTCCCGGCACCCTACCGGAGGGGAGAACCACCACCGGGAGCCTCTCCACCACCATGGACGCCTCCCGGATGAGTTGTGAGTAGTCCCCCTTGGACCATGGGTCCATGACCAGTAGCTATGTGATGTTCTCCTCCCCTCTTTGTTCTTCATCGATTAGACCTCGTGAGCTGCCCTACATGATCGAGGCACATATGTAATCCTTATGTTGTTGCTATGATGAGTTTGCTGGGATCCGATGGATTATGAGATTATGTTCAGATTGTGTGTGAGTAATATATTTGATTCACCTCTTTTATATTTATGTTCTTGAGTAATTCTTACATGTTCTCCGTTGCTGTTTATTGCTTTGGCCAAGTAGTAGGTAGTAACTCCAAGAGGGAACGTTATGCTTGATTGTGGGTTCATGCCCCTCGATGACTAGCTTGAGTGACAGAAACATGAGTCTAGGGGATGTGATGTTGCCACAAGGGGGAAAACAATGGTGCTTGTACTTGCGGGTGCAAGGATTGTTTACTTTACGCAAAGTTCTTTTAATGCAGTTGTCTGTTGCTTTGAGTTTACACTATGGGTGGGACTCGCAACTTAATACCAGCGAGATGTTCTAGATAGATATCTCAAGGTGGATGATTAGTAGTAGATGCAGATGGATTTCGGTCTACTTGCCTTGGCGTGCCGCCCATGCTTTTGAGCCTCTACCTTTCTTGCAGCATAGTTAGCATTGGTTTGCGCACATAATCCTGTCAATTGCCTAGCTGTAATTCGTTTACCTCGCTTAGCTGTTTCATCGTCTTTTGGGAGAGAGACATCACTAGTGAACATCATGGGACCCCGGTCCATATTACCATCACTGATCACACCCGCTATTTACTTCCTGTTCTTATTTACTAGTTGCAGTCATACCTATCACTATTATCTCTTGCGTTTGATCCTTTGTAAATGACAAGGCCGGAGGGATTGACAACCTCTCTGTACTCGTTGGGAGCAAAGTTATTTGTATCTGTGTGCAGGTCCTGTCAAGCAAAAGTCTCTGGCGCTATTGACACCTTCTTGTCGACCCTCGAAGTCTCACGGGATTCGATCCTTGGTATCTTTGCCAAGGGAAAACTACCGCTACGCTACATCTCAAACCTTCCACTTGGGGTAACCAACGAGGGGCGAGAAGCCATCAAGCAAAGTTTTCTGGCGCCGTTGCCGGGGACTCCACTCTTCAAGATAGGGGAGTTGCACGCTATCTTTTATCTTTGCTTTTTAGTCTTCTTAGTTTACCTTTCAGTTTTCTTTATGTCTTTTCACTAGTTTTGCTTAATGGAAAACAACAAAAATATGAGAGAGCTTTATAAGCTCTACCTTGCTTTGGGACATGATGTGTTTGAAGAGAAAATTAAAAAACCTATGGAAATTTATTATTTGCATAACAATCATGATGGTGGTGATGTTATTAGTATGCTTTCTTTGAATATCAATATTGCTAATGACATGGAAAGCTCTAAGCTCGGGGATGACACGTTTGATGAACATGATATTTTTAGTCCCCCAGCTTTTGAAGAGAAAATTTACTTTGATGATACTTTGCTTCCTATATATGATTACAATGATGAATATGATGTTTTCATTCCACCTACTATTGAGGATAAAATTTATTATGATTATGATATGCCTCCTAAATACAATGATTGCCATGATGGTTATGATTGCTTTACTCTCACTATTCCTAATAAGAAAGATTTTGCTTATATGAAGAGTAATGATACCTTTTTGCATGTGGATCATGGTAACAATGCTTTATGTGATGCTTATATTGTTGAGTTTATTCGTGATCCCACTGAAATTTATTATGAGAAGGGAACATATGCTTATAGATATTTCAATAATATCAAGTTCCCTCTCTTTATGTTGAAGGTTTTAAAGCTGCACTTGTTTTGTCTTCCTATGCTTATTGCTTTGTGCTTCAATGAATTATTGTATTGCAATATTCCTATGCATAGGAAGCATGTTAGGCTTATATGTGTTTGGTATTTGCTTCTTGATGCTCTCTTTTGTTATTCAACTCTTATTCCTACGAGAGCATCATTAAAGTCTTAAGCCTATCTTTATGGCTATAAAGAAAGAGCTCTAGGGAGACAACCCTTGTTATCTTTGCTTTCAGTTTGTTCTTTCAGTTTTAGTGGTCTTGATGTTTGTTACTACTGTAGCAACATCATTGTATCTTTATTTTTCAGCTTTGTGCCAAGTTTAGCCTCTGATTGCAAGAAAGTTCAAAAGTTGTGACGTGCTGTCCAGGAAACAGATTCTGTCCTTGGACAGAAAAATTCGTATAATATCACCAGATCATCTTTTTGGTCTGAATTTTTTCGACAGCGTGCTCTATACAATTGGCTTTCGGGCGTCTGTTCAGAGTTTTTTGATTTGAGTTGCAGAAGTGGCCCGAAAAAATTATTTATTACCTGCTGGTCTGTTTTTTCACAGATTCTGTCCTGTTTTGCCTTTTCTTCGTTTTGCAAACCTTGAGCTTCCTTTTTCTTTGCAAAAACCTTTTGGCAATCTTGAGAAACAGTAGCTCTTCAAGATTATATTTATTTCCAGCAAGGAAAAATTATTTTATTATGGGTACTAACCTCGCTAATCAGATTATGATGAGTTATGTATGAAGGGAGTTTTCAAGTGTGCGAGGGAAGATGATAAAAAGATTCAGGAGGGTCAAACGCTCAAGCTTGGGGATGCCCCCATGCACCCCCAAGAAATATTCAAGAAGACTCAAGCCTCTAAGCTTGGGGATGCCCCCGTGCATCCCCTTCTCCATCAACAATTATCAGTTCGTCTTTCGTTCCACTATATTTTAATCACTTCATGCGTTATGTGCTATGCTTGGAGCGTCTTGCTTTTAGTTTCCTTTTTAGTTTTCTTTAGCTTTGCTTGCTGTTCATAACGAGTTAGAACCCAGCTTTCTTTGTGTGGGAGAGAAACACGCTCCACTTCAACCTAGAACACAACATAGGATTTTCATGTTTATCTTTGCTGTGTATGTTCTTTGTCTTTCAATAGCTACTGTCATGTTTAGCTCTTAGTTTTCATGCTTTTCTTTTTAAAGAGCTTTTGTTTAGTTGGTTGCTTCTGGAACTCTCTTGAGTTATCATGCTTATCTTGTTAAGAGAGTTGGCTTCTGTGGCACTGGTTGATATGTCTATGATAAAAATGCTATGTGCATAATGGTGCTTAGTAGTTCATGTTTTCTTATGGTTAGTCTCAAATAGCTGGGGGGTTCTTAATGTGTTATTGAAGTACCAGCATGATTTGTTTGCCTATGATGTGGTATGGTTTAGTGATATCTTCCTCCAAGAATATATTTTGATTGACTTGGCATATGCTCACGCATATTTAAGACTGTAAAGAAAGTCTATCAAGCCTTGATGATCTTTAATTTCTGAGTAGCGATAAAACTTCCATGCCCGATTCAATGTTGCTTTGTCGCTCTCCATGATTATGGCCGTCATTGCTCTCTTAGTTGGTCGCTCCCAGTCTTTTGCTAGCCTTCGCCTGTACTAAGCGGACTGACTGCTTGTGCATCCAAAATCCTTGAAACCAGTTATGCCATATGAGTCCACCATACCTTTCTATACATGGTATTTACTTGCCATTCCTAACGAAGACTTTCGTGTACCATCTCAAAATTATTCAAAAGCATTTCTCTTTTGTGCCTCTGTTTTAGCTCATGAGGAAGTAGTAGTTAATTCATGATCTTTTTTAGTTGGACAAGTTTCACCCCGGGATTGCATGTCTAATCTGCAAACCCCTAATACGAGAAGGAACTGGCATGAGTGTGCCCGACTCATAAAAAAATATACAACAAACAAACCCTCCTTCACGCTTTGTTCATGAGAAATAAGAAAACTTTTGGCAGTGATAAACAAAGGAGATTAAGGGGATGTGATCATCCCCGTGCGGGAGCCGTTCCTCGAAAATTGTCCAGGTCGAGAAGTAATTGAGTTATCTACTAGGATTCGTTGACGAAATATGCATCTCCCAAAAATCATTTTTACCTCTGTTTTTAAAAACCAAGAGCTCTGGTACATGTTTAGTCTTTGCTTCCAACCACGGGTTTTTAACCTTGCCATCAAAATCCACGGTTCGAGAGTCTCCACCTTCTTTCTTCAAAGCACCAACTATTGAGAGCATGATTGTCATTCTGAGTGTAATGTGCATTGTCCCAAAGTACCATTGTCTTCTACATGATTATGATATCGTTTATTCTGAAATCATTGTATCTAGTCATCACTTAAACTTCGGAGGTGCTCCTGCATTTATGTTTTGCTTCACTAAAGGGGGCAAGCGAGGTATCACTTTGCCATGTTTGCGTGTTTCAGTATCATATTGTAAAACTTTCAGTTCTTTGTGATATTCTCATGAGGCAACTTAATTACTAAAGATTCATTATCTCAGTAAGCATTTGTCATGTGACTGTGAAAAGTTCTTATATGGTTGGTAGCATGTCACCACAGAAATTATGCTTGTTATCATTTACCTACTCGAGGACGAGCAGGAATTAAGCTTGGGGATGTTGATACGTCCAAAACGTATCTATACTTTCTGCTTGCTCCATGCCTCTTTTATGTGATATTGCTATGATATTTATGAACTTCCATACACTTTTGATCATATTTGGACTAACCTATTAACTCAGTGCACCCTAGTGCCAGTTTCTGTTTTCTGCTGTTTTTGTATTTCAGGTTTTCCCATTACTTAAATTGCGAGAAAAATTCCGGGAAAAATATATAAAAAATCAGCGCTCCGGAAGCTTCCATGCGCCAGAAGTGGGGCCAGAGGAGAGCCAGGGGCAGCCCAGGCGGCCTGCCCCCGCGGCCCCCCTCCTGGCCGCGCCGGGGGGGCGCCTGGGCCCCCCTTACCTCCTCTGGTGACCCCCTTTGGCATATATTTACATCGCGTCCCGAAACCCTCGAGGACGGAACCCTTTTTCGCGATCTCATCTCTGTTCCGCCGCCGCCGCGCTTCCAAGATCGGGAGGACCAGGAGAACTATTCCCGGCACCCTACCGGAGGGGAGAACCACCACCGGGAGCCTCTCCACCACCATGGACGCCTCCCGGATGAGTTGTGAGTAGTCCCCCTTGGACCATGGGTCCATGACCAGTAGCTATGTGATGTTCTCCTCCCCTCTTTGTTCTTCATCGATTAGACCTCGTGAGCTGCCCTACATGATCAAGGCACATATGTAATCCTTATGCTGTTGCTATGATGAGTTTGCTGGGATCCGATGGATTATGAGATTATGTTCAGATTGTGTGTGAGTAATATATTTGATTGACCTCTTTTATATTTATGTTCTTGAGTAATTCTTGCATGTTCTCCGTTGCTGTTTATTGCTTTGGCCAAGTAGTAGGTAGTAACTCCAAGAGGGAACGTTATGCTTGATTGTGGGTTCATGCCCCTCGATGACTAGCTTGAGTGACAGAAACATGAGTCTAGGGGATGTGCTGTTGCCACAAGGGGGAAAACAACGGTGCTTGTACTTGCGGGTGCAAGGATTGTTTACTTTACGCAAAGTTCTTTTAATGCAGTTGTCTGTTGCTTTGAGTTTACACTATGGGTGGGACTCACAACTTAATACCAATGAGATGTTCCGGATAGATATCTCAAGGTGGATGATTAGTAGTAGATGCAGATGGATTTCGGTCTACTTGCCTTGGCGTACCGCTCATGCTTTTGAGCCTCTACCTTTCTTGAAGCATAGTTAGCATTGGTTTGCGCACATAATCCTGTCATTTGCCCAGCTGTAATTCGTTTACCTCGCTTAGTTGTTTCATCGTCTTTTGGGAGAGAGACATCACTAGTGAACATCATGGGACCCCGGTCCATATTACCATCACTGATCACACCCGCTATTTACTTCCTGTTCTTATTTACTAGTTGCAGTCATACCTATCACTATTATCTCTTGCGTTTGATCCTTTGTAAACGACAAGGCCGGAGGGATTGACAACCTCTCTGTACTCGTTGGGAGCAAAGTTATTTGTATCTGTGTGCAGGTCCTGTCAAGCAAAAGTCTCTGGCGCTATTGACACCTTCCTGTCGACCCTCGGAGTCTCACGGGATTCGATCCTTGGTATCTTTGCAAAGGGAAAACTACCGCTACGCTACATCTCAAACCTTCCACTTGGGGTAACCAACGAGGGGCGAGAAGCCATCAATGAGCACGGACGATCTTGCCATTTCGTTGGGCGCCCACCAGAGCTCTTCGTCGGTGGCACACTGGAGCTTATCGGCCCACCTCCACGCAGCGATGAGGCGCCTAGCGCCTTTGGCCTTCCTCGCGAAGTACCCGTCTTCGTACACCTCCTCCGCACGACGACGCGCCTGCACCCAAAGCTCCACCTTCTCCTTTTTCCAGGCGGCATCACAGGCTTCACATGCCGCCTGGTACCTAGCTTTCTCCTCCGCCATCTCCTTCTTGAACGTCACTTGCCTGGCTTTCTCAGCCAGCAACAGTGACATCCACAGACTAAGATTGTACTGGCCCCAAAACAATCCAAAGTTGGGGGGTCCAGCGCAACCTCGTCCAACGGCGTGTAGGGGTCTTCCTTGTCGCTGCTCATCGACTGAGCGTCCTCGGGGGTGGCGACTCCTCGTCGGCTCGTGGGCAAATCGGCGGCGCCATGGCAAAGCTTTGAGAGAGAGAGAGAGAGAGATGGGGCGAGCGAGGGGTGGATGTAGCTGAGAATGCAGGCGGACGACGTGATCCACGTAGTATTTATTGGCGACCGGAATCAAGATCGACGGGAACAATACACACACCGGGCGTCGGAATTTACTACTACCATAGTTTGAATTACACGCGATTACCGTATTAGAATCTGTGTGTGAACATAATAGCAGGTGGTTTCCAATACAGAATTGTGTCTGATTAATAACCCCTGCGACCCACCTTCCAAACCTCAAGATGCAAAATAGAGTGCCAATCGTGTGGGGGCTGGTTGTCTTGCCTTATCTTTACATTTTCTTTTTTGAACACCAGATATTTACATGGTCTGAAGATTTTTTTAACTCGAACACAAGTACACAAAAAAATGATTTTTCAAACCGTTATGGTTAGGCGTTGCATGTAGATGTAGTTAAAAATTGAATTACGGTCGGCTAGAAAATCACTTAAATGTCTTTATAATGTCAAATGACCGCTATAATTTTCCAAATTTTCAACCTTTTCAGAGTTCATTTGTAGTGCTTTTCGATTTTAGGGTCATTTGTTTTTAAAAAATCAGTAAATGCATGAAAAATACCAAATGAAGTCAGAAAGGGTTGAAAATGATGATGTGGATTTTAATAGTGCATTTTGAACACACAAAAAGTCTAGAGTTCAAATAAGTTCAAAAAAAATGAAATATCTTTGTAATAGATGAGTTTTCGTATGAAACCCTGATAGTTCGAAAGAGATTGTTCATTTTGCACACGAAGTGCATCCAGTTTTTGTCGTAACCCTCTCATCATTGTAGCACATGCTATGTGGGTCAAATGATGATACCATGCCAACTTTCAACCTTTTCAGAGTTCATTTGCAATGCTTGTCAATTTCAATGTCATTTAGCTTAAAAAATCAGTCATTGCATGAAAAATACCAAATGAAGTCACGAAGGGTTGAAAATTGATGATGTGGAATTGAATGGTGCATTTTGAACACACAAAAAGTCTAGACTTCAAATCAGTTCAAATAAATGAAATTCCGTCGTAACATATGAGTTTTCTTTCGAAACCCTGATACTTCGAAAGAGATTGTCATTTCATACACGTAGTGCGTCCAGTTTTTGCAGTAACCCTCTCATCTATTTATAATATGCTATGTGGGTAAAATGATGATACCATGCCAAATTTCAACCTTTTCAAAGTTCATTTGTAATGCTTTTCAATTTCAGGGTCATTTAGCTTTGAAAAATTTGTAAATTCATGAAAAATAGCAAATGAAGTCAGGAAGGGTTGAAAATTGATGATGTGGCTTTGAATGGTGCCTTTTGAACACACAAAAAGTATAGAGGTCATATCAGTTCAAATAAATGAAATATCTTCGTAACAGATGAGTTTTCGTATGACACCCTGATACTTCGAAAGAGATTGCCCATTTTGTAGACGAAGTGCGTCCAGTTTTTGTCGTAACCCTCTGAACTTTTTAGCATATGCTATGTGGGTGAAATGATGATACCATGCCAACTTTCAACCTTTTTAGAGTTCATTTGCAATGCTTTTCAATTTCAGGGTCATTTAGCTTAAAAAATCAGTAAATGCATGAAAAATACCAAATGAAGTCAGAAAGGGTTGAAAACTGATGATGTGGCTCTGAATGGTGCATTTTGAACACACAAAAAGTCTAGAGCTCAAATAAGTTCAAAAAATGAAATATCTTTGTAACAGATGAGTTTTCGTATGAAACCCTGATACTTCGAAAGAGATTGTCCATTTTGTACACGAAGTGCATCCAGTTTTTGCCGTAACCTGCTCATATTTTTAGCACAAGCTGTGTGGGTCAAATGATGATACCATGCCAACTTTCAACCTTTTTAGAGTTCATTTGTAATGCTTTTCAATTTCAGCTTCATTTAGCTTAAAAAATCAGTAAATGCATGAAAAATACCAAATGAAGTGAGAAAGGGTTGAAAATTGATAATGTGGCTTTGAATAGTGCATTTGAACACACAAAAAGTCTGGAGTTCAAATAAGTTAAAACAAATGAAATTCCTTTGTAACAGATGAGTTTTCATCCGAAACCCTGATACTTCGAAAGAGATTGCCATTTTTGTACACGAAGTGCGTCCAGTTTTTGCCGTAACCCTCTGAACTTTTTAGCATATGTTATGTGGGTGAAATGATGATACCATGCCAACTGTCAACCTTTTCAGAGTTCATTTGCAATGTCTTTCAATTTCAGGGTCATTTAGCTTTAAAAAATCTGTAAATGCATGAAAAATAACAAATAATGTCAGAAAGGGTTGAAAATTAATGATGTGGCTCTGAATGGTGCATTTGGAACACACAAAATGTTTTGAGTTCAAATAAGTTCAAAAAAATGTAATATCTTTGTAACAAATGAGTTTTCGTATGAAACCCTGATAGTTCGAAAGAGATTGTTCATTTTGCACACGAAGTGCATCCATTTTTTGCCGTAACCCTCTCATCATTGTAGCACATGCTATGTGGGTCAAATGATGATACCATGCCAACTTTCAACCTTTTCAGAGTTCATTTGCAATGCTTGTCAATTTCAACGTCATTTAGCTTAAAAAATCAATCATTGCATGAAAAATACCAAATAAAGTCACGAAGGGTTGAAAATTGATGATGTGGATTTGAATGGTGCATTTTGAACACACAAAAAGTCTAGACTTCAAATCAGTTCAAATAAATGAAATTCCGTTGTAACAGATGAGTTTTCTTTCGAAACCCTGATACTTCGAAAGAGATTGTCATTTCGTACACGTAGTGCGTCCAGTTTTTGCCGTAACCCTCTCATCTATTTATAATATGCTATGTGGGTAAAATGATGATACCATGCCAACTTTCAACCTTTTCAGAGTTCATTTGTAATGCTTTTCAATTTCAGGGTCATTTAGCTTTGAAAAATTGGTAAATTCATGAAAAATAGCAAATGAAGTCAGGAAGGGTTGAAAATTGATGATGTGGCTTTGAATGGTGACTTTTGAACACACAAAAATTATAGAGGTCATATAAGTTCAAATAAATGAAATATCTTTGTAACAGATGAGTTTTCGTATGACACCCTGATAATTCGAAAGAGATTGCCCATTTTGTACACGAAGTGCGTCCAGTTTTTGCCGTAACCCTCTGAACTTTTTAGCATATCCTATGTGGGTGAAATGATGATACCATGCCAACTTTCAACCTTTTTAGAGTTCATTTGCAATGCTTTTCAATTTCAGGGTCATTTAGCTTAAAAAATCAGTAAATGCATGAAAAATACCAAATGAAGTCAGAAAGGGTTGAAAACTGATGATGTGGCTCTGAATGGTGCATTATGAACCCACAAAAAGTCTAGAGCTCAAATAAGTTCAAAAAATGAAATATCTTTGTAACAGATGAGTTTTCGTATGAAACCCTGATACTTCGAAAGAGATTGTCCATTTTGTACACGAAGTGCATCCAGTTTTTGCCGTAACCCGCTCATCTTTTTAGCACAAGCTGTGTGGGTCAAATGAAGATACCATGCCAACTTTCAACCATTTTAGAGTTCATTTGTAATGCTTTTCAATTTCAGCTTCATTTAGCTTTAAAAAAATCAGTAAATGCATGAAAAATACCAAATGAAGTCAAAAAGGGTTGAAAATTGATAATGTGGCTTTGAATGGTGCATTTGAACACACAAAAAGTCTGGAGTTCAAATAAGTTAAAACAAATGAAATTCCTTTGTAACAGAGGAGTTTTCATCCGAAACCCTGATACTTCGAAAAAGATTGTCATTTTTGTACACGAAGTGTGTCCAGTTTTTGCCATAACCCTCTGAACTTTTTAGCATTTGCTATGTGGGTGAAATGATGATACCATGCCAACTGTCAACCTTTTCAGAGTTCATTTGCAATGCCTTTCAATTTCAGGGTCATTTAGCTTTAAAAAATCTGTAAATGCATGAAAAATAACAAATGATGTCAGAAAAGGTTGAAAATTAATGATGTGGCTCTGAATGGTGCATTTTGAACACACAAAATGTTTTGAGTTGAAATAAGTTCAAAAAAATGAAATATCTTTGTAACAAATGAGTTTTCGTATGAATCCCTCATACTTCGAAAGAGATTGTCCATTTTGTACACGAAGTGCATCCAGTTTTTGCCGTAACCCTCTCACCTTCTTAGCACAATATGTGTGGGTCAAATGACGATACCATGCCAACTTTCAACCTTTTCAGAGTTCATTTGTAATGCTTTTCAATTTCAGGGTCATTTAGCTTATAAAAAAATCAGTAAATGCATGAAAAATACCAATTGAAGTCAGAAAGGGTTGAATATTGATGATGTGGCTTTGAATGGTGCATTTTGAACACACAAAAAGTCTAGATTTCAAATAAGTTCAAACAAATGAAATCCCTTTGTAAAAGACGAGTTTTCATCCGAAATGGTGATACTTCGAAAGAGATTGCCCATTTGTACACAAAGTGCGTCCAATTTTTGCCGTAACCCTCTGAACTTTTTAGCATATGCTATGTGGGTTAAATGATGATACCATGCCAACTTTCAACCTTTCCAGTGTTCCTTTGCAATGCTTTTCAATTTCAGGGTCATTTAGCTTAAAAAATCAGCAAATGCATGAAAAATACCAAATGAAGTCGGAAAGGGTTGAAAACTGATGATGTGGCTCTGAATGGTGCATTTTGAACACACAAAAAGTCAAGAGTTGAAATAAGTTCAAAAAAATGAAATATCTTTGTAATAGATAAGTTTTCATATGAAACCTTGATTTTTCGAAAGAGACTGTCCATTTTGTACACGAAGTGCATCCAGTTTTTGCCGTAACCCGCTCATCTATTTAGCACAAGCTGTGTGGGTCAAATGATGATACCATGCCAACTTTCAACCTTTTCAGAGTTCATTTGTAATGCTTTTCAATTTCAGCTTCATTTAGCTTAAAAAATCAGTAAATGCATGAAAAATACCAAAATAAGTCAGAAAGGGTTGAAAATTGATAATGTGGCTTTGAGTGGTGCATTTTGAACACACAAAAATTCTAGATTTAAAATATGTTCAAACAAATGAAATTCCCTTGTAAGAGATGAGTTTTCATCCGAAACCCTGATACTTTGAAAGAGATTGCCCATTTTGTACACGAAGTGCGTCCAATATTTGTCATAACCCTCTGAACTTTCTAGCATATGCTATGTGGGTAAAATGATGATACCATGCCAACTTTCAACCTTTTCAGAGTTCATTTGCAATGCTTTTCAATTTCAGGGTCATTTAGCTTTAGAAATCAGTAAATGCATGAAAAATACCAAATGAAATCGGAAAGTGTTAAAAATAGATGATGTGGCTCTGAATGGTGCATTTTGAACACACAAAAAGTCTAGAGTTCAAATAAGTTCTAAAAAATGAAATATCTTTGTAACAGATGAGTTTTTGTATGAAACTCTCATACTTCGAAAGAGATTGTCCATTTCGTACACGATGTGCATCCAGTTTTTTCCATAACCCTCTCATCTTTTTAGCACAAGCTGTGTGGGTCAAATGATGATACCATGCCAACTTTCAACCTTTTCAGAGTTCATTTGTAATGCTTTCCAATTTCAGGGTCATTTACCTTAAAAATCAATAAATGCATGAAAAATACCAAATGAAGTCAGAAAGGGTTAAAAATTGATGATGTGGCTCTGAATGGTGCATTTTGAACACACAAAAATTCTAGAGTTCAAATAACTTCACAAAAATAAAATATCTTTGTAACAGATGAGTTTTCGTATGAAACCGTGATACTTCGAAAGAGATTGTCCATTTTGTGCACGAAGTGCATCCAATTTTTGCCGTAACCCTCGCAACTTTTTAGCATAAGCTGTGTAGTTCAAATAATGATACCATGCCAACTTTCAACCTTTTCAGAGTTCAATTGTAATGCTTTTCAATTTAAGGGTAATTTAGCTTTAAAAAATCAGTAAATGCATGAAAAATACCAAATGAAGTCAGAAAGGGTTGAAAATTGATGATGTGGCTTTGAATGGTGCATTTTGAACACACAAAAAGTCTAGATTTCAACTAAGTTCAAACAAATGAAATCCCTTTGTAACAGATGAGTTTTCATCCGACACCGTGATACTTCAAAAGAGATTGCCCATTTGTACACAAGGTGCGTCCAGTTTTTGCCGTAACCCTCTGAACTTTTTAGCATATGCTATGTGGGTGAAATGATGATACCATGCCAACTTTCAACCTTTTCGGAGTTCATTTGCTATGCTTTTCAATTTCAGGGTCATTTAGCTTAAAAATCAGTAAATGCATGAAAAATACCAAATGAAGTCAGAAAGGTTGAAAACTGATAATGTGGCTCTGAATGGTGCATTTTGAACACACACAAAATCTAGTGGTCAAATAAGTTCAAAAAATGAAATATCTTTGTAACAGATGAGTTTTCGTATGAAACCTTGATACTTTGAAAGAGATTGTCCATTTTGTACACGAAGTGCATCCAGTTTTTGCAGTTACCCGCTCATCTTTTTAGCACAAGCTGTGTGGGTCAAATGATGATACCATGCCAACTTTCAACCCTTTCAGAGTTCATTTGTAATGCTTTCCCATTTCAGGGTCATTTAGCTTTTAAAAAAAATCAGTAAATGCATGAAAAATACCAATTGAAGTCAAAAAGGGTTGAATATTGATGATGTGGCTTTGAATGGTGCATTTTGAACACACAAAAAGTCTAGATTTCAAATAAGTGCAAACAAGTGAAATTCCTTTCTAACAGATGAGTTTTCATCCGAAACCTTGATACTTCGAAAGAGTTTGCCCATTTTGTACACGAAGTGCATCCAATTTTTGCCGTAACCCTTTGAACTTTTTAGCATATGTTATGTGGGTGAAATGATGATACCATGCCAACTTTCAACCTTTTCACAGTTCATTTGTAATGCTTTTCAATTTCAGGGTCATTTAGCTTACAAAATCAGTAAATGCATGAAAAATACCAAATGAAGTCGGAAAGGGTTGAAAAATGATGATATGGCTCTGCATGGTGCATTTTGAACACACACAAAATCTAGGGTTCAAATAAGTTCAAAAAATGAAATATCTTTGTAACAGATGAGTTTTCATATGAAACCCTGATGCTTCGAAAAAGATTGTCCATTTTGTACACGAAGTGCATCCAGTTTTTACCGTAACCCGCTGATCCTTTTAGCACAAGCTGTGTGGGTCAAATGATGATACCATGCCAACTTTCAACCTTTTCAGAGTTCATTTGTAATGCTTTTCAATTTCATCTTCATTTAGCTTAAAAAAATCAGTAAACGCATATAAAATACCAAATGAAGTCAGAAAGGGTTGAAAATTGATAATGTGGTTTTGAATGGTGCATTTTGAACACACAAAAAGTCTAGATTTCTGAATAAGTTCAAACAAATGAAATTCCTTTGTAACAGATGAGTTTTCATCAGAAACCCTGATACTTCGAAAGAGATTGCCCATTTTGTACACGAAGTGCGTCCAGTTTTTGCGGTAACCCTCTAAACAATTTAGCATATCCTATGTGGGTGAAATGATGATACCATGCCAACTTTCAACCTTTTCAGAGTTCATTTGCAATGCTTTTCAATTTTAGGGTCACTTAGCTTAAAAAAATAGTAAATGCATGAAAAATACCAAATGAAGTCAAAAAGGTTTGAAAATTGATGATGTGGCTCTGCATGGTGCATTTTGAACACACACAAAAAGTCTAGAGTTCAAATAAGTTCAAAAAAATAAAATATCTTTGTAACAGATGAGTTTTCATATGAAACCCTCATACTTCGAAAGAGATTGTCCATTTTGTACACGAAGTGCATCCAGTTTTTGCCGTAACCCTCTCACCTTTCTAGCACAAGTTGTGTGGGTCAAATGGTGATACCATGCCAACTTTCCACCTTTTCAGAGTTCATTTGTAATGCTATTCAATTTCAGGGTCATTTAGCTTTTAGAAAAATCAGTAAATGCATGAAAAATACCAAATGAAGTGAGAAAGGGTTGAAAATTGATGATGTGGCTTTGAATGGTGCATTTTGAACACACAAAAAGTCTAGATTTCAAATAAGTTCAAACAAATGAAATCCCTTTGTAACAGATGAGTTTTCATCCGAAACCATGATATTTCGAAAGAGATCGTCGTAACCCTCTGAACTCTTTAGCATAAGCTATGTGGGTGAAATGATGATACCAAGCCAACTTTCAACCTTTTCACACTTCATATGCAATGCTTTTCAATTTCAAGGTCATTTAGCTTAAAAAATTAGTAAATGCATGAAAAATACCAAATGAACTCGGAAAGGGTTGAAAACTGATGATGTGGCTCTGAATGGTGCATTTTCAACACCCAAAAAGTCTAGAGTTCAAATAAGTTCAAAAAAAATGAAATATCTTTGTAACAGATGAGTTTTCGTTTGAAACCTTGATACTTAGAAAGAGATTGTCCATTTTGTACACGAAGTGCATCCAGTTTTTATCGTAACCCGCTCATCTTTTTAGCACAAGTTGTGTGGGTCAAATGATAATACCATGCCAACTTTCAACCTTTTCAGAGTTAATTTGGAATGCTTTTCAATTTCATCTTCATTTACCTTAAAAAATCAGTAAATGCATGAAAAATACCAAATGAAGTCACAAAGGTGTTAAAATTATTAATGTGGCTTTGAATGGTGCATTTTGAACACACAAAACGTCTAGATTTCAAATAAGTTCAAACAAATGAAATTCCTTTGTAAAAGATGAGTTTTCATCCGAAACCCTGATACTTCGAAAGAGATTGCCCATTTTGTACACGAAGTGCATGCAGTATTTGCCGTAACCCTCTCAACTTTTGAGGATATGCTATGTGGGTAAAATGATGATACCATGCCAACTTTCAAGCTTTTCAGAGTTCATTTGCAATGGTTTTCAATTTCATGGTCATTTAGCTTAAGAAATCAGTAAATGCATGAAAATTACCAAATGAAGTGAGAAAGGGTTGAAAACTGATAATGTGGCTCTGAATGGTGCATTTTGAACACACAAAAAGTCTAGTGTTCAAATAAGTTCAAAAAAATAAAATATCTTTGTAACAGATGAGATTGTTCATTTTGTACACGAAGTGCATCCAATTTTTGCCGTAACCCGCTCATCTTTTTGGCACAAGCTGTGTGGGTTAAATGATGATACCATGCCAACTTTCAACCTTTTCAGAGTTCATTTGTAATGCTTCTCAATTTCAACTTCATTTAGCTTAAATAATCTGTAAATGCATGAAAAATACCAAATGAAGTCAAAAAGGGTTAAAAATTGATGATGTGGCTTTGAATGGTGCATTTTGAACACACAAAAAGTCTAGATTTCAAATAATTTCAAACAAATGAAATTCCGTTCTAACAGATGAGTTTTCATCTGAAACCTTGATACTTCGAAAGAGATTGCCCATTTTGTACACGAAGTGCGTCCAGTTTTAGCCGTAACCCTCTGAAATTTTTAGCATATGCTATGTGGGTGAAATGATGATACCATGCCAACTTTCAAGCTTTTCAGAGTTCATTTGCAATGCTTTTCAATTTCAGGGTCATTTAGCTTAAGAAATCAGTAAATGCATGAAAAATACCAAATGAAGTGAGAAAGGGTTAAAAACTGATAATGTGGCTCTGAATGGTGCATTTTGAACACACAAAAAGTCTAGTGTTCAAATAAGTTCAAAAAAATGAATATCTTTGTAACCGATGAGTTTTCTTATGAAACCTTGATACTTCGAAAGAGACTGTCCATTTCGTACACGAAGTGCATCCAGTTTTTGCCGTAACCCGCTTATCTTTTTAGCACAAGCTGTGTGGGTCAAATGATGATACCATGCCAACTTTCAACCTTTTCAGAGTTCATTTGTAATGCTTTTTCAATTGCAGCTTCATTTAGCTTAAAAAATCAGTAAACGCATGAAAAATACCAAATGAAGTCAGAATGGGTTGAAAATTGATAATGTGGCTTTGAACGGTGCATTTTGAACACACAAAAAGTCTAGATTTCAAATAAGTTCAAACAAATGAAATTCCTTTGTAACAGGTGAGTTTTCATCAGAAACCATGATACTTCGAAAGAGATTGCCCATTTTGTACACGAAGTGTGTCCAGTTTTTGCCGTAACCCTCTGAACAATTTAGCATATCCTATGTGGGTGAAATGATGATACCATGCCAACTACTTTCAACCTTTTGAGAGTTCGTTTGCAATGCTTTTCAATTTCAGGGTCACTTAGCTTAAAAAAATTAGTAAATGCATGAAAAATAACAAATGAAGTCACAAAGGGTTGAAAATTGATGATGTGGTTCTGAATGGTGCATTTTAAACACACAAAAAGTCTAGAGTTCAAATAAGTTCAAAAAAATGAAATATCTTTGTAACACATGAGTTTTCGTATGAAACCCTCATACTTCGAAAGAGATTGTCCATTTTGTACACGAAGTGCATCCAGTTTTTGCCGTAACCCGCTCATCTTTTTAGCGCAAGCTGTGTGGGTCAAATGATGATACCATGCCAACTTTCCACCTTTTCAGAGTTCATTTGTAATGCTTTTCAATTTCAGGGTCATTTAGCTTTAAAGACAATCAGTAAATGCATGAAAAATACCAAATGAAGTGAGAAAGGGTTCAAAATTAATGATGTGGCTTTGAATGGTGCATTTTGAACACACAAAACGTCTTGATTTCAGATAAATTCAAACAAATGAAATCCCTTTGTAACAGATGAGTTTTCGTCCGAAACCCTGATACTTCAAAAGAGATTGCCCATTTTGTACATGAAGTGCGTCAAGTTTTTGCCGTAAGCCTCTGAACTTTTTAGCATATGCTATGTGGGTGAAATGATGATACCATGCCAACTTTCAAGCTTTTCAGAGTTCATATGCAATGCTTTTAAATTTCAGGGCCATTTAGCTTAAAAAATCAGTAAATGCATGAAAAATACCAAATGAAGTTGGAAAGGGTTGAAAACTGATGATGTGGCTCTGAATGGTGCATTTTGAACACACTAAAAGTCTAGAGTTCAAATAAGTTCAAAAAAAATGAAATATCTTTGTAACAGATGAGTTTTCGTATGAAACCTTGATACTTCGAAAGAGATTGTCCATTTTGTACACGAAGTGCATCCAGTTTTTGCCGTGACCCGCTCATCTTTTTAGCACAAGCTGTGTGGGTCAAATGATAATACCATGCCAACTTTCAACCTTTTCAGAGTTCATTTGGAATGCTTTTCAATTTCAGCTTCATTTAGCTTAAAAATCAGTAAAAGCATGAAAAATACCAACTGAAGTCAGAAAGGGTTGAAAATTGATAATCTGGCTTTGAATGGTGCATTTTGAACACACAAAAAGTCTAGATTTCAAATAAGTTCAAACAAATGAAATTCCTTTGTAACAGATGAGTTTTCATTTTGTACACGAAGTGCGTGCAGTATTTGCCGTAACCCTCTCAACTTTTGAGCATATGCTATGTGGTTAAAATGATGATACCATTCCAACTTTCAAGCTTTTCAGAGTTCATTTGCATTGCTTTTCAATTTCAGGGTCATTTAGCTTAAGAAATCAGTAAATGCATGAAAAATACCAAATGAAATCAGAAAGTGTTGAAAATAGATGATGTGGCTCTGAATGGTGCATTTTGAACCCACAAAAAGTCTAGAGTTCAATTAAGTTCTAAAAAATGAAATATCTTTGTAACAAATGAGTTTTTGTATGAAACCCTCATTTTCGAAAGAGATTATCCATTTTGTACACGAAGTGCATCCAGTTTTTGCCGTAACCCTCACATCTTTTTAGCACAAGCTGTGTGGGTCAAATGATGATACCATGCCAACTTTCAACCTTTTCAGAGTTCATTTGTAATGCTTTCCAATTTCAGGGTCATTTACCTTAAAAATCAGTAAATGCATGAAAAATACCAAATGAAGTCAGAAAGGGTTAAAAATTGATGATGTGGCTCTGAATTGTGCATTTTGAACACACAAAAAGTCTAGAGTTCAAAGAACTTCACAAAAATGAAATATCATTGTAACAGATGAGTTTTCGCATGAAACCGTGATACTTCGAAAGAGATTGTCCATTTTGTACACGAAGTGCATCCAATTTTTGTCGTAACCCTCTCATCTTTCTAGCACAAGCTGTGTGGGTCAAATGATGATACCATGCCAACTTTCAACCTTTTCAAAGTTCATTTGTAATGCTTTTCAATTTCAGGGTCCTTTAGCTTTTAAAAAAATCAGTAAATGCATGAAAAATACCAAATGAAGTGAGAAAGGGTTGAAAATTGATGATGTGGCTTTGAATGGTGCATTTTAAACACACAAAAAGTCTAGATTTCAAATAAGTTCAAACAAATGAAATCCCTTTGTAACAGATGAGTTTTCATCCGAAACCCTGATACTTCGAAAGAGATTGTCGTAACCCTCTGAACTCTTTAGCATATGCTATGTGGGTGAAATGATGATACCAAGCAAACTTTCAAGCTTTTCAGAGTTCATATGCAATGCTTTTCAATTTCAAGGTCATTTAGCTTAAAAAATCAGTAAATGCATGAAAAATACCAAATGAACTCGGAAACGGTTGAAAACTGATGATGTGGCTCTGAATGGTGCATTTTGAATACACAAAAAGTCTAGAGTTCAAATAAGTTCAAAAAAATGAAATATCTTTGTAACAGATGAGTTTTCGTTTGAAACCTTGATACTTAGAAAGAGATTGTCCATTTTGTACACGAAGTGCATCCAGTTTTTATCGTAACCCGCACATCTTTTTAGCACAAGCTGTGTGGGTCAAATGATAATACCATGCCAACTTTCAACCTTTTCAGAGTTCATTTGGAATGCTTTTCAATTTCATCTTCATTTACCTTAAAAAAATCGGTAAATGCATGAAAAATACCAAATGAAGTCAAAAAGGGGTTAAAATTATTAATGTGGCTTTGAATGGTGCATTTTGAACACACAAAACGTCTAGATTTCAAATAAGTTCAAACAAATGAAATTCCTTTGTAACAGATGAGTTTTCATCCGAAACCCTGATACTTCGAAAGAGATTGCCCATTTTGTACATGAAGTGCGTGAAGTATTTGCTGTAACCCTCTCAAATTTTGAGCATATGCTATGTGGGTGAAATGATGATACCATGCCAACTTTCAAGCTTTTCAGAGTTCATTTGCTATGCTTTTCAATTTCAGGATCATTTAGCTTAAAAAAACAGTAAATGCATGAAAAATACCAAATGAAGTGAGAAAGGGTTGAAAACTGATAATGTGGCTCTGAATGGTGCATTTTGAACACACAAAAAGTCTAGTGTTCAAATAAGTTCAACAAAATAAAATATCTGTGTAACAGATGAGTTTTCATATGAAACCATGATACCTTCAAAGAGATTGTCCATTTCGTACACGAAGTGCATCCAATTTTTGCCGTAACCCGCTCATCTTTTTAGCACAAGCTGTGTGGGTCAAATGATGATACCATGCCAACTTTCAACCTTTTCAGAGTTCATTTGTAATGATTTTCAATTTCAGCTTCATTTAGCTTAAAAATCAGTAAACGCATGAAAAATACCAAATGAAGTCAGAAAGGGTTGAAATTTGATAATGTGGCTTTGAATGGTGCATTTTGAACACACAAAAAGTCTAGATTTCAAATAAGTTCAAAAAAATTGAAATTCCTTTGTAACAGGTGAGTTTTCATCACAAACCCTGATACTTCGAAAGAGATTGCCCATTTTTACACGAAGTGCGTCCAGTTTTTGCCGTAACCCTCTAAACAATTTAGCATATCCTATGTGGGTGAAATGATGATACCATGCCAACTTTCAACCTTTTCAGAGTTCATTTGTAATGCTATTCAATTTCAGGGTCACTTAGCTTAAAAAAATCAGTAAATGCATGAAAAATACAAAATGAAGTCAGAAAGGGTTGAAAATTGATGTTGTGGCTCTGAATGGCGCAATTTAAACACACAAAAAGTCTAGAGTTCAAATAAGTTCAAGAAAATGAAATATCTTTGTAATAGATGAGTTTTCGTATGAAACCCTCATACTTCGAAAGAGATTGTCCATTTTGTACACGAAGTGCATCCAGTTTTTGCTGTAACCCTCTCATCTTTTTAGCACAAGCTGTGTGGGTCAAATGATGATACCATGCCAACTTTCCACCTTTTCAGAGTTCATTTGTAATGCTTTTCAATTTCAAGGTCATTTAGCTTTAAAAAAATTAGTAAATGCATGAAAAATACCAAATGAAGTGAGAAAGGGTTGAAAATTGAAGATGTGGCTTTGAATGGTGCATTTTGAACACACAAAACGTCTAGATTTCAAATAAGTTCAAACAAATGAAATCCCTTTGTAACAGATGAGTTTTCGTCCGAAACCCTGATACTTCGAAAGAGATTGCCCATTTTGTACACGAAGTGCGTCAAGTTTTTGCCGTAAGCCTCTGAACTTTTTAGCATATGCTATGTGAGTGAAATAATGATACCATGCCAACTTTCAACCTTTTCAGAGTTCATATGCAATGCTTTTCATATTCAGGGTCATTTAGCTTAAAAAATCAGTAAATGCATGAAAAATACCAAATGAAGTTGGAAAGGGTTGAAAACTGATGATGTGGATCTGAATGGTGCATTTTGAACACACTATAAGTCTAGAGTTCAAATAAGTTCAAAAAAAGGAAATATCTTTGTAACAGATGAGTTTTCGTATGTAACCTTGATACTTTGAAAGAGATTGTCCATTTTGTACACGAAGTGCATCTAGTTTTTGCCGTGACCCGCACATCTTTTTAGCACAAGCTGTGTTGGTCAAATGATAATACCATGCCAACTTTCAACCTTTTCAGAGTTTAGTTGGAATGCTTTTCAATTTCAGCTTCATTTAGCTTAAAAATCAGTGAATGCATGAAAAATACCAAATGAAGTCAGAAAGGGTTGAAAATTGATAATGTGGCTTTGAATGGTGCATTTTGAACACACAAAAAGTCTAGATTTCAAATAAGTTCAAACAAATGAAATTCCTTTGTAACAGATGAGTTTTCATTTTGTACACGAAGTGCGTGCAGTATTTGCCGTAACCCTCTCAACTTTTGAGCATATGCTATGTGGGTAAAATGATGATACCATGCCAACTTTCAAGCTTTTCAGAGTTCATTTGCAATGCTTTTCAATTTCAGGGTCATTTAGCTTAAGAAATCAGTAAATGCATGAAAAATACCAAATGAAATCAGAAAGTGTTGATAATAGATGATGTGGCTCTGAATGGTGCATTCTTAACACACAAAAAGTCTAGAGTTCAAATAAGTTCTAAGAAATGAAATATCTTTGTAACAGATGTGTTTTTGTATGAAACTCTCATACTTCGAAAGAGATTGTCCATTTTGTACACGAAGTGCATCCAGTTTTTGCCGTAACCCTCTGATCTTTTTAGCACAAGCTGTGTGGGTCAAATGATGATACCATGCCAACTTTCAACCTTTTCAGAGTTCATTTGTAATGCTTACCAATTGTAGGGTCATTTACCATAAAAATCAGTAAATGCATGGAAAATACCAAATGAGATCAGAAAGGGTTAAAAATTTATGATGTGGCTCTGAATGGTGCATTTTGAACACACAAAAATTCTAGAGTTCAAATAACTTCACAAAATTGAAATATCTTTGTAACAGATGAGTTTTTGTATGAAACTCTCATACTTCGAAAGAGATTGTCCATTTTGTACACGAAGTGCATCCAGTTTTTGCCGTAACCCTCTCATCTTTTTAGCACAAGCTGTGTGGGTCAAATGATGATACCATGCCAACTTTCAACCTTTTCAGAGTTCATTTGTAATGCTTACCAATTTTAGGGTCATTTACCATAAAAATCAGTAAATGCATGGAAAATACCAAATGAACTCGGAAAGGGTTGAAAACTGATGATGTGGCTCTGAATGGTGCATTTTGAACACACAAAAAGTCTAGAGTCCAAATAAGTTCAAAAAAAAATGAAATATCTTTGTAATAGATGAGTTTTCGTTTGAAACCTTGATACTTAGAAAGAGATTGTCCATTTTGTACATGAAGTGCATCCAGTTTTTATCGTAACCCGCTCATCTTTTTAGCACAAGCTGTGTGGGTCAAATGATAATACCATGCCAACTTTCAACCTTTTCAGAGTTCATTTGGAATGCTTTTCAATTTCATCTTCATTTACCTTAAAAAATCAGTAAATGCAAGAAAAATACCAAATGAAGTCAGAAAGGGGTTAAATTATTAATGTGGCTCTGAATGGTGTATTTTGAACACACAAAACATCTAGATTTCAAATAAGTTCTAACAAATGAAATTCCTTTGTAACATATGAGTTTTCGTCCGAAACCCTGATACTTCAAAAGAGATTGCCCATTGTGTACACGATGTGCGTGCAGTATTTGTCGTAACCCTCTCAACTTTTGAGCATATGCTATGTGGGTGAAATGATGATACCATGCCAACTTTCAAGCTTTTTAGAGTTCATTTGCTATGCTTTTCAATTTCAGGGTCATTTAACTTAAAAAAAAGTAAATGCATGAAAAATACCAAATGAAGTGAGAAAGGGTTGAAAACTGATAATGTGGCTCTGAATGGTGCATTTTGAACACACAAAAAGTCTAGTGTTCAAATAAGTTCAAAAAAATAAAATATCTTTGTAACAGATGAGTTTTCATATGAAACCATGATACTATGAAAGAGATTGTCCATTTTGTACACGAAGTGCATCTAGTTTTTGCCGTAACCCGCTTATCTTTTTAGCACAAGCTGTGTGGGTCAAATGATGATACCATGCCAACGTTCAACCTGTTCAGAGTTCATTTGTAATGCTTCTCAATTTCAGCTTCATTTAGCTTAAAAAATCTATAAATGCATGAAAAATACCAAATGAAGTCAGAAAGGGTTAAAAAATGATGATGTGGCTTTGAATGGTGCATTTTTAACACACAAAAAAGTCTAGATTTCAAATAATTTCAAACAAATAAAATTCCTTTCTAACAGATGAGTTTTCATCCGGAACCTTGATACTCCGAAAGAGATTGCCCATTTTGTACACGAAGTGCGTCCAGTTTTAGCCGTAACCCTCTGAACTTTTTAGCATATGCTATGTGGGTGAAATGATGATTCCATGCCAACTTTCAACCTTTTCAGAGTTCATTTGTAATGCTTTTCAATTTCAGGGTCATTTAGCTTAAAAAATTAGTAAACGCATGAGAAATACCAAATGAATTTGGAAAGGGTTGAAAACTGATGATATGGCTCTAAATGGTGCATTTTGAACACACACAAAATCTAGGGTTCAAGTAAGTTAAAAAAATGAAATATCTTTGTAACAGATGAGTTTTCGTATGAAACCCTCATGCTTCGAAAGAGATTGTCCATTTTCTACACGAAGTGCATCCAGTTTTTGCCGTAACCAGCTCATCTTTTTAGCACAAGTTGTGTGGGTCAAATGATGATACCATGCCAACTTTCAACCTTTTCAGTGTTCAATTGCAGCTTCATTTAGCTTAAAAAATCAGTAAACGCATGAAAAATACCAAATGAAGTCAGAAAGGGTTGAAAATTGATAATGTGGCTTTGTATGGTGCATTTTGAACACACAAAAAGTCTAGATTTCAAGTAAGTTCAAACAAATGAAATTCCTTTGTAACAGGTGAGTTTTCATTAGAAACCCTGATACTTCGAAAGAGATTGCTCATTTTGTGCACAAAGTGCGTCCAGTTTTTGCCGTAACCCTCTCAACAATTTAGCATATCCTATGTGGGTGAAATGATGATACCATGCCAACTTTTAACCTTTTCAGAGTTCATTTGCAATGCTTTTCAATTTCAGGGTCACTTAGCTTAAAAAAAATCAGTAAATGCATGAAAAATAACAAATGAAGTCAGAAAGGGTTGAAAATTGATGATGTGGCTCTGGATGGTGCATTTTAAACACACAAAAAGTCTAGAGTTCAAATAAGTTCAAAAAAATGAAATATCTTTGTAACGCATGAGTTTTCGTATGAAACCCTCATACTTCGAAAGTGATTGTTCATTTTGTACACGAAGTGCATCCAGTTTTTGCCGTAATCCTCTTATCTTTTTAGCACAAGCTGTGTGGGTCAAATGATGATACCATGCCAACTTTCCACCTTTTCAGAGTTCATTTGTAATGCTTTTCAATTTCAGGGTCATTTAGCTTTAAAAAATCAGTAAATGCATGAAAACTACCAAATGAAGTGAGAAAGGGTTGAAAATTGATGATGTGGCTTTGAATGGTGCATTTTGAACACACAAAACGTCAAGATTTCAAATATGTTCAAACAAATGAAATCCCTTTGTAACGGATGAGTTTTCGTCCGGAACCTTGATACTTCGAAAGAGATTGCCCATTTTGTACATGAAGTGCGTCCAGTTTTTGTCGTAAGCCTCTGTAATTTTTAGCATATGTTATGTGGGTGAAATGATGATACCATGCCAACTTTCAACCTTTTCAGAGTTCATATGCAATGCTTTTCAATTTGAGGGTCACTTAGCTTAAAAAAATCAGTAAATGCATGAAAAATACCAAATGAAGTTGGAAAGGGTTGAAAACTGATGATGTGGCTCTGAATGGTGCATTTTAAACACACTAAAAGTCTAGAGTTCAAATAAGTTCAAAAAAACATGAAATATCTTTGAAACAGATGAGTTTTCGTATGAAACCTTGATACTTCGAAAGAGATTGTCCATTTTGTACACGAAGTGCATCCAGTTTTTGCCGTGACCCGCTCCTCTTTTTAGCACAAGCTGTGTGGGTCAAATGATAATACCATGCCAACCTTCAACCTTTTCAGACTTCATTTGGAATGCTTTTCAATTTCAGCTTCATTTAGCTTAAAAATCAGTAAATGCATGAAAAATACCAAATGAAGTCAGAAAGGGTTGAAAATTGATAATGTGGCTTTGAATGGTGCATTTTGAACACACAAAAAGTCTAGATTTCAAATAAGTTCAAACAAATGAAATTCCTTTGTAACAGATGATTTTTCATTCGAAACCCTGATACTTCGAAAGAGATTGCCCATTTTGTACATGAAGTGCGTCCATTTTTTCCCGTAAGCCTCTAAACTTTTTAGCATATGCTATGTGGGTGAAATGATGATACCATGTCAACTTTCAACCTTTTCACAGTTCATTTGTAATGCTTTTCAATTTCAGGGTCATTTAGCTTAAAAAATCAGTAAATGCATCAAAAATACCAAATGAAGTCGGAAAGGGTTGGAAACTGATGATGTGGGTCTGAATGGTGCATTTTAAACACACAAAAAATCTAGAGTTCAAATAAGTTCAAAAAAATGAAATATCTTTGTAACAGATGAGTTTTTGTATGAAACCTTGATACTTCGAAAGAGATTGTCCATTTTGTACACGAAGTGCATCCAATTTTTGCCGTAACCCACTCATATTTTAAGCGCAAGCTGTGTGGGTCAAATGATGTAACCATGCCAACTTTCAACCTTTTCAGAGTTCATTTGTAATGCTTCTCAATTTCAGCTTCATTTAGCTTTAAAAAATCTATAAATGCATGAAAAATACCAAATGAAGTCAGCAAGGGTTGAAAATTTATGATGTGGCTTTGAATGGTGCATTTTGAACACAAAAAAAGCCTAGATTTCAAATAAGTTCAAACAAATGAAATTCCTTTCTAACACATGAGATTTCATCCGAAACCTTGCTACTTCGAAAGAGATTGCCCATTTTGTACACGAAGTGCGTCCAGTTTTTGTCGTAACTCTCTGAACTTTTTAGCATATGCTATGTGGGTGAAATGATTATACTATGCCAACTTTTAACCTTTTCAGAGTTCATTTGTAATGCTTTTCAATTTCAGGGTGATTTATCTTAAAAAATCAGTAAATGCATGAAAAATACCAAATGAAGTCGGAAAGCGTTGAAAACTGATGATATGGCTCTGAATGGTGCATTTTGAACACTAAAAAAATCTAGAGTTCAAATAAGTTTAAAAAAATGAAATATCTTTGTAACAGATGAGTTTTCGTATGAAACCCTCATGCTTCGAAAGAGATTGTCCATTTTGTACACGAAGTGCATCCAGTTTTTGCCGTAACCCGCTCATCCTTTTAGCACAAGCTGTGTGGGTCAAATATTGATACCATGCAGACTTTCAACCTTTTCAGAGTTCATTTGTAATGCTTTTCAATTTCAGCTTCGTTTAGCTTAAAAAAATCAGTAAACGCATGAAAAATACCAAATGAAGTCAGAAAGGGTTGAAAATTGATAATGTGGCTTTGAATGGTGCATTTTGAACACACAAAAAGTCTAGATTTCAAATAAGTTCAAACAAATGAAATTCCTTTGTAACAGATGAGTTTTCATCAGAAACCCTGATACTTCGAAAGAGATTGCCCATTTTGTACACGAAGTGCGTCCAGTTTTTGCCATAACCCTCTAAACAATTTAGCATATGCTATGTGGGTGAAATGATGATACCATGCCAACTTTCAACCTTTTCAGAGTTCATTTGCACTGCTTTATAATTTCAGGGTCACTTAGCTTAAAAAAATCAGTAAATGCATGAAAAATACCAAATGAAGTCAGAAAGGGTTGAAAATTGATGATGTGGCTCCGAATGGTGCATTTTAAACACACAAAAAGTCTAGAGTTCAAATAAGTTAAAAAAAAATGAAATATCTTTGTAACAGATGAGTTTTCGTATGAAACTCTCATACTTCGAAAGAGATTGTCCATTTTGTACACGAAGTGCATCCAGTTTTTGCCGTAACCCTCCCATCTTTTTAGCACAAGCTGTGTGGGTCAAATGATGATACCATGCCAACTTTCCACCTTTGCAGAGTTCATTTGTAATGCTTTTCAATTTCAGGGTCATTTAGATTTTAAAAAAATTAGTAAATGCATGAAAAATACCAAATGAAGTGAGAAAGGGTTGAAAATTGATGATGTGGCTTTGAATGGTGCATTTTAAACACAGAAAAATTCTAGATTTCAAATAAGTTCAAACAAATGAAATCCCTTTGTAACAGATGAGTTTTCATCTGAAACCCTGATACTTCGAAAGAGATTGCCGTAACCCTCTGAACTCTTTAGCATATGCTATGTGGTTGAAATGATGATACCATGCCAACTTTCAACCTTTTCAGAGTTCATATGCAGTGCTTTTCAATTTCAGGGTCATTTAGCTTAAAAAAATCAGTAAATGCATGAAAAATACAAAATGAAGTCAGAAATGGTTGAAAACTGATGATGTGGCTCTGAATGGTGCATTTTGAACACACAAAAAGTCTAGAGCTCAAATAAGTTCAACAAAATGAAATATCTTTGTAACAGATGAGTTTTCGTTTGAAACCTTGATACTTCGAAAGAGATTGTCCATTTTGTACACGAAGTGCATCCAGTTTTTGCCGTAACCCGCTCATCTTTTTAGCACAAGCTGTGTGGGTCAAATGATAATACCATGCCAACTTTCAACCTTTTCAGAGTTTATTTGGAATGCTTTTCAATTTCATCTTCATTTACCTTAAAAAATCAGTAAACGCATGAAAAATACCAAATGAAGTCACAGAGGGTTGAAAATTGATAATGTGGCTTTGAATGGTGCATTTTGAACACACAGAACGTCTAGGTTTCAAATAAGTTCAAACAAATGAATTTCCTTTGTAACAGATGAGTTTTCATCCAAAACCCTGATACTTCAAAAGAGATTGCCCATTTTGTACACGAAGTGCGTGCAGTTTTTGCCGTAACCCTCTCAACTTTTGAGCATATGCTATGTGGGTGAAATGATGATACGATGCCAACTTTCAAGCTTTTCAGAGTTCTTTTGCAATGCTTTTCAATTTCAGGGTCATTTAGCTTAAAAAATCAGTAAATGCATGAAAAATACAAAATGAAGTCAGAAAGTGTTGAAAATTGATGATGCGGCTCTGAATGGTGCATTTTGAACACACAAAAAGTCTAGAGTTCAAATAAGTTCAAACAAATGAAATCCCTTTTTGACAGATGAGTTTTCATCAGAAACCTTGATACTTCGAAAGAGATTGCCCATTTGTACACGAAGTGCATCCAGTTTTTGCCGTAACCCTCTGAACTTTTTAGCATATTCCATGTGGGTGAAATGATGATTCCATGCCAACTTTCAACCATTTCAGAGTTCATTTGCTATGCTTTTCAATTTCAGGTTCATTTAACTTTAAAAATCAGTAAATGCATGAAAAATACCAAATGAAGTGAGAATGGGTTGAAAACTGACAATGTGGCTCTGAATGGTGCATTTTGAACACACAAAAAGACTAGTGTTCAAATAAGTTCAAAAAAACTAAAATAGCTTTGTAACAGATGAGTTTTCATATGAAACGTTGATACTTTGAAAGAGATTGTCCATTTTGTACACGAAGTGCATCCAGTTTTTGCCGTAACCCGCTCATCTTTTTAGCACACGTTGTGTGGGTCAAATGATGATACCATGCGAACTTTCAACCTTTTCAGAGTTCATTTGTAATGCTTCTCAATTTCAGCTTCATTTAGCTTAAAAAATCTGTAAATGCATGAAAAAACCAAATGAAGTGAGAAAGGGTTGAAAATTGATGATGTGGTTTTGAATGGTGCATTTTGAACACACAAAAAGTCTAGATTTCAAAATAATTTCAAACAAATGAAATTACTTTCTAACAGATGAGTTTTCATCCGAAACCTTGATACTTCGAAAGAGATTGCCCATTTTGTACATGAAGTGTGTCCAGTTTTCGCCGTAACCCTCTGAACTTTTTAGCATATGCTATGTGGGTGAAATGATGATACCATTCCAACTTTCAACCTTTTTAGAGTTCATTTGTAATGCTTTTCAATTTCAGGGTCATTTAGCTTAAAAAATCAATAAATTCTTGAAAAATACCAAATGAAGTCGGAAAGGGTTGTAAACTGATGATATGGCTCTGAATGGTGCATTTTGAACACACACAAAATCTAGGGTTCAAATAAGTTCAAAAAAATGAAATATCTTTGTAACAGATGGGTTTTCGTATGAAACCTTGATGCTTCGAAAGAGATTGTCCATTTGGTACACGAAGTGCATCCAGTTTTTGCCGTAACCCGCCCATCTTTTTAGCACAAGCTGTGTGGGTCAAATGATGATACCATGTCAACTTTCCACCTTTTGAGAGTTCATTTGTAATGCTTTTAAATTTCAGCGTCATTTAGCTTTTAAAAAAAAATCAGTAAATGCATGAAAATTACCAAATGAAGTGAGAAAGGGTTGAAAATTGATGATGTGGCTTGGAATGGTGCATTTTGAACACACAAAAAGTCTAGATTTCAAATAAGTTCAAACAAATGAAATCCCTTTGTAACAGATGAGTTTTCGTCCGAAACCCTGATACTTCGAAAGAGATTGCCCATTTTGTACACGAAGTGCGTCCAGTTTTTGCCGTAAGCCTTTGAACTTTTTAGCATATTCTATGTGGGTCAAATGATGATACCATGCTAACTTTCAACCTTTTCAGAGTTCATATGCAATGCTTTTCAATTTCAGGGTCACTTAGCTTAAAAAAATCAGTAAATGCATGAAAAATACCAAATGAAGTCAGAAAGGGTTGAAAATTGATGACGTGGCTCTAAATCGTGCATTTTAAACACACTAAAAGTCTAGAGTTCAAATAAGTTCAAAAAATAAAATATCTTTGTAACAGATGAGTTTTCGTATGAAACACTGATACTTTGAAAGAGATTGTCCATTTTGTACACGAAGTGCATCCAGTTTTTGCTGTAACCCTCTCATCTTTTTAGCACAAGCAGTGTGGGTCAAATGATGATACCATGCCAACTTTCCACCTTTTCAGAGTTCATTTGTAATGCTTTTCAATTTCAGGGTCATCTAGCTTTTAAAAAATTAGTAAATGCATGAAAAATACCAAATGAAGTCAGTAGGGGTTGAAAATTCATGATGTGGCTTTGAATGGTGTGTTTTGAACACACAAAAAGTCTAGATTTCAAATAAGTTAAAATAAATGAAATCTCTTTGTAACAGATGAGTTTTCATCCGAAACCTTGATACTTCGAAAGAGATTCCCCATTTTGTACACGAAGTGCGTCCAGTTTTTGTCGTAACCCTCTGAACTTTTTAGCATATGCTATGTGGGTGAGATGATGATACCATGCCAACTTTCAACCTTTTCAGAGTTGATTTGTAATGCTTTTTAATTTCAGGGTCATTTATCTTAAAAAATCAGTAAATGCATGAAAAATACCAAATGAAGTCGGAAAGAGTTGAAAACTGATGATATGGCTCTGAATAGTTCATTTTGAACACACACAAAATCTAGAGTTCAAATAAGTTCAAAAAAATGAAATATCTTTGTAACACATGAGTTTTCGTATGAAACCCTCATGCTTCGAAAGAGATTGTCCATTTTGTACACGAAGTGCATCCAGTTTTTGTCGTAACCCGCTCATCTTTTTATCTCAAGCTATGTGGGTCAAATGATGATTCCATGCCAACTTTCAACCTTTTCAGAGTTTATTTGTAATGCTTTTCAATATTAGCTTCGTTTAGCTTAAAAATCCGTAAACGCATGAAAAATACCAAATGAAGTCACAAAGGGTTGAAAATTGATAATGTGGCTTTGAATGGAGCATTTTGAACACACAAAAAGTCTAGATTTCAAATAAGTTCAAACAAATGAAATTCCTTTGTAATAGATGAGTTTTCATCAGAAACCCTGATACTTCGAAAGAGATTGCCCATTTTGTACACGAAGGGCGTCCAGTTTTTGCCGTAACCCTCTAATCATTTTAGCATATGCTATGTCGGTGAAATGATGATAACATGCCAACTTTCAACCTTTTTAGGGTTCATTTGCAATGCTTTTCAATTTCAGGGTCACTTAGCTTAAAAAAATCAGTAAATGCATGAAAATTACCAAATGAAGTTAGAAAGGGTTGAAAATTGATGATGTGGCTTTGAATCATACATTTTAAACATAAAAAGTTGAGAGTTCAAATAAGTTCAAAAAACGAAATATCTTTGTAACATATAAGTTTTCGTATGAAACCGTGATACTTTGAAAGAGATTGTTTATTTTGTACACAAAGTGCATCCAGTTTTTTCCGTAACCCTCTCATCTTTTTAGCACAAGCTGTGTGGGTCAAATGATGATACCATCCGACCTTTCCACCTTTTCAGAGTTCATTTGTAATGGTTTTCAATTTTAGCATCATTTAGCTTTTTAAAAAATCAGTAAATGCATGAAAAATACCAAATGAAGTGAGAAAGGGTTGAAAATTGACGATGTGGCTTTGAATGGTGCATTTTGAACACACACAAAAGTCTAGATTTCAAATAAGTTCAAACAAATGAAATCCCTTTGTAACAGATGAGTTTTCATCCGAAACCCTGATACTTCGAAAGAGATTGTAGTAACCCTCTGAACTTTTTAGCATATGCTATGTGGGTGAAATGATGATACCATGCCAACTTTCAACCTTTTTAGAGTTCATATGCAATTCTTTTCAATTTCAGGGTCATTTAACTTAAAAAATCAGTAAATGCATGAAAAATACCAAATGAAGTCGGAAAGGCTTGAAAACTGATCATGTGTCTCTGAATGGTGCATTTCGAACACACAAAAAGTCTAGAGTTCAAATAAGTTCAAAAAAATGAAATACCTTTGTAACAGATGTGTTTTCGTATGAAACCTTGATACTTCGAAAGAGATTCTCTATTTTGTACACGAAGTGCATCCAGTTTTTGCCGGAACACACTCATCTTTTTAGCACAAGCTGTGTGGGTCAAATGATAATACCATGCCAACTTTCAACCTTTTCAGAGTTCATTTGGAATGCTTTACAATTTTAGCTTCATTTAGCTTAAAAAATCAGTAAATGCATGAAAAATACCAAATGAAGTCAGAAAGGGTTGAAAATTGATAATGTGGCTTTGAATGGTGCATTTTGAACACACAAAAAGTCTAGATTTCAAATAAGTTCAAACAAATGAAATTCCTTTGTAACAGATGAGTTTTCATCCGAAACCCTGATACTTCGAAAGAGATTGCCCATTTTGTACACGAGGTGCGTCCAGTTTTTGTCGTAACCCTCTCAACTTTTGAGCATATGCTATGTGGGTGAAATGATGATACCATGCCAACTTTCAAGCTTTTCAAAGTTCATTTGCAATGCTTTTCAATTTCAGGGTCATTTAGCTAAAAAATCAGTAAATGCATGAAAAATACAAAATGAAGTCAGAAAGGATTGAAAATTGATGATGTGGCTCTGAATGGTGCATTTTGAACACACAAAAAGTCTAGAGTTCAAATAAGTTCAAACAAATGAAATCCCTTTGTAACAGATGAGTTTTCCTCCGAAACCTTGATACTTCGAAAGAGATTGCCCATTTGTACACGAAGTGCGTCCACTTTTTGTCGTAACCCTATCATATTTTTAGCACAAGTTGTGTGGGTCAAATGATGATACCATGCCAACTTTCAACATTTTCAGAGTTCATTTGTAATGCTTTTCAATTTCAAGGTCATTTAGCTTTCAAAAAATCAGTAAATGCATGAAAAATACCAAATGAAGCCAGAAAGGGTTGAAAATTGATGATGTGGCTTTGAATGATGCGTTTTGAACACACAAAAAGTCTAGAGTTCAAATAAGTTAAAATAAATGAAATTCCTTTGTAACAGATGAGTTTTCATCCGAAACCTTGATACTTCGAAAGAGATTCCCCATTTTGTACACGAAGAGCGTCCAGTTTTTGCCGTAACCCTCTGAACTTTTTAGCATATGCTATGTGGGTGTAATGATGATACCATGAAAACTTTCAACCTTTTCAAAGTTCATTTGTAATGCTTTTCAATTGCAGGGTCATTTAGCTTTAAAAAATTAGTAAATGCATGAAAAATACCAAATAAAGTCAGAAAGGGTTGAAAATTGATGATGTGGCTCTGAATGGTGCATTTTGAACCCACAAAAATTCTAAAGTTCAAATAGTTTCAAAAAAATGAAATATTTGTGTAGGAGATGAGTTTTCGTATGAAACCCTGATACTTCGAAAGAGATTGTCCATTTTGTACACGAAGTGGTTCCAGTTTTTGCTGTAACCCTCTCGTCTTTTTAGCACAAGTTGTGTGAATATAATGATGATACCATGCTAACTATCAACCATTTCAGAGTTCATTTGTAATGCTTTTCAATTTCAGGGTCATTCAGCTTTAAAAAAATCAGTAAATGCATGAAAAATACCAAATGAAGTGAGAAAGGTTTGAAAATTTATGATGTGGCTTCGAATGGTGCATTTTGAACACACGAAAAGTCTAGATTTCAAATAAGTTCAAACTAATGAAATCCCTTTGTAACAGATGAGTTTTCGTCCGAAACCCTGATACTTCGAATGAGATTGCCCATTTTGTACATGAAGTGCATCCTGTTTTTGCCGTAACCCTCTCAACATTTTAGCATATGCTATGTGGGTGAAATGATGATACCATGCCAACTTTCCACCTTTTCAGAGTTCATTTGTAATGCTTTTCAATTTTAGGGTCATTTAGCTTTAAAAAATCAGTAAATGCATGAAAAATACCAAATGAAGTTAGAAAGTGTTGAAAACTGGTAATGTGGTTTTGAATGGTGCATTTTGAACACAAAAAAGTCTAGATTTCAAATAAGTTAAAACAAATGAAATTCCTTTGTAACACATGAGTTTTCATCCGAAAACTTGATACTTCGAAAGAGATTGCCCATTATGTACACGAAGTGCGTCCAGTTTTTGCCGTAAACCTCTAAACTTATTATCATATGCTTTGTGGGTGAAATGTTGATACCATGCCGACTTTCAACCTCTTCAGACTTCATTTGCAAGGCTTTTCAATTTCAGGGTCATTTAGCTTAAAAAATCAGTAAATGCATGAAAAATACCAAATGAAGTCAGAAAGGGTTGAGAATTGATGATGTGGCTCTAAATGGTGCATTTTAAACACACAAAAAGTCTAGAGTTCAAATAAGCTCAAAACAAATGAAATATCTTTGTACCAGATGAGTTTTCGTATGAAACCCACATACTTCGAAAGAGATTGTCCATTTTGTACACGAAGTGCATCCAGTTTTTGCCGTAACCCTCTCATCTTTCTAACACATGATGTGTGGGTTAAATGAAGATACCATGCCAACTTTCAAGCTTTTCAGAGTTCATTTGTAATGCTTTTCAATTTCAGGGTCATTTAGCTTTTAAAAAATTCAGTAAATGCATGAAAAATACCAAATGAAGTCAGAAAGGGTTGAAAATTGATGATGTGGCTTTGAATGGTACATTTTGAACACACAAAAACCCTAGATTTCAAATAAGTTCAAACAAATGAAATCCCTTTGTAACAGATGAGTTTTCATCCGAAACCATGATACTTCGAAAGAGATTGCCCATTTGTACATGACGTGCGTCCAATTTTTGCCGTAACCCTCTGAACTTTTTAGCATATGCTATGTGGGTGAAATTATGATACCATGCCAACTTTCAACCTTTTCAGAGTTCATTTGCAATGCTTTTCAATTCCAGGGTCATTTAGCTTAAAAAATCAGTAAATGCATGAAAAATACCAAATGAAGTCGGAAAGGGTTGAAAACTGATGATGCAGCTCTGAATGGTGCATTTTGAATACAAAAAAGTCTAGACTTGAAATAAGTTCAAAAAAATGAAATATCTTTGTAATACATGAGTTTTCGTATGAAACCTTGATACTTCGAAAGAGATTATCCATTTTGTACACGAAGTGCATCCAGTTTTTGCCGTAACCCGCTCATCTTTTTAGCACAAGCTGTGTGGGTCAAATGATAATACCGTGCCAACTTTCAACCTTTTCAGAGTTCATTTGTAATGCTTTTTAATTTCAGCTTCATTTAGCTTAAAAAAATCAGTAAATGCATGAAAAATACCAAATGAAGTGAGAAAGGGTTGAAAATTGATAATGTGGCTTTGAATGGTGCATTTTGAGCACACAAAAAGCCTAGATTTCAAATATGTTCAAACAAATGAAATTCCTTTGTAACAGATGAGTTTTCATCCGAAACCCGGATACTTCGAAAAAGATTGCCCATTTTGTACACGAAGTGCGTCCAGTTTTTGCCGTATCCCTCTAAACATTTTAGCATATGCTATGTGGGTGAAATGATGATTCCATGCCAACTTTCAAGCTTTTCAGAGTTCATTTGCAATGCTTTTCAATTTCAGGGTCACTTAGCTTAAAAAAATCAGTAAATGCATGAAAAATACCAAATGAAGTCAGAAAGGGTTGAAAATTGATGATGTGGCTCTAAATCATGCATTTTCAACACACTAAAAGTCTAGAGTTCAAATAAGTTCAAAAAAGAAATATCTTTGTAACATATGAGTTTTCGTATGAAACCCTGATAGTTCAAAAGAGATTGTCCATTTTGTACACGAAGCGCATCCAGTTTTTGCCGTAACCCTCTCATCTTTTTAGCACAAGCAGTGTGGGTCAAATGATGATACCATGCCAACTTTCCACATTTTCAGAGTTCATTTGTAATGCTTTTCAATTTCAGGGTCATTTAGGTTTTCAAAAAATTAGTAAATGCATGAAAAATACCAAATGAAGTGAGAAAGGGTTGAAAATTGATGATGTGGCTTTGAATGGTGCATTTTGAACACACAAAAGTCTAGATGAGTTTTCATGCGAAACCCTGATACTTCGAAAGAGATTGCCGTAACCCGCTCAACTTTTTAGCACAAGCTGTGTGGGTCAAATGATGATACCATGCCAACTTTCAACCTTTTCAGAGTTCATTTGGAATGCTTTTCAATTTCAGCTTCATTTAGCTAAAAAAATCAGTAAATGCGTGAAAAATACCAAATGAAGTCGGAAAGGGTTGAAAACTGATAATGTGGCTCTGAATGGTGCATTTTGAACACACAAAAAGTCTAGAGCTCAAATAAGTTCAATCAAATGAGATCCCTTTGTAACAGATGAGTTTTCATCCGAAACCCTGATACTTCGAAAGAGATTGCCCATTTTGTACACGAAGTGCGTCCAGTTATTGCCGTAAGCCTCTGAACATTTTAGCATATGCTATGTGGATGGAATGACGATACGATGCCAACTTTCAACCTTTTTAGAGTTCATATGCAATGCTTTTCAATTTCAGGGTCATTTAGCTTAAAAAGTTAGTAAATGCATGAAAAATATCAAATGAAGTTGGAATGGGTTGAAAACTAATGATGTGGATTTGAGTGGTGCATTTTTAACACACAAAAGGTCTAGAGTTCGAATAAGTTCAAAAAAATGAAATATCTTTGTAACAGATGAGTTTTCATCCGAAACCGTGATACTTCGAAAGAGATTGCCCATTTGTACATGACGTGCGTCCAGTTTTTGCCGTAACCCGCTCATGTTTTTAGCACAAGAAATGTGGGTCAAATGATGATACCATGCCAACTTTCCACATTTTCAGAGTTCATTTGTAATGCTTTTCAATTTCAGGGTCATTTAGCTTTTAAAAAAATCTGTAAATGCATGAAAAATACCAAATGAAGTGAGAAAGGGTTGAAAATTGATGATGTGGCTTTGAATGGTGCATTTTGAACACACAAAAGTCTAGATTTCAAAGAAGTTCAAACAAATGAAATCCATTTGTAATAGATGAGTTTTCGTCCGAAACCCTGATACTTCGAAAGAGATGGCCCATTTTGTACACGAAGTGCGTCCAGTTTTTGCCGTAACCCTCTCAACTTTTTAGCATATGCTATGTGGGTGAAATGATGATACCATGCCAACTTTCAACCTTTTCAGAGTTCATTTGCAATGCTTTTCAATTTTAGGGTCATTTAGCTTAAAACAATCTGGAAATGCATGAAAAATACCAAATGAAGTTAGAAATGGTTGAAAATTGATGATGTGGCACTGAACGGTGCATTTTGAACACACAAAAAGTCTGGAGTTCAAATAAGTTCAAAAAATGAAATACCTTTGTAACAGATGAGGTTTCGTATGAAACCCCAATACTTCGAAAGAGATTGTCCATTTTGTACACGTAGTGCATCCAGTTTTTCCCGTAACCCTCTCATCTTTTTAGCACATGCTACGTGGCTCAAATGATGATACCAAGCCAACTTTCCACCTTTTCAGAGTTCATTTGTAATGCTTTTCAATATTAGGGTCATTTAGCTTTAAAATAAATCAGTAAATGCATGAAAAATACCAAATGAAGTCTGAAAGGGTTGAAAACTAGTAATGTGGCTTTGAATGGTGCATTTTAAACACACAATCAGTAACACATGAGATTGTCCATTTTGTACACGAAGTACATCCAGTTTTTGCCGTAACCCGCTCATCTTTTTAGCACAAGCTTTGTGTGTCAAATGATAATACCATGCCAACTTTCAACCTTTTCAGAGTTCATTTGTAATGCTTTTCAATTTCAGCTTTATTTTGCTCAAAAAATCAGTAAATGCATGAAAAATACCAAATGAAGTCAGAAAGGGTTGAAAATTGATAATGTGGCTTTGAATGGTGCATTTTGAACACACAAAAAGTCTAGATTTGAAATAAGTTCAAACAAATGAAATTCCTTTGTAACAGATGATGTCGGTGTACTAAAGTAGGGGTACCTTAGTATCCCGACTTGTGCACGGGCAGTAGCAGCGTCCCGTGGCAGGGCTCGCCACGCGCCCGCCAAGGCCCACTCTGGCTCCTTTGGAGCCATTCAAGAACAAAGTATTTAAGTTAAGAAACAAGACCCCGGCAAGAGGAGCTTGCCGGGAAGGCCGCACCAGGCTCAAGGTTATCACTTCAGCACAAGACCCTCGTAAGAGGAGTTTGCCAGGAAGGCCAAAGAACAGCATCTCAGAAGACATATCGTGGCGCATAGCGCGCCCCGGCAGGGCCCGGAGAGCGACAAGCTTCCGGGCCCGGTAAGATAGCGACCCCGGCAAGGTGCTTGCCGGGGGAAGCCTACGCTGTGTGCCTGCGCTCCAGCTCATCTGGCCACGCGTCGCCCTGGGGCCCTTCCAGGAGCACGTGGCAGATAGCTGTGCAGCCTGGGGTACACGGTTGCAAGCCACGATGACGAGGCCACCATCGTGGCGGACGGAGACGCCCGGACGGAAGCTTTTTGCACTGTTTGGGGGCAACGGCGACGGGCATTCAATGCCCTTGTCCCCCACCGTCAGGGATAGGTATAAACCACTGTGCATACACTGTACATGCACTATTACCACTACCACCAATTTTATGCTTTTACCCTCATCTACATTGACACCTGTCGGTGACCCCTTTGAGCTATAAAAGGAGGCCCATGCACAACGTAGTGGAGGTTGGATTCCAGAAACTTGATCACTCCCAAGCTCGGTGTAGCCTTTACTGTAGATCTTCTTGCTCCCGAGCCAAGAACTCAATAACAAAACCAAGGCAGGAGTAGGGTTTTACGCATCCGTGCGGCCCGAACCTGGGTAAACTGCTCGCGTGCGCGCCTCGATCTGCTCTTCGTGCTCCCTCCGCTCCCTTGCCGTACCGAAAAGGGGCTCCGGTCCCATAGGTGTTCGTGGGCGACCAGTTTCCCCGACAGTGGTATGGACCAAGTGCTGTTCAAGGAAGAAAAGCCTTGCCGGGAAGCATACAACACGCAAAAGATAAGTTGACAAAGTTTGAGCATTCAAATTTTTAAAATCTTAGTTGTCTTCCTTGAACGACCACACTTTGTATGGAAAACCTGTGCGCGGAGGAACCTACCCGTGGCTAGCCGCACCCTTACTTTGTTTCGAGTACGCTCAACGGTTTAAGTGAGCTGCGACAAGTGTCGCGCCCTTACTTCGTTTTCGAGTTCGCTCAACGATCTAGGTGTGCTGCGACTAGCTGCGGCAGGGTTTCTTGCCGACAAGGGCATTGCCGGCAGGCTGCTAAGAGTTCCGCACTCAGCGCCCGCGGCAAGGGTTCCTTTGCCGGTAAGTTCCCTAGAAGCGTAGGGTGAGGAACATACAAAGTGAAGGAACCAAACAAGGGAGATAACACTGCATTGACTATCCAAAATGAAGTTATATTACAAGAAGACTTTCCGCTATTCTAACAAACTACTGTCTATGACTTAATTGGCAGCGACAAGGGAAGCAGAAAGAAAGCTATCTAGTCTACACGGTCACCGTCAACCCTCTTAATCTTGCCCACCTTGGCCACGATGTGGGCAATGCGCGCCTTCAATGCCTCCTGGTCAGCTTCGGGCAGCAGGGTCCGGAGGATGTTGTCGAGGTTGATCCCGGGGTTGCGGTAGACGATCTTCGACAACACTCGCTCCATGGTACCCGTGTAGAGCCTACGCGCCTCGTTCGCCAGCTGCAAGGGGACCCTTTCCCGTAGCTGCGCGAGGGCTGGCGCCACTCCCCTGAAGAACAAGCTTAGCTTGGCGGTGTGGGGGAGGCTCTCGTCGGGGGAGTACGCGAGGTGCTCCGTCCCCAACGCCACCATCTCCTTGTCGATGTTGACGGCGGAGGCGACGAGCTCCTCGGTCCACTGCTCCACCGTCCGCTGGAAGTTGTTTTGCGAGACGGCGGCGCTGTCCAGCAGGGCCCTCTCAGCACGAAGATCATCCTTCAGCTTCGTTTCGCGGTCTCGGGCGGCGTCAAGTGAGTCTGTGAGGGTGGAAACCTTCAGCTCCAAATCTGCAATGGAATCCTTGGCTTCATTGAGCTCCTTGCCCTTTTCGGAGAGGCGGACTTGCAACTCCGAGTTGGTGTGGGCGTCCTTCTCCCGCGCCAAGTTGAGCGCGACAACCCTATCCTCGCTCGTCTTCAAGCCCGTCTCCAACTGCGCCACCCTGGCCTCCAGGTCCCTCTTGGCGGTCTCTGCGGCAGCAGCGGCGTCCCTCGCCTCCTGCAGAGCCCCGCCAATGGACTTCTCGCGCGCGGTAAGGTCATCCTCGTGGCTATCGAGGTCGACCTTCCGCTGGTTGAACTCTCCCTCCCGCCGAGACAGATCCTCGGCGGCCAGTCGCTGCTGCTCCTCAACCTCGGCCTTCTCGAGGATGAACGCCTGGTGCGCTCCGGCAAGCTCTTCCCGTTCCTCCGCCAAGTTCCGAAGGGCCGCTTGGTTGGCGGCGCGGAGTTCGGCGGCGCGCTTCTCCAAGTCAACGCTAGCCTTGGCAGCCAGAGCCTCTCGGGACTCCAGCTTGGCCTGCCTGGCCCGATACAAGGCCAGCAGCCGACGCAGGAGCTGCTCCTCTTCGGGCTCGCCGCTGCTGCCGGGCGCGTCGACAACCCTCAGCCCGGCGGAGGCGAGGACTTCTCCGTCGAAGCTCTCCCCCTCCGCGGGCTCCCTTGATGAGGACGCCCACGGGACTTGAATAAAGACCCCGTTGGCGGCCTCCAGGTAGATGCCCGGCCCAGTCGCGGCAGCGGAGGAGTCGGCGGCCGGGGCAGCGTCCGGCGCTCCTGCGGCCTCAGGACCGTCAGTACGGTCGCCGGTCCCCACCCCAGCTACCGCGTCAGTGGCCGCGGGGATCTCGTTGGCGGCTGGCTCATCAGCGCCGGCCATCCCTTCAGCGGTGGCGGCGTCGCCAGCATTGCCGCGCACGTCCTCCTCGGCGATGGCCTCTGTCTCCATCGGCTCCGGGGCAGGCGGATCTGACAGAAGAAAAAGAAAATAAGGATCGTCAAGCAAATATCCAAAAAAGAAGAATTCAAGAAAAGGAGAATGCAAGGGTTACCTTCGCGGGCCTCTTCAGTAACGGGGTCCCTCGCCGGGGAGTTCTCCCTTGGCGGCGTGGTAGTGGCCCCCGCTGGCGGAGGGCCGCTGGCGCCTTCCCTTGGCGGGGTGCTCGCCCTTGGCGGGGTGCTCACCCTTGGCGGAGTACCTGGCGGGGCGCCCTCCCTCGCCGGGGAGCTCCTCCTTGGCGGGGATGGTGGGACGAGCGGCTCGTCGGGAGCAGCCTCTTGATGCTCCTGAGGCTGCAGCTCCACTTCTACACAAGACAACAAGCAAACAAGACGTTAGTAAGGACTAGAAGCTCATGCGCGCCCATCAAGCGGGAAAGTAAACAAGAAAACTTACGCTGGGGGCTGCTCTCCGGAGCAGTAGGCTGGTCCGGCAAGCCTGTCGCAGGCGCATCTCCTGCCGCGCCGACGGGCTTGTCTTCCTCAAGATTAACCGCTGGAATCTTGGCCCTCTTCGCAACTCTCTGGGCCAGGGTCCTGGAAGCCAAACGAGATCAGAGTCAGGCAAAGAGAAATCAAGACAAGAGCAACAAAAAAATCAAAGGAAATAAGAGTTGCAAATGCTTACTCTTCCTCCTCCTCGTCGGAACTAAGGGCGGAGAAGTCGAAGTCCGCCTCGCGCGTCCCTGCGTGAGGAGCTGGAGGGGTAGGCTCCCTCGGGTGCTTGGCGGGCTCCGGAGCTGTGGGTTGAGAAGACCCCGCTCCGGTCGTCGCCGAGGACCGAGGGGCGGAAGGAACACCAGAATCGCTCCGGGAAGATCCCCCTCCGCTTGTCGCTTGGGCGCGGGGCGCCTCCTTGACGACCTTGCTTGTCGTGGTGGCGCGCGTCGAGCGGCGCTGCGGCTGCTGTCGAGGTGCCGGCTGCCACGCCGTCTCAGTGGCCTTGGGGAGGCGTTTCTTTGGCTGTGGTGGAGGACTTGGTGGTGGCGGAGAGTTCTCTGAGGATGAGGAGGCGTCGTCGAGGTTCAGTGACCCGCCCGAGTCTTCGTCAGAATCGCCCGATTCGGCGTCCTCCTCGGCGGGCTCACTGGACTCAGTACCCTGCCCGGCAGCCTCGCTCGTCCCGGCAGGCTCCCCGACAGGCTTCCCGGCGGGCCTCAGCAGCTTGAGGATTTCCTCCTCCTCGGCCTGGCTCACTGCGTCCTCTGCTTCTGCTTCATCCACTGTGTACCCAAATTCACCCGCGGCCGTAGCTGCGGCGGCCTCCTCCATTCTGTAGGCTATATATGCCACATCTCGGTCGGTGGTCGCGCGGGTGAGACCCTTCTTCTCTTCGGGGTTGCGCGGCCGTTCAACCAAGTTGTCAAAGAAAGATTGAACGGTCTCTTCTGAAGGCGTCAGCCAGGTGGGAACAACCCCGTGTGAGTCGCACTCAGGCACTGCCGCGCGGATGGCACTAAGGGCAGAGTTGTTGCAAAGAGGAACTACTCCATTCGACGGGGTAAACCACTCTGGATGCTTGGGACCATGCTTGAAAAACGAACGGATCATCCCCTTGAGCTCCAAGACAGTGAAGTTGTAGTTCAGGCCGGGGCGCAGCCTCATGCGGTCTGCCGCGTTGCCGAACTCCCAAGCAGGCCTCTTCCTATCCTGCAAGGGAGCAATGCGGCGGCGGAGGAAATCTGCCCCGACCTCACCTACGGTAAGGTTGGCCGCCCGGAGGCGAAGGATCCTAGTAAGGGCAATCTTCAGCTTCTCATCCTCCGGGGCCAAGTCACTCCAATCCCTGCCGCGCACTATTGCAGTCCCGCGCGGCGAGGTGAACTGCTGGGGTTCATTTTCCATAACCCAGCACCAATCAGCCCTCCACTCTTCCCACTTGCCGCGGAGCTCTCCAATCAAGTACGCCTCCTTCTTGTTGAGCCTGAAGATCCAGGAGATGCCGGCGGAGAGTGGGGATCCAGACTCTACTCTAGGTGTGAAGAAGTGGCGGAAGAGAGCTACGTTGGGGTGGACCCCGACAAAGTTTTTGCACAGATGTGCGAAAACGGCCATAGTAAGGACTGCATTCGGGGTGAAATCTAGGAGGTGGAATCCGTATGTGTTCATCACATCGCAGAAAAACTCAGAGTACGGAGGACAAAGACCGCAGTGGAAGAACAGAGCAAAGTAGTAGTAACCTCCCTGGTACATGTCGATGGCTTCGGCGGGGAGGACCCTGGTGCGCGGGTGAGCCTTCGTCACCCTCGCCCAGAACAAGTAATACTTGTCCCTCAGCTCCCTCGCGCCGAGCCTCGGCGGGAAGACCACCATCCTCTTCCGCATGGCTGCCAGCTTCGCCGCCTTGTCAGACTTCTCGCTCTTCGCCTTGCTGCTCTTCGGGGCCATGGCGGGGACGGCGAGAAGGGTCGGCGGTGCCGGAGGGGCAGGCGGCGGCGGAAGAAGGGTGGAGCTTGGCTCTCTGTTGACCTTTGGGGAGACGGAGAGCGGCGGGGGTTTCTGGAAATTGAAGACGCAATGAAGCAATGGGGGAAACTGCCCCTGCTTCCTCTGCTTTTAAGGGGGGAGTGGGGGACGTTCCGCATTCTCCCATTAAAGAAACAGGCAACGATCTCTCCCACGACGCCGCAATCGACGCGTGCCGTTAGGGAGGGATGCGGCAGATGCGGAGTGGGAAATGGCGCGCCGTGGGCCGCGTGTGCCCGTGCACTGTTTTGGGCCTGGCCCAACAGCGCTCGGCACCGTGTGTGGCCCAGGCCCGGGGGCTCTTGTCGGTGTACTAAAGTAGGGGTACCTTAGTATCCCGACTTGTGCACGGACAGTAGCAGCGTCCCGTGGCAGGGCTCGCCACGCGCCCGCCAAGGCCCACTCTGGCTCCTTTGGAGCCATTCCAGAACAAAGTATTCAAGTTAAGAAACAAGACCCCGGCAAGAGGAGCTTGCCGGGAAGGCCGCACCAGGCTCAAGGTTATCACTTCAGCACAAGACCCTGGCAAGAGGAGTTTGCCAGGAAGGCCAAAGAACAGCATCTCAGAAGACATATCGTGGCGCATAGCGCGCCCCAGCAGGGCCCGGAGAGCGACAAGCATCCGGGCACGGCAAGATAGCGACCCCGGCAAGGTGCTTGCCGGGGGAAGCCTACGCTGTGTGCCTGCGCTCCAGCTCATTTGGCCACGCGTCGCCCTGGGGCCCTTCCAGGAGCACGTGGCAGATAGCTGTGCAGCCTGGGGTACACGGTGGCAAGCCACGATGACGAGGCCACCATCATGGCGGACGGAGACGCCTGGACGGAAGCTTTTTGCACAGTTTGGGGGCGACGGCGACGGGCATTCAATGCCCTTGTCCCCCACCGTGAGGGTTAGGTATAAACCACTGTGCATACACTGTACATGCACTATTACCACTACCACCAATTTTACGCTTTTACCCTCATCTACGTTGACACCTGTCGGTGACCCCTTTGAGCTATAAAAGGAGGCCCATGCACAACGTAGAGGAGGTTGGATTCCAGAAACTTGATCACTCCCAAGCTCGGTGTAGCCTGTACTGTAGATCTTCTTGCTCCCGAGCCAAGAACTCAATAACAAAACCAAGGCAAGAGTAGGGTTTTACGCATCCGTGCGGCCCGAACCTGGGTAAACTGCTCGCGTGCGCGCCTCGATCTGCTCTTCGTGCTCCCTCCGCTCCCTTGCCGTACCAAAAAGGGGCTCCGGTCCCATAGGAGTTCATGGGCGACCAGTTTCCCTGACAGATGAGTTTTCATCCGAAACCGTGATACTTCGAAAGAGATTGCCCATTTTGTACACGAAGTGCGTCCAGTTTTTGCCGTAACCCTCTGAACTTTTTAGCATATGCTATGTGGGTGAAATGATGGTACCATGCCTAGTTTCAACTTTTTCAGAGTTCATTTGCGATGCTTTTCAATTTCAGGGTGATTTAGCTTAAAAAATCAGTAAATGCATGAAAAATACAAAATGAAGTCAGAAAGAGTTGAAAATTGATGATGTGGGTCTGAATGGTGCATTTTGAACACACAAAAAGTCTAGATTTCAAATAAGTTCAAAAAATGAAATATCTTTGTAACAGATGAGTTTTCATATGAAACCCTGATACTTCGAAAGGGATTGTCCATTTTGTACATGAAGTGCATCCAGTTTTTGCCGTAACCCTCTCATCTTTTTAGCACAAGCTGTGTGGGTCAAATGATGATACCATGCCAACTTTCAACTTTTTCAGAGTTCATTAGTAATGCTTTTCAATTTCAGGGTCATTTAGCTTTTAAAAATCAGTAAATGCATGAAAAATACTAAATGAAGTCAGAAGGGTTGAAAATTAATGATGTGGCTTTGAATGGTGCGCTTTGAACACACAAAAGTCTAGAGTTCAAATAAGTTAAAACAAATGAAATCCCTTTGTAACATATTAGTTTTCATCCGAAACCTTGATACTTCGAAAGAGATTGCCCATTTTCTACACGAAGTGCGTCCAGTTTTTACTGTAACCCTCTGAACTTTTTAGCATATGCTATGTGGGTGAAATGATGATACCATGAAAATTTTCAATCTTTTCAGAGTTCATTTGCAATATTTTTCAATTGCAGGGTCATTTAGATTTAAAAAAATCAGTGAATGCATGAAAAATACCAAATGAAGTCAGAAAGGGTCGAAAATTGATAATGTGGCTCTGAATGGTGCATTTTGAACACACATAAAGTCTAGAGTTCAAATAAGTTAAAAAAGTTAAAAATCTTTGTAACACATGAGTTTTCGTATGAAACCGTGATACTTCGAAAGAGATTGTCCATTTTGTACACGAAGTACATCCAGTTTTTGCCGTAACACTCTCATCTTTTTAGCACAAGTTGTGTGGGTCAAATGATGATACCATGCCAACTTTCAACCTTTTCAGAGTTCATTTGTAATGCTTTTCAATTTCAGGGTCATTTAGCTTTAGAAAAATCAGTAAATGCATGAAAAATACCAAATGATGTCAGAAAGGTTTGAAAATTTATGATGTGGCTTTGAATGGTGCATTTTGAACACACTAAAATTCTAGATTTCAAATAAGTTCAAACTAATGAAATCCCTTTGTAACAGATGAGTTTTCGTCTGAAACACTGATACTTCGAAAGAGATTGCCCATTTTGTACACGAAGTGCGTCCAGTTTTTGCCATAACCCTCTCAACTTATTAGCGTATGCTATGTGGGTGAAATGATGATACCATGCCAACTTTCAACCTTTTCAGAGTTCATTTCCAATGCTTTTCAATTTTAGGGTCATTTAGCTTAAAAAATCAGTAAATGCATGAAAAATACCAAATGAAGTTAGAAATGGTTGAAAATTGATGATGTGGGTCTGAATGGTGCATTTTGAACACACAAAAATTCTGGAGTTCAAATAAGTTCAAAAAATGAAATATCTTTGTAACAGATGAGTTTTCGTATGAAACCCTGATACTTCGAAAGAGATTGTCCATTTTGTACACATAGTGCATCCAGTTTTTCCCGTAACCCTCTCATCTTTTTAGCACATGCTATGTGGGTAAAATGATGATACCATGCCAACTTTCAACCTTTTGAGAGTTCATTTGTAATGCTTTTCAATTTTGGGTCATTTAGCTTGAAAAAATTTAGTAAATGCATGAAAAATACCAAATGAAGTCACAAAGGGTTGAAAACTGATGATGTGGCTTTGAATGGTGCATTTTGAACACACAAAAGTCTAGATTTCAAATAAGTTCAAACAAATGAAATTCCTTTGTAACAGATGAGTTTCCATCCGAAACATTAATACTTCGAAAGAGATTGCCCATTCTGTACACGAAGTGCATCCAGTTTTTGCCGTAACCCTCTAAACTTTTTAGCATATGCTATGTGGGTAAAATGATGATACCATGCCAACTTTCAACCTTTTCAGACTTCATTTGCAATGCTTTTCAATTTCAGGGTCATTTATCTTTAAAAAAATCAGTAAACGCATGAAAATTTCCAAATGAACACACAAAAACTCTAGATTTCAAATAAGTTCAAACTAATGAGATCCCTTTGTAACAGATGAGTTTTCGTCCGAAACGCTGATACTTCGAAAGAGATTGCCCATCTTGTACATGAAGTGCGTCCAGTTTTTGCCGTAACCCTCTCAACTTTTCAGCATATGCTATGTTGGTGAAATGATGATACCATGCCAACTTTCAACTGTTTCAGAGTTCATTTACAATGCTTTTCAATTTTAGGGTCATTTATCCTTAAAAATGAGTAAATGCATGAAAAATACCAAATGAAGTCAGAAATGGTTAAAAATTGATGATGTGGTTCTGAATGGTGCATTTTGAACACACAAAAAGTCTAGAGTTCAAATAAGTTCAAAAAATGAAATATCTTTGTAACAGATGAGTTTTCACATGAAACCCCGATACTTCGAAAGAGATTGTCCATTTTGTACACGTAGTGCATCCAGTTTTTCCCGTAACCCTCTCATCTTTTTAGCACATGCTATGTGGGTCAAATGATGATACCATGCCAACTTTCAACCTTTTCAGAGTTCATTTGTAATGTTTTTCATTTTTAGGGCCATTTAGCTTTAAAAAATCAATAAATGCATGAAAAATACCAAATGAAGTCAGAAAGGGTTGAAAATTGATGATGTGGCTCTGAATGGTGCATTTTGAACACACAAAAAGTCTAGATTTCAAATAAGTTCAAACAAATGAAATTCCTTTGTAACAGATAAGTTTTCATCTGAAACCCTGATACTTCGAAAGAGATTGCCCATTTTGTACACGAAGTGCGTCTAGCTTTTTCCGTAACCCTCTAAACTTTTTAGCATAGCTATGTGGGTGAAATGATGATACCATGCCAACTTTAAAGCTTTCCAGACTTCATTTGCAATGCTTTTCAATTTCAGGTTCATTTAGCTTAACAAAATCAGTAAATGCATGAAAAATACCAAATGAAGTCAGAAAGGGTTGAAAATTGATGATGTGGCTCTGAATGGTGCATTTTAAACCCACAAAAAGTCTAAAGTTCAAATAAGTTCAAAAAAATGAAATATCATTGTAACTTCGAAATAGATGAGTTTTCGTATGTAAACCTGATACTTCGAAATAGATTATCAATTTTGTACACGAAGTGCATCTAGTTCTGGCCGTAACCCTCTCATCTTTTTAGCAGAAGCTATGTGGGTCAAATGATGATACCATGCCAACTTTCAACCTTTTTAGAGTTCATTTGTAATGCTTTTCAATTTCAAGGTCATTTAGCTTTAAAAAATTAGTAAATGCATGAAGAATACCAAATGAAGTCAGAAAGGGTTAAAAATTGATGATGTGGCTTTGAATGGTGCATTTGGAACACACAAAAAGTCTAGATATGAATTAAGTTCAAACAACTTAAATCCCTTTGTAACAGACGAGTTTTCATCCGAAACTGTGATACTTCGAATGAGATTGCCCATTTGTACACGACGTGCGTCCAGTTTTTGTCGTAACCCTGATGGGCCTCGAACCCCTCATTGGTTACCCCAAGTGGAAGGTGTAAGATGTAGTAAGTAAAAGTGTTTTCCCTTAGCAAAGATACCAAGGAACGAATCCCCAGAGACTCCTAGGTTCAACAAGTAGGTGTCAATTGCTACGGTGCCAGATTAGTAGCAATCAACGTGGACCTGCACACAGATACAAATAACTTTGCTCCCAACGAGTACAGAGAGGTTGTCAATCTCTCCGGCCTTGTAGTTCACAAAGGATTAAAAGCAATGATAGTAGTGATAGATAGTTTTTGCAATAGTAAGTAATAACGGAAAGTAAATAGTGGATGTGATCAATGATGGTAATATGGACCGGAGTCTCATGATGTTCACTAGTGATGTCTCTCTCCCAAAAGACGATAAAACAGCTATGTGAGTTAAAAAAATTACAGCTGGGCAATTGACAGGACCACGAACGCAAACCAATGTTGACTATATTGCAAGAAAGGTTGAGGTTCAAAGCATGGGCGGTACGCCAAAGTAAGTAGACCAAAATCCATCAATATCTACTACTAATCATCCACCTTGAGATATCTATCCAGAACATCTCGCTGGTATTAAGTTGCGAGTCCCACCCATAGTGTAAACTCAATGCAACATGACAACTGCATTAAAAGAACTTTGCGTAAAGTAAACAATCCCAGACTCATGTTTCTGTCAATCAAGCTAGTCATCGAGGGACATGAACCCACAATCGAGCATAACGTTCCCTCTTGGAGTCACTACCTATTACTCGGCCAAAGCAATAAATAACAACGGAGAACATGCAAGAATTACTTATGAACTAAAATATAAAAGAGGTGAATCAAATATATTACTCAAGATCAATCTGAACATAATCTCATAATCCATCGGATCCCAACAAACTCAACATAGCAACAACATAAGGATTACATAGGTGCCTGATCATGTAGGGCAGCTCACGAGGACTAATTAGTGAAGCACAAGAATGGGAGGAGAACATCACATAGCTACTGGTCATGGACTCATGGTCCAAGGGAAACTACTCACCAGTCATCCGGGAGGCGTCCATGGTGGTGGAGAAGCTCCCGGTGGTGATCGTCCCCTCCGGCAGGGTGCCGGGAAGAGTTCTCCTGGTGCTCCCGATCTTGGAAGCGGCGGCGGCCGCGGAACAGAGATGGGATCACGAAAAGAGTTCCTGTTCTGAGGGTTTCGGAGGTCCCTCTAAATATATGCCAAAGGGGGGCACCGGACGAGCTTCGGGGGGCCCAGGCGCCCCCCCGGCGCGGCCCAGGGGGGCGCGCCGCCAGGGCGCCTGGGGCCCTGGTGGCCCCCCCAGGCTGCCCTTCGGACGCAGTGTTGTTTCCGGATCGCTGATTTTTTATATAATTTTTCTGGATTTTTCTGGGCAGTTCTCGAAACGTGAAAACCTGAAATACAAAAATAGCCGAAAACAGAAACTGGCACTGGGGTGCACTGGATTACTAAGTTAGTCCAAATATGATCAAAAGTGTATGGAAGTGTATGAATATCATAGCAATATCACCCAAAAGTGGCATGGAGCAAGCAGAAATTATAGATACGTTTTGGACGTATCAACATCCCCAAGCTTAATTCCTGCTCGTCCTCGAGTAGGTAAATGATAACAAGAATAATTTCTGTGGTGACATGCTATTAATCAAATAGGACTTTTTTCATAGTCATATGACAAAAGCTTACTGAGACAATGATTCTATAGTAATTAAGTTGTCTCAAGATAAAATCACAAATGACTGAAAGTTTTACAACATGAAACCGAAACATCAAAAAGATTTGCAATGAAGATGATGTGCAAATATGATAAAGTGATATCTAGCTTGCCCCCTTTAGTGATGCAAAACATAAATGCAGGGGCACCTTCAAGGTTTAAGTGATGACTAGATACAATCATTTCAGAATAAACGATATCACAATCATGCAAAAGACAATGCTACTTTGGGACAATGCACATTACACTCAGAATGACAATCATGCTCTCAGTAGTTGGTGCTTTAACATAAAGGTAAAATAATGGTTATGTGCTAGAGCTTTTTATTTTGAGAACATGGAAGCAATTGTGTCAACGGTAGTAGTAATTCATATGCGTCATGCATAAAACATCCTATAAGTTGCAAGCCTCATGCATCGAATACCAATAGTGCTCGCTCCTTGTCCTAATTAGCTCGGATCTCCATGGGTTATCATTGCATTGCATATGTTTCAACCAATTGTCACAAAGGGGTACCTCTATGCCACCTGTACAAAGGTCCAAGGAGATAGATCACATTTGATTTCTCGTTTTTGATAAATCTCAACTTGAGGACATCCATACCGGGACAACATAGAAAATAGATGATGGACTCCTCTTTAATGCATAAGCATATTCTCATAAGAGATTGAGGATTAAGGTCCAAGCTAAAACTTCCACCATGATGCATGGCTTTGGTTGGCGGCCCAATGTTCTTCTCTAACAATATGCATATTAATTCAACCCACGGCAAATCACCCTTACTTCAGACAAGACAAACATGCATAGCAACTCACATGATATTCAACAAAAGTGTGACAGTTGATGGCGTCCCCAGAAACATGGTTACCGCTCAGCAAGCAACTCATAAGAAATAAGATACATAGGCAACATATTCTTTACCACAATAGTTTTTAGGCTACTTTCCCATGAGCTCTGTATTGCATGGTTAGTTTGCTTAGTACAGGTGGAGGTTAGCAAAAGACTGGGAGCGACCAACTAAGAGAGCAATGACGGTCATAATCATGCAGAGCGACAAAGCAATATTGAATCAGGCATGGTAGTTATATCGCTACTCAGAAACAAAAGATCATCAAGGCTTGACAGACTTTCTTTACAGTCTTGAATATGCGTGAGCATACGCCAAGTCAATCAAAATAAATTCTCGAAGGAAGATATTACTAAACCATACCACATCATAGGCAAACAAACCAAGTTGGTACTCCAATAACACATTGGGAACCCCCCAGCTATTTGAAATTAACCATAAGAAAACCTGTACTACTAAGCACCATCATGCAAGTAGCATCTTTATCATAGACACATTAACCAATGCAACGGAAGCAAACTCTCTTAATAAGGTGAGCATGGTAATTAAAGAGAGTTCAAGCAACCAACTAAATAAAAGCTCTTGAAAAGATAAGCATGAATACTAAGAGCAGAGCATGATAGTAGCTATTAAAAGACAAAGAACACACACATCATAGATAGACATGAAAATTCTATGTTATGTTCTAGGTATAAGTTGAGCGTGTTTATCTCCCACATAAAGGAATGCTGGGTTCCGACTCGTTATGAAAAACTAAAAAGAAAACTAAAAGCAAGACGCTCCAAGCATAGCACATAACACATGAAGTGATAAAAATATAGCGAAACGAAAGACGAACTGATAATGTTGATGGAGAAGGGGATGCACGGGGGCATCCCCAAGCTTAGACGCTTGAGTCTCCTTGAATATTTCTTGGGGGTGCACGGGGGCATCCCCAAGCTTGAGCGCTTGACACTCCTGAATCTTTTTATCATCTTCCCTCGCACACTTGAAAACTCCCTTCATACATAACTCATCATAATCTGATTAGCGAGGTTAGTACCCTTAATAAAATAATTATACCTTGCTGGAAGTAAAGATATTATTGAAGTTCTACTGTTTCTCAAGATTGCCAAAAGGTTTTTGCAAAGAAAAAACAAGTTCTTAATTTGCAAACTGAAGGTAAGGCAAAACAGGACAGAATCTGTGAAAAACAGAACAGCAAGCAGTAATTGATCTGTTCGGGATACTTCTGCAACTCAAATCAAAAAACTCAGAACAGACGCACGAAAGACAATTATATAGAGAACGCTGTCGAAAATATTCAGACCAAAAAGATGATCTGGTGATTTTATACGAATTTTTCTAGCCAAGGACAGAATCTGTTTCCTGGACAGCACCTCACAACTTTTGAACTTTCTAGCAACCAGAGGCTATACTTGGCACAAATATGAAAAGCAAAGATACAATGATGATGCTACAGCAGTAAACAACATCAATACACAACAAAAACAAAAATTTTATTCATGTGGGCTGCCTCCCAAAAGCGCTTTCTTTTATGCCTTTAAGCTAGGCATAATGCATAGATCAAGTTTTATCAAGAGTAAAAGAATAACTAGCCCGTACAACGGACTCAAAAGGTAGCTTGATCTTCTTACGAGGGAAGTGTTCCATCCCTTTCTTGAGAGGAAACTGAAATTTTATATTACCCTCTTTCATGTCAATGACAGCACCAACGGTGCGCAAAAAGGGACGTCCCAAAATAATTGGACAAGAAGGATCACATTCAATATCCATGATAGTGAAATCAACGGGCACATAATTATCAGTGACAACAATAAGAACATTGTCGATCCTCCCCAAAGGTTTCTTTATGGAAGAATCAACGAGACGAACACCAAAAGAACAAGAATCATAAGGTTTCAATTTAAGCATATCATATATCCTTTTGGGCATAACAGAGGTACTAGCACCAACATCACATAATGCATAACAAGAGAAGTCATGCAAATTGATTTTTATCATAGGATCCCAACCATCTTCTAGCTTTCTAGGTATGGAGGCTTCTACTCTAAGTTTCTCCTCCCTTGCTTTGATAAGAGCATCAGTGATATGCTCTGTGAAGGCAAGGTTAGGCGTGCTAGTGCAGGGATCTCTAGACATCTTGTGAAGGAAATCAATAACTTCGGTAAGAGTGCAATTATCAAAATCAAGGTCACAAGCATCAAGTAAAGTGGTAGTGGTGTCCTTAAGGTTCACCTGTTTGGTAGCTTCTAAAGTCATAGCATCACCATTAATAGGTCCATTGGGACCAGGAGTACATTGGGTGCTAAGAGTGTGAACATCCTCAATAACTTGGATAGTAGCAGCAGTGTGGTAGGTAGGAAGGCTCTTAATTCTTTCCTCTTCCTCCCTTTCTCTAGCCCATCTTTCTTTAAGCTTAGCCATCATCCTAATGTTTTCATTAATTTGCACTTGAGTAGCATTAATAGGGATGACTTCCCTCTCCTTAAGTGGAGAAGTTTCAATTTTTAGCAATTTTACCTCATTGGCTAAGTGGTCTACCTTAAAAGAAAGATCATCTAGTTTATGTAGTTTCTCTTCTACATTCTTATTAAAGGCTTTTTGGGTAGTGATGAAATCTCTAAGCATGGTCTCTATTTCAGTATTGGAGTTCTTGGTACTAGGATAAGCATTGTTGTTCCCATAAGAATTAGAGGGGAACGGTCTAGGATTGCTACCAAAGTAACTCCTATAAGCATTGTTGTTAAAATTGTTTCTAGAGATAAAGTTCACATCTACTTGTTCTTGAGCAATCAAAGAATTTAAAGGAACATCACGAGGATCAACAGTAGATTGCTTCGAAAGTAGAGACATGATCAAGTCAACTTTTTCATTGAGGGAGGAAATCTCCTCGACAGAGTTTACCTTCCTACCTGTTGGAGCGCGTTCGGTGTGCCATTGGGAATAGTTGGTCATCATCTCATCGAGAAGCTTCGTGGCAGCACCAAGTGTAGTTGACATAAAAGTTCCTCCCGCGGCCGAATCTAACAAGTTCCGCGAGGTAAAGTTCAAGCCTGCATAAAAAGTTTGGATAACCATCCAAGTAGTCAAACCGTGAGTAGGGCAGTTCTTGATAAGAGACTTCATACATTCCCAAGCTTGGGCAATGTGTTCATTATCCAATTGTTTAAAATTCATTATGTTACTTCTAAGTTGGATAATTTTAGCAGGTGGATAGTATTTTCCGATAAAAGCATCTTTGTACTTGTCCCATGAATCTATGCTATTTCTAGGCAAAGACTGAAACCAAATTTTAGCTCCTCCTCTCAAAGAGAAAGGAAAAAGCTTAAGCTTAACAATTTTACCATCTATTTCTTGGTACTTCTGCATATCACAAAGTTCAACAAAGTTGTTCAAGTGTAAAGCAGCATCATCTCCAGCACCGGAGAATTGTTCTCTCATGACTAAGTTCAGTAAAGCAGGTTTAATTTCATATGAAGGTGCTGAAGTGGCAGGTGTAGTGATAGGTGTGCTGATAAAGTCATCGTTGTTGTGACTAGTGAAGTCACACAACTTGGTGTTCTCGGTGGAACCCATAGTAGCAAGCAAGCAAGATAACTATTTTTTGTGATTTTCGATAAAAAGGTACTAAAGCAAAAATGAAAAGTAAACTAACAAGACTAAAAAGCAAAGGTAAAAGATAGCATGCAACTCCCCTATCCTGAAGAGTGGAGTCCCCGGCAACGGCGCCAGAAAATACTCCTTGATGGGCCTCGAACCCCTCGTTGGTTACCCCAAGTGGAAGGTGTAAGATGCAGTAAGTAGAAGTGTTTTCCCTTAGCAAAGATACCAAGGATCGAATCCCCAGAGACTCCTAGGTTCAACAAGTAGGTGTCAATTGCTACGGCGCCAGATTAGTAGCAATCAACGTGGACCTGCACACAGATACAAATAACTTTGCTCCCAACGAGTACAGAGAGGTTGTCAATCTCTCTGGCCTTGTAGTTCACAAAGGATTATAAGCAATGATAGTAGTGATAGATAGTTTTTGCAATAGTAAGTAATAACGGAAAGTAAATAGTGGATGTGATCAATGATGGTAATATGGACCGGAGTCTCATGATGTTCACTAGTGATGTCTCTCTCCCAAAAGACGATAAAACAGCTATGTGAGGTAAACAAATTACAGCTGGGCAATTGACAGGACCACGAACGCAAACCAATGCTGACTATATTGCAAGAAAGGTTGAGGTTCAAAGCATGGGCGATACACCAAAGTAAGTAGACCAAAATCCATCAATATCTACTACTAATCATCCACCTTGAGATATCTATCCAGAACATCTCGCTGGTATTAAGTTGCGAGTCCCACCCATAGTGTAAACTCAATGCAACAGACAACTGCATTAAAAGAACTTTGCGTAAAGTAAACAATCCTTGCACCCGCGGGCACAAGCACCGTTGTTTTCCCCCTTGTGGCAACAACACATCCCCTAGACTCATGTTTCTGTCACTCAAGCTAGTCATCGAGGGGCATGAACCCACAATCGAGCATAACGTTCCCTCTTGGAGTCACTACCTATTACTCGGCCAAAGCAATAAATAACAACGGAGAACATGCAAGAATTACTTATGAACTAAAATATAAAAGAGGTGAATCAAATATATTACTCAAGATCAATCTGAACATAATCTCATAATCCATCGGATCCCAGCAAACTCAACATGGCAACAACATAAGGATTACATAGGTGCCTCGATCATGTAGGGCAGCTCACGAGGACTAATTAGTGAAGCACAAGAATGGGAGGAGAACATCACATAGCTACTGGTCATGGACTCATGGTCCAAGGGAGACTACTCACGAGTCATCCGGGAGGCGTCCATGGTGGTGGAGAAGCTCCCGGTGGTGATCCTCCCCTCCGGCAGGGTGCCGGGAAGAGTTCTCCTGGTGCTCCCGATCTTGGAAGCGGCGGCGGCGGCGGAACAGAGATGGGATCGCGAAAAGAGTTCCCGTTCTGATGGTTTCGGAGGTCCCTCTAAATATATGCCAAAGGGGGGCACCGGATGGGCTTCGGGGGGCCCAGGCGCCCCCGGCGCGGCCTAGGGGGGCGCGCCGCCAGGGCGCCTGGGGCCCTGGTGGCCCCCCCCAGGCTGCCCTTCGGACGCAGTGTTGTTTCCGGATTGCTGATTTTTTATATAATTTTTCTGGATTTTTCTGGGCAGTTCTCGAAACGTGAAAACCTGAAATACAAAAACAGCCGAAAACAGAAACTGGCACTAGGGTGCACCGGATTAGTAAGTTAGTACAAATATGATCAAAAGTGTATGGAAGTGTATGAATATCATAGCAATATCACCCAAAAGTGGCATGGAGCAAGCAGAAATTATAGATACGTTTTGGACGTATCAAACCCTCTGAACTTTTTAGCATATGCTATGTGGGTGAAATAATGATAGCATGCCAACTTTCAACCTTTTCAGAGTTCATCTGCAATGATTTTCAATTTCAGGGTCATTTAGCTTAAAAATCAGTAAATGCATGAAAAATACCAAATGAAGTCGGAAAGGGTTGAAAATTGATAATGTCACTCTCAATGGTGCATTTTGAACACACAAAAAGTCTAGAGTTCGAATAAGTTCAAAAAATGAGATAGCTTTGTAATAGATGAGTTTTTGTATGAAACCTTGATACTTCGAAAGAGATTGTCCATTTTGTACATGAACTGTATCCAGTTTTTGCCGTAACCCGCTCATCTTTTTAGCACAAGCTGTGTGGGTCAAATGATAATACCATGCCAGAATTCAACCTTTTCAGAGTTCATTTGTAATGCTTTTCTATTTCAGGTTCATTTAGCTTAAAAATCAGTAAATGCATGAAAAATACCAAATGAAGTCAGAAAGGGTTGAAAATTGATAATGTGGCTTTAAATGGTGCATTTTACACACACAAAAAGTCTAGATTTCAAATAAGTTCAAAAAATGAAATTCATTTCTAACAGATGAGTTTTCATATGAAACCTTGATACTGCGAAAGAGATTGCCCATTTTGTACACGAAGTGCATCCAGTTTTTGCCGTAACCATCTGAACTTTTTGGCATATGCTATGTGGGTAAAATGATGATACCATGCCAACTTTCAAGCTTTTCAGAGTTCATTTGTAATGCTTTTCAATTTCAGGGTCATTTAGCTTTAAAAAATTAGTACATGCATGAAAAATACAAAATGAAGTCAGAAAGGGTTGAAAATTGATGATGTGGCTCTGAATGGTGCATTTTGAACACACAAAAAGTCTAGAGTTCAAATAAGTTCGAAAAATGAAATATCTTTGTAACAGATGAGTTTGCGTATGAAACCGTGGTACTTCGAAAGAGATTGTCCATTTTATACACGAAGTGCATCCAGTTTTTTCCGTAAACCTCTCATTGTTTTAGCACAAGCTGTGTGGGTAAAATGATGATACCATGCCAACTTTCAACTTTTTCAGAGTTCATTTGTAATGCTTTTCAATTTCAGGGTCATTTAGCTTTAAAAAAATCAGTAAATGCATGAAAAATACCAAATGAAGTCAAAAAGGGTTGAAAATTGATGATGTGGCTTTGAATGGTGCATTTTGAACACACAAAAAGTCTAAATTTCAAATAAGTTCAAACCAATTAAATCCCTTTGTAACAGATGAGTTTTCATCCGAAACCGTGATACTTCGAAAGAGAATGCCCATTTGTACACGACATGCGTCCAGTTTTTGCCGTAACCCTCTGAAGTTTTTAGCATATGCTATGTGGGTGAAATGATGATACCATGCCAACTTTCAACCTTTTCAGAGTTCATTTGCAATGATTTTCAATTTCAAGGTCATTTAACTTAAAAAAATCAGTAAATGCATGCAAAATACCAAATGAAGTCGGAAAGGGTTGAAAATTGATGATGTGGCTCTGAATAGTGCATTTTTTACACACAAAAAGTCTAGAGTTCGAATAAGTTCAAAAAATGAAATATCTTTGTAATAGATGAGTTTTTGTATGAAACCTTGATACTTCGAAAGAGATTGTCCATTTTGTACACGAAGTGTATCCAGTTTTTGCCGTAACCCGCTCATCTTTTTAGCATAAGCTGTGCGGGTCAAATGATAATACCATGCCTGATTTCAACCTTTTCAGAGTTCATTTGCAATGCTTTTCTATTTCAGCGTCATTTAGCATAAAAAATCAGTAAATGCATGAAAAATACCAAATCAAGTCAGAAACGGTTGAAAATTGATAATGTGGCTCTGAATGGTGCATTTTGAACACACACAAGTTTAGAGTTCAAATAAGTTCAAAAAAATGAAATATCTTTGTAACAGATGAGTCTTCATATGAAACCCTGATACTTCGAAAGAGATTGTCCATTTTGTACACGAAGTGCATCCAGTTTTTGCCGTAACCCTCTCATCTTTTTGGCACAAGTTGGGTGGGTCAAATGATGATACCATGACAACTTTCAACCTTTTCAGAGTTCATTTGTAATGCTTTTCAATTTCAGGGTCATTTAGCTTTTAAAAAAATTAGTAAATGCATGAAAAATACCAAACGAAGTGAGAAAGGTTTGAAATTTTATGACGTGGCTTTGAATGGTGCATTTTGAACACACAAAAAGTCTAGATTTCAAATAAGTTTAAACTAATGAAACACCTTTGTAACAGATGAGTTTTCGTCCGAAACCGTGATACTTCGAAAGAGATTGCCCATTTTGTACACAAAGTGCGTCCAGTTTTTGTCGTAACCCTCTCAACTTTTTAGCATATGCTATGTGGGTGAAATGATGATACCATGCGTACTTTCAACCTTTTCAGAGTTCATTTGCAATGCTTTTCAATTTTAGGGTCATTTAGCTTAAAAAATCAGTAAATGCATACAAAATAGCTAATGAAGTGTGAAATGGTAGAAAATTGATGATGTGGCTCTGAATGGTGCATTTTGAACACACAAAAAGTCTGGAGTTCAAATAAGTTCAAAAAATGTAATATCTTTGTAACAGATGAGTTTTCGTATGAAACCCCGATACTTCGAAAGAGATTGTCCATTTCATACACGTAGTGCATCCAGTTTTTCCCGTAACCCTCTCATGTTTTTAGCACATGCTATGTGGGTCAAATGATGACACCATGCCAACTTTCAACCTTTTTAGAGTTCATTTGTAATGCTTTTCAATTTTATGGTCATTTAGCTTTAAAAAAAATGAGTAAATGCATGAAAAATACCAAATGAAGTCAGAAATGGTTGAACTGGTAATGTGGCTTTGAATGGTGCATTTTGAACACACGAAAAGTCTAGATTTCAAATAAGTTCAAAAAATGAAATTCCTTTGCAACAGATGAGTTTTCATTCGAAACCCTGATACTTCGAAAGAGATTGCCCATTTTGTACACGAAGTGCGTCCAGTTTTTGCCGTAAACCTCTGAACTTTTTAGCATATGCTATGTGGGTAAAATGATGATACCATGCCAACTTTCAAGCTTTTCAGAGTTCATTTGCAATGCCTTTCAATTTCAAGGTTATTTAGATTTAAAAAATTAGTAAATGCATGAAAAATACAAAATGAAGTCAGAAAGGGTTGAAAATTGATGATGTGGCTCTGAATGGTGCATTTTGAATACACAAAAAGTCTAGAGTTCAAATAAGTTTAAAAAATGAAATATCTTTGTAACAGATGAGTTTTCGTATGAAACCCTGGTACTTCGAAAGAGATTGTCCATTTTATACACGAAGTGCATCCAATTTTTGCCGGAAACCTCTCATTGTTTTAGCACAAGCTGTGTGGGTAAAACGATGATACCATGCCAACTTTCAACTTTTTCAGAGTTCATTTGTAATGCTTTTCAATTTCAGGGTCATTTAGCTTTAAAAAATCAGTAAATGCATGAAAAATACCAAATGAAGTCAGAAAGGGTTGAAAATTGATGATGTGGCTTTGAATGGTGCATTTTGAACACACAAAAAGTCTAGATTTCAAATAAGTTCAAACCAATTAAATCCCTTTGTAACAGATGAGTTTTCATCCGAAACCGTGATACTTCGAAAGAGATTGCCCATATGTACATGACGTGCGTCCAGTTTTTGCCGTAACCCTCTGAAGTTTTTAGAATATGCTATGTGGGTGAAATGATGATACCATGCCAACTTTGAACCTTTTCAGAGTTCATTTGCAATGATTTTCAATTTCAGGGTCATTTAGCTTAAAAAATCAGTAAATGCATGAAAAATACCAAATGAAGTCAGAAAGGGTTGAAAATTGATGATGTGGCTCTGAATGGTGCATTTTGAACAGACAAAAAGTCTAGAGTTCGAATAAGTTCAAAAAAAGAAGTATCTTTGTAATAGATGAGTTTTCGTATGAAACCTTGATACTTCGAAAGAGATTGTCCATTTTGTACACGAAGTGTATCCAGTTTTTGCCGTAACCCGCTCATCTTTTTAGCACAAGCTGTGTGGGTCAAATGATAATACCATGCTAGATTTCAACCTTTTCAGAGTTCATTTGTAATGCTTTTCTATTCAGCTTCATTTAGCTTTAAAAATCAGTAAATGCATGAAAAATACCAAATGAAGTCAGAAAGGGTTGAAGATTGATAATGTGGCTTTAAATGGTGCATTTTACACACACAAAAAGTCTAGATTTCAAATAAGTTCAAAGAATGAAATTCATTTCTAACAGATGAGTTTTCATATGAAACCTTGATACTTCGAAAAAGATTGTCCATTTTGTACACGTAGTGCATCCAGTTTTTCCCGTAACCCTCTCATCTTTTTAGCACGTGCTATGTGGGTCAACTGATGATACCATGCCAACTTTCAACCTTTTCAGAGTTCATTTGCAATGCTTTTCAATTTCAGGGTCATTTAGCTTAAAAAATCAGTAAATGCATGAAAAATACAAAATGAAGTCAGAAAGGGTTGAAAATTGATAATGTGGCTCTGAATGGTGCATTTTGAACACACAAAAAGTCTAGAGTTCAAATAAGTTCAAAAAATGAAATATCTTTGTAACAGATGAGTTTTCGTATGAAACCGACGTACTTCAAAAGAGACTGTCCATTTTGTACACGAAGTGCATCCAGTTTTTGCTGTAATCCTCTCATCTTTTTAGCACAAGCTGTGTGGGACAAATGATGATACCATGCCAACTTTCAACCTTTTCAAAGTTCATTTGTAATGCTTTTCAATTTCAGGGTCATTTAGCTTTAAAAAAATCAGTAATGCATGAAAAATACAAAATTATGTCAGCAAGGGTTGAAAATTGATGATGTGGCTTTGAATGGTGCGTTTTGAACACACAAAAAGTCTAGAGTTCAAATAAGTTCAAACAAATGAAATCCCTTTGTTACAAATGAGTTTTCATCCGAAACCTTGATGCTTCGAAAGAGATTGCCCAGTTTGTACACGAAGTGCGTCCAGTTTTTGCCGTAACCGTCTGAACTTTTTAGCACATGCTATGTGGGTAAAATGATGATACCATGCCAAATTTCAACCTTTTCAGAGTTCAATTGCAATGCTTTTCAATTGCAGGGTCATTAAGCTTTAAAAAAATCAGTAAATGCATGATAAGTACCAAATGAAGTCAGAAACAGTTGAAAATTGATGATGTGGCTTTGAATGGTGCATTTTGAACACACAAAAAGTCTAGAGTTCAAATAAGTTCAAAAAAATGAAATATCTTTGTAACAGATGAGTTTTCGTATGAAACCTTGATACTTCGAAAGAGATTGTCCATTTTGTACACGAAGTGCATCCAGTTTTTGTCGTAACCCTCTCATCTTTTTAGCACAAGCTGTGTGGTTCAAAAGATGATACCATGCCAACTTTCAACCTATTAAGAGTTCATTTGTAATGCTTTTCAATTTCAGGGTCATTTAGCTTTAAAAAAAATCAGTAAATGCATGAAAAACACCAAATGAAGTTAGAAAGGTTTGAAAATTGATGATGTGGCTTTGAATGGTACATTTTGAACACACAAAAAGTCTAGATTTCAAATAAGTTCAAACTAATGAAATCCCTTTGTAACAGATGAGTTTTCGTTCGAAACCCTAATACTTCAAAAGAGATTGCCCATTTTGTACACGAAGTGCGTCCAGTTTTTGTCGTAACCCTCTCAACTTTTTAGCATATGCTATGTGGGTGAAATGATGATACCATTCGAACTTTCAACCTTTTCAGAGTTCATTTCCAATGCTTTTCAATTTTAGGGTCATTTAGCTTAAAAAATCAATAAATGCATGAAAAATAGCAAATGAAGTTTGAAATGGTAGAAAATTGATGATGTGGCTCTGAATGGTGCATTTTGAACACACAAAAAGTCTGTAGTTCAAATAAGTTCAAAAAATGAAATATCTTTGTAACAGATTGTAATGCCCCGGATGTAATACTTTCCCATTTGGGCATATAATATATCTCCGGCTTCATCATTTCCATTCCGGGTTCTTTGTCTTTTCGGGTTTTCGTTCTTTTGTCGCGTGCGTGTGTTCATTTCATTCATATCATGTAGTCATGTGCATCGCATTGCATTTGTGTTGTTGGTTGCATCCGTTTCCACGCGTTCCTTCCCGTTATCCGTTTCGCGTTCCGGAGCTCCCTCACGTGTCCGTGGCGTCCCCGAGGCCTACTTTGGTGTTTGGCCGTGTAACGTTACCGGTTTGGCGCGAGACTTGTCGCGTGTTGTTGTTTTGGTGTGTGTAACCCGCCTGTCAAATCTCGTCGCGTTTGGAGTTCGTTTGGTGCTCCAACAGTTATTCTCGTGGGCTAAGTGCCTCCACTTTGAGTCCCAAGACACCCCTCCAACAGCCCACTAAACCAGCCCAAACCCCTCCTTTCATCTAGGCCATCCAATTCTAATCGCGTGGCCGAAAACCACACCTCATTTGGACAACCCTAGCTCCTTGTGCCTATATATTTGTCCACCTTCCTCAAATTTTTGCCCCAAAATAGGAAACCCTAGACCTTCTTCTACCTCGAGCCTCTTCTCTCTCCACTCCGGCCGGAGCTCGCCAGAGCCCCGCCGGAGCAGCTAGCCGGACCACCGCCGGAGCAGCTCGCCGCGCCACCGCGCCACCTCACCGCCGCCAGAGGGCCTCCCCGCCCCGTTCCCGCCGCCGGCCGGCGCCGCCACCCACCGGCCACTTCCCTCCTTCTTCCGTCGCCCGAGTCCTCCAGGCGCTCGACCGCCGCCGCTCGGGACGAGGGAGGAGCCCTCGCCCGATCTGATCTGGTCGCCGCCTCCGAGCGGGCCTCCTCCAGCCACCCCCGAGCGGGCCTCCTCCATCCTCCGCCCGAGGCCCAGCCGCCTTCGCCTCCCTGGTCCGGGCCAGCAGCGGTGCCCCGATCCAGCCGACCGCCGATCTGCCCTAGTGGGCCGGCGTCCAGCGCCTCCATCGCGGGCCCCGAGCGAAGCCCAGCCGGCCTCCACACACCGCCCGGCCGGCTCCCTCGATTGTGCCGGCCCGACGTCCTCCGCCTCGCCCCCCCTGGGCCGTTGACCCCAGCCTCCAGGCCGCGCCGCAGGTGGGCCGAGCCGCCCCAGGCGATCTGCCAGGCCGCGCCGCCCGATCCGGCCTCCAACCGCGGCCGACTCCGGCCCGATCCGCATCTTCCAGCCCGCGTTGACTCTGTTGACCCGGAGGTAGTCCCAATTCCACTAAGTCTGAGATATTTTGTTGTCTGATGCTATATTCAAATGGTGATAACTTTGTGTGTGATGCTCCGATTTGAGTGAATGAGATGTCCAGACGTTCGTGGAGACTTGTACTACATTTCATTCCATTATGCCACACATGTTTGAGTCCATCTAGATGCTTAATAATCTGTTGCAAAAGTGCATATTGCTGTAAACTGCTGTTAGTGTTGTTTTTCATGTCATCTTTGCAATGTGATAACTTTTAGCATGTTTATCCAAATGATGCAAATGAGATGTCCACGTGTTCGTCTTGTGATGCTCTACATGTTGATTGCTTAGACTTGCATGATAGAATTAATCTTGCCATGTTTATCTCCGTTGCAAAGTGCTATGTGGCTGTTATGTTGTTAAACTTGTTATGAGATGTCATTTTGAGGAGGTGCTATCATTGTGATTGTCCCCATGATGCATGCTTAGGTGTTTTGGATTCACCATCATGTGTACTTTGTTGTGGTGCTTACCACTTGCCATGTTTAGCTTTGAGGTGACTTAAACTTGCTCTCAAAGATGCCATGATGAAACTGCTGTTTTAACACTTAGTGAAATTTCACTAAGTCTGGAATCTATAATTTCCAGATGCCATGTTTGCTTGTTGTTCTAGGCCAATCCATGATAGTTTTGGGGTGACTCTTGGTGATTCCTTGTAGTATATATTGTTGGCTATCCATTCATGCTCTCACATGCTTATTTGAGTGGTTGTAGCATATTTAACTTTTGCTCCCAAGTTGCAATAAAATACTGCTGTCAGGATTTTGTTGTCAAGTTCAATATGTCATAGCTTGTTGCTATTGATCCGTGGCTCCTTCGGGGGTGCTCCAATGGACTTATTTGCTGTAGGATATGTCTAGTTTATGTCCATACTCTTTTCCATTATGTTTGAGTGCTGTAGCTCATTTATCTAATGCTCCGAAGTTGCTATGTGGCTGTAATTTTCAGCTTTCGCATGTTTATTGTTTTGTGTGTAACTTGTAGCCCGTAGCACCGTTTTGAGCAAGCCTTATATGAAACTTGGTTTATTTTTCATGTAGATTCTTAATATCCTATTGTTTTCATGTTTTGAAGCATTTTGCTTGAATGCATATTTCCATGCTCCTTGTGCTCCCATAGTGCATCAGTCATGCACCCAGCATATTTTCGTGTGCGCATTGCATCTTGTTGATTCGTGCCTTGTGTGGTTGTGTTGATTAGAGCCGGAAGCTGAGACCCAGTAAGAGTACGAGCACGAGGTTACCACCGAGCTTGAGAACGAGGACCCCTCTTACGATCCCATCGACAACTCTTCAGGCAAGATGACCGAACCCCGATAACATTACTATCTTTGCCTATTGCTAGTAGTCTCGATCTATAGTTTTGCCTCGATGCCCATGTCTTTCCTGTCAGCCTCCTATTTGTAACCATGATCATGTCTAACCACCCTACCTATGCAAGCCATTGATTGGCTATAAGTACGCTTCGCTCAGCCCCTCTTATAGCATTGCTAGTTGCAGGTGAAGATTGAAGATGCTTGCTTCATGTTAAAGTTTGTTGGGTTATATCACACTATATAAATGCTTAAATGAAATCATTTATATATTGGCAATGGGTGGAAGACTAAGCCTTTTGCTTGGTGATTTGTTCCACTCATGCCGCTAGGAACCGTATAAACCGGTGTTATGTTCCTATATTATGCGCTCCTCACACGGTTGGGGTTATGAGGCCCCCTCGATAAACCGCTAAGTGCTAAGTCTTTTCCAGCAAGTCCCAACATTGGTACTATTTGCCTAACAACTAATAAACTTGCATAGGGAGTAATTAACCATCTATCTTAATCAACAACCCCGGGCCAGTGCTCCACATGAGTGTTGGTCCGAAACGGGGAGCCTGCGGGGCCACCACGAGGAAACTCGAGGTTTGGTAAAAACCCGTAGCTTCGCCCATCCGGTCGTGGCCTGAGACTAGATACGCGCGGCTATTGTCAGGGTGTCGGCACGCCGAGAGGATTTGCTAGATTAGCCTTACCTTAGTTCGGAGTATCCTGAGCACGGGATTCCGAGAATACTCGGGTCTTCCCACCTTGGAGTTGCGACTCCGCGGATCGTGGGCTTGTCATGGGCCAAGTTGGAACACCCGTGCAGGGTTATGAACTTTCGAAAGCCGTGCCCGCGGTTATGTGGCAGATGGGAGCTTGTTAATATCCGGATGTAGAAAACTTGACACATTGTTCTAATACACTACCAGCGTGTGTACCGTGACTGTCATTTTCCGAAAAGGGATTCGGGAGATGAACACGATGGGGTTATGTTTGAATTGATTAGTTAGGATCACTTAGTGATCATCTCTCGACCGAGGCACCTTCTCTTTTCGCTCTCTCTTACGTAAGCTAGGCTAGTGCTGCTGCAACCACTTATTCTTATTCTTTCTTCAGCCTTGTTCCACACACAAGGCTTAAATAGTCATGTTACCCGGGAACGGGATTGCTGAGTCCTCTGTGGCTCACAGTTACTTCACCACACCAGATGCAGGTACGATGGTGAGCTACCCAGGTGATGGCACTGAGCTAGACTGGGAGTACGACGAGGAGCGTAGCCGTTACTATGTTCGTTATCCCGATGATCAGTAGTGGTTCTTCTACTAGGATTCGATTCAGACCTGTGGTTTAAGTTATGTTTGGTATCTTGACATTTGGATTTTACCCTTAGATGGGCTGTGATGTTCTTTTGAATGATGAATGGACATGTAATGTATTTGTGTGACGTGGCGAGTGTAAGCCAACTATTTTTATGTTTTCCATCCCCATTTTTACATGAGTTGTGCAAAGATACCAAACTTGCGATCATTCCAGCATGGGGTTATGTCTCTAAGTCGTGCCTCGACACGTAGGAGATATAGTCCCATCTTGGGCATTACAAGTTGGTATCAGAGCCTTCTCCGACCTAGAAGCCCCCACTTTTTGATCGAATCGTTGACGGTCGAGTCTAGGCACACACTGAAAATATTTTGAGTCCTATATTATAGCGGAGAGTAGGATTTCTTTGCTTCTCATCCCCTTTCTCTCTGGTGAGGACTCCTAACGACTACTCTTGCCTCTTCTACTTTCAAAATTGCACCAAATATTTTTTTAGGAATCTCGCGAGTATTGTGGGATTGTTTCGAGGTTCTTGTGACGAGAATATTGTTCTCGATGCCTCCTGACATTAGGGGTTGTGGTAGTGTCCCGGGGAGTTGAGCTTCGGGGTATTGTCGTCACAAGCATATCGCGGCAGTACTAAATACTTAAGACGGCCGACATCGAAAATCTCTCCTATACGGTTAGTGGCAAGATAACCCCGACATCACCCAGTACTGGGGAGGTAGTTCGGGAGTATTGCCATAGCTTGGTATAGAGGATGCTTTTCTAAGGTCCGAGGTAGACAGTTTCCGAGAAAGACTGGTTATGTGTTGAAGGATGGATACAGCTGGATGTAGGTTTAGAGTTGATTGCGCGGTGCTTCCCCTGTATCCCCAACACCTGATTGCATAACTGGAAACTTTCGGAAATTAATAGGTGGGTTATCCAGTAGAACGTAGGCATTCTTCAAACGAATGCAGGTTAGCGAGTTCGGGGTTCTACATTGAGTGAAGTGGTTTTATGACCGATGTTCCGATCGGGAGTTGCATCTTAAAGGGTCCTTGGCTATGCTGATTCGGGGATTGCAAAACCCTTTCGTAACGCGTTCATAAGATTACAGCACAAAGATGTTAGAACGAAGCTCCTATCTTGTGTTTGTTTCCAGCTGTACCTTGTTGTTTTTTCTTATTTACCTTTTGTCCCCTATGTGGCTTCTCGTGAAGATTGATGTTATCATTTAACTGAGAATTTCATTCGTTCCTCTTGTTCGAATGATTATTGTGAAGACTATGTTGCATTTCAATCCGTTGTTTCAGCTTATACCTTCTTCCAATGAAATTGCTGATTCGTGGTCATCTCTTTCAGGATGGCTCCGAAACGAGTTCCCAACGCTAACCCAGAGGGTGAAGAGGTTCCAGACCGTCCTCCTTCCCGTCCTCCTCCGTCTGAGGCTTGGAGAGCGATTATGCAGACTACAAATCAGAACACCCAGGTGTTGATGCAGATGATGCAGCAGATGCAAGCTAATCAAGCTAATCAGGGTGTTCCAGGGAATCAAGGCAATTTATTCAACCAACAGCACCATGCTACTCTCAACCAGTTCTTGGCCAATCAACCAAAAGCTTTCAGTTACTGTGTCGACCCTCTTGATGCTGAAGATTGGTTAACCGATATCAAAAAGCATTTTGAGTGCAGTAACGTAAGGGAAGATGACTATGTGAAGTTTGCAGCCTTCCAACTCAAAGAGCAAGCAGCTGACTGGTGGCAGCAGTACAAAGACTCCAGGCCAGGTCGTGTGATCTCTTGGGAGGATTTCTGCAAGGACTTTCGCTCTCACCACATTCCAACAAGTGTCATCGAGGGTATGCGTGAGCAATTCCGCAACCTGTAGCAGGGCTCTATGACTGTCTACCAGTATAATGTCAAGTTCCAAAACCTCGCCCGCTATGCTAAGTAAGACATACCAGATGCCAAAAGCAAGATCTATCAGTTCCGCGGAGGTCTCAAGGATGAACTTCAACTTGCTCTCACCTTGTTCGAGCCCGATGAATTCGACAAATTCTATAACATGGCGCTTAAGCAAGAGGCAGCCCAGCTCAAGATGGAGGCTTCTAAAAAGAGGATTCGAGATGCCGTTCACTCCTCCTCATCTTCTCAAGTCGTCGCGAAGCAACAGAAATTTTGGCTTCCTCCTCCTCAAGTGATTCGAGCTCCCTACAACAACTCCAACAACAACAAGAACTCTAGTGGACGTGGTTTCTCCCACCCACCCAACCCGAGCAACTAGTCGAAGAATCAGTTTCAGTCTCAAGGTTCCAAGTCAAGTGGTTCTCATTTCCGTCCTCTCTCAGAGGTGGTCTGCAACAAGTGCACTCAGAAAGGTCACTATGCCAACAAGTGACCCAACCCGAAGCGACTTCCACCTCCTCCACCTGTCAGTACAGCTATTGTCAAGCACATTCCCAAGCAAGCAAGGGTCAATCTGATGAATGCAGCGCAAGCAGAGAATTCTTCTGATGTGATTTTGGGTAACCTTCCAGTTAACTCTTTTCCTGCTAAAGTGTTGTTTGATTCGGGTGCTTCATGTTCCTTCTTGTCATATCCATTTACATCCAAGCACAACATTGTCACCAAAAATTTGCCTCAGAGGTTGCAAGTTATTTCTCCGGGGAGACGCATGACTTCCAGTGTGTATGCTCTGGATGTATCTATTCGCATGGGTGATTATCGCTTTCTGGCTAAACCGGTGGTTCTTGGTAATTCCGACATTGACCTCATCCTCGGGATGGACTGGCTTTCTCAGCATGATGCTCACATTGATTGTGCACAGAAGGAAGTCAAGATGACTCATCCTGATGAAGATGTGATTATCTTTGCCTCCAGGGATAACACTATCAGGCTTTTCTCTCTCAATGATAAGGGCGAGATTAATGCCATATCTCAAATTCCGGTGGTAAACGAATACCAAGACGTCTTTCCAGGCATGCCTCCACACCGTCAAGTGGAATCCGTCATTGAACTCGAGCCGGGTACTGAGCCAGCATGCCGGCTTCCGTACAAGCTCTCTCCTGGAGAATTGAAGGAGTTGAAGAAACAGCTTGATGAACAGGAATGTTTGGGTCTGATCAGGCCTAGTACGTCTCCTTGGGGCTGTGGTGTCTTATTTGTCAAGAAGAAGGATGGCACGGAGCGTCTCTGCGTCGATTACCGGCCATTGAACAAGAAGACAATAAAGAACAAGTATCCGCTCCCCAACATCAACGAACTGTTCGAGCAGCTCAAAGGAGCTGAAGTGTTCTCTAAGCTCGATCTACAAATGGGCTATCACCAAATTCGCATTCGCGAGGAGGATATTCACAAGACTGCTTTCAGAACGAGCTACGGCTCATACGAGTATACGGTCATGTCCTTTGGTCTCGCCAATGCTCCACCTACCTTCTCGAGAATGATGCACTACATTTTCAACCCATACACCGGCGAGTTTGTGCTTGTGTATCTGGATGACATTTTGGTATTTTCCAAGAATGAAGAAGATCACGAAAAGCACCTCCGTCTCATTCTCGACAGACTCCGTGAACATAAGTTCTATGCCAAGTTCTCCAAGTGCGAATTTTGGCTCGATAAGGTTTTGTACCTGGGCCATATCATCTCCGCTGACGGTATTGCAGTAAATCCTGAGAAAGTTGAAGCAATTGTCAACTGGGAAGCTCCTCAGAACGTCAAGCAACTCTGAAGCTTTCTTGGTCTTGCCAGTTATTGCAGAAGGTTCGTTGAGAACTTCTCCAAGATTGCTAAGCCTCTCTCCAACTTGCTGCAGAAGAATGTCAAGTACTACTGGTCTCCAGAGTGTGAAGTGGCATTCAAAACTCTCAAAGAAAAGCTCGTCTCTGCTCCAGTTCTAACTCCTCCAGATGAGTCCAAGCCCTACGAAGTATTCTGTGATGCTTCTCTTCAAGGTCTTGGTGGTGTGCTTATGCAAGACAAGAGAATTGTGGCTTACACTTCTCGTCAGCTGAAGCCAAGCGAGAAGAACTACCCCACACATGATCTTGAACTAGCAGCTGTGGTACATGCTTTGATTACGTGGAGACATCTGTTGTTGGGCAGAAAAGTCGACATCTTCACCGATCACAAGAGCTTGAAGTACATCTTCACACAGCCGAATCTGAACTTCCGCCAGACTCGTTGGGTCGAGATGATCCAAGAGTATGATCCCAGCATTGAATACACTCCTGGCAAGGCGAATGTGATTGCAGATGCTTTGAGCAGAAATGCATATTGCAATAGCCTTCTTATTAAGCCGTTCCAGCCCGAGCTTTGTGAAGCTTCCAGGAAGCTCAACCTCCAAGTTGTTTCGCAGGGTTTTCTTGCAAATCTTCAAATTGCTCCTACCTTGGAAGATCAGGTCCGCGAGGCCCAACTCAGTGATGCCATGGTGCAGAAGGTGAAACATGGTATTGCAAAGGGTACTCCTAAATACAAGTGCTACCGCGTTGATGAGAGAGATACCTTGTTCTTTGAGGACAGACTTGTTGTTCCAAAAGGTGATCTCAGGAAGCTCATAATGGAAGAAGCACATGATTCCCTCCTTTCCATTCATCCTGGCAGTTCCAAGATGTACCAAGAACTCAAGCAATCTTACTGGTGGACACGCATGAAAAGGGAGATTGCCCAATTCATGAATGAATGTGATGTCTGCAGAAGAGTGAAGGCAGAGCATCAACGTCCAGCCGGTCTTCTCCAACCTCTTCCTATTCCCGAGTGGAAACTCGACCACATTGAAATGGATTTCGTCACTGGTTTTCCTAAGTCCAAGAGAGGGAATGATTCTATCTTCGTGGTGATTGACAAGCTTACCAAAGTCGCTCACTTCCTTCCAGTCAAAGAATCCATCAATGCAGCTCAACTTGCAGAATTGTATACTTCCAGAATTGTGTCCTACATGGCATTCCTCAAGTTATCTTCTCAGACCGTGGAAGTTTGTTCACTTCAAAGTTCTGGGACTCCTTTCAGTCCACCATGGGCACTAAGATCAGGTTCAGCACTGCTTTTCACCCTCAGACTAGTGGTCAAGTCGAGCGAGTGAATCAGATTCTAGAAGACATGCTCAGAGCATGTGTCATATCTTTTGGCATGAAATGGGAAGATTGTCTTCCATTTGCCGAGTTCTCTTACAACAACAGCTTTCAAGCAAGTCCCAGAAAAGCTCCGTTTGAAATCCTCTATGGCAGAAAGTGCCGTACCCCTCTCAACTGGTCCGAAACCGGAGAATGTCAACTTCTTGGCAATGACTTGATCTCAGAAGCCGAAGAAATGTGCAAAGTCATACGTGAGAATCTCAAAGCCGCTCAGTCGTGTCAGAAGAGCTACTATGACGGCAAGCATCGTTATTTGGCCTTCAACATTGATGATCACGTTTATCTCCGTGTTTATCCGATGAAAGGAACCCAAAGATTCGGTATCAAAGGAAAGCTTTCTCCTAGATACGTCGGGCCTTTCAAGATCCTTGGCAAAAGAGGCGATCTAGCCTATCAACTTGGGCTCCCTTCCAACTTCGCCAATGTTCATGATGTCTTTCATGTGTCTCAACTCCGCAAATGCTTCAAGGCACCTGAACGCATGATTCCGTTTGAAGAGATTGATCTTCAACAAGACCTGTCTTACCGAGAGCATCCCGTTGCTATTCTCGAAGAAACCGAGCGCAGGACCCGCAACAAGTCCATCAAATTCTTGAAAGTCAAGTGGTCACACCATACCGACCGAGAAGCCACGTGGGAAAGAGAAGATCATCTTCGTTCCGAGTACCCTTCCTTTTTCCAGTCCTAGATCTCGGGACGAGATCTTTTTTTGTAGTAGAGGAGAGTTTGTAATGCCCGGGATGTAATACTTTCCCTTTTGGGCATATAATATATCTCCGGCTTCATCACTTCCATTCCGGGTTCTTTGTCTTTTCGGGTTTTTGTTCTTTTGTCGCGTGCGTGTGTTCATTTCATTCATATCATGTAGTCATGTGCATCGCATTGCATTTGTGTTGTCGTTTGCATCCGGTTCCACGCATTCCTTCCCATTGTCCGTTTCGCGTTCCGGAGCTCCCTCATGTGTCTGTGGCGTCCCCGAGGCCTACTTTGGTGTTTGGCCGTGTAACGTTACCGGTTTGGCGCGAGACTTGTCGCGTGTTGTTGTTTTGGTGTGTGTAACCCGCCTGTCAAATCTCGTCGCATTTGGAGTTCGTTTGGTGCTCCAACAGTTATTCTCGTGGGCTAAGTGCCTCCACTTTGAGGCCTAAGACACCCCTCCAACAGCCCACCAAACCAGCCCAAACCCCTCCTTTCATCTAGGCCATCCAATTCTAATCACGTGGCCGAAAACCACACCTCATTTGGACAACCCTAGCTCCTTGTGCCTATATATTTGTCCACCTTCCTCCAATTTTTGCCCCAAAATAGGAAACCCTAGACCTTCTTCTACCTCCAGCCTCTCCTCTGTCCACTCCGGCCGGATCTCGCCGGAGCAGCTCGCCGGACCACCGCCGGAGCAGCTCGCCGCGCCACCGCCCCACCTCACCGCCGCCAGAGGGCCTCCCCGCCCCGTTCCCGCCGCCGGCCGGCGCCGCCACCCACCGGCCGGGTCGCCTCACATCCCGCCGGCCACTTCCCTGCTTCTTCCGTCGCCCGAGTCATCCGGGCGCTCGACCGCCGCCGCTCGGGACGAGGGAGGAGCCCTCTCCCGATCCGATCTGGTCGCCGCCTCCGAGCGGGCCTCCTCCAGCCACCCCCGAGCGGGCCTCCTCCATCCTCCGCCCGAGGCCCAGCCGCCTTCGCCTCCCTGGTCCGGCCCAGCAGCGGTGCCCCGATCCAGCCGACCGCCGATCTGCCCTAGTGGGCCGGCGTCCAGCGCCTCCATCGCGGGCCCCGAGCAAGGCCCAGCCGGCCTCCACACACCGCCCGGCCGGCTCCCTCGATTGGGCCGGCCCGACGTCCTCCGCCTCGCCCCCCCTGGGCCGTTGACCCCAGCCTCCAGGCCGCGCCGTAGGTGGGCCGAGCCGCCACAGGCGATCTGCCAGGCCGCGCTGCAGGTGGGCCGCGCCGCCCGATCCGGCCTCCAGCCGCGCCCGATCCGCCGGGCCGCGCCAGATCCGCCAGCCGACTCCGGCCCGATCCGCTTCTTCCAGCCCGCGTTGACTCTGTTGACCCGGAGGTAGTCCCAATTCCACTAAGTCTGAGATATTTTGTTGTCTGATGCTATATTCAAATGGTGATAACTTTGTGTGTGATGCTCCGATTTGAGTGAATGAGATGTCCAGACGTTCGTGGAGACTTGTACTACATTTCATTCCATTATGCCACACATGTTTGAGTCCATCTAGATGCTTAAAAATCTGTTGCAAGAGTGAATATTGCTGTAAACTGCTGTTATTGTTGTTTTTCATGTCATCTTTGCAATGTGATAACTTTTAGCATGTTTATCCAAATGATGCAAATGAGATGTCCACGTGTTCGTCTTGTCATGCTCTACATGTTGATTGCTTAGACTTGCATGATAGAATTAATCTTGCCATGTTTATCTCCGTTGCAAAGTGCTATGCGGCTGTTATGTTGTTAAACTTGTTATGAGATGTCATTTTGAGGAGCTCATTGCTATCATTGTGATTGTCCCCATGATGCATGCTTAGGTGTTTTGGATTCACCATCATGTGTACTTTGTTGTGGTGCTTACCACTTGCCATGTTTATCTTTGAGGTGACTTAAACTTGCTCTCAAAGATTCCATGATGAAACTGCTGTTTTAACACTTGGTGAAATTTCACTAAGTCTGGAATCTGTAATTTCCAGATGCCATGTTTGCTTGTTGCTCTAGGCCAATCCATGATAGTTTTGGGGTGACTCTTGGTGATTCTTTGTAGTATATATTGTTAGCTATCCATTCATGCTCTCACATGCTTATTTGAGTGGCTGTAGCATATTTAACTTTTGCTCCCAAGTTGCAATAAAATACTGCTGTCAGGATTTTGTTGTCAAGTTCAATATGTCATAGCTTGTTGCTATTGATCTGTGGCTCCTTTGGGGGTGCTCCAATGGACTTATTTGCTGTAGGATATATCTAGTTTATGTCCATACTCTTTGCCATGATGTTTGAGTGCTGTAGCTCATTTATCTAATGCTCCGAAGTTGCTATGTGGCTGTAATTTTCAGCTTTCGCATGTTTATTGTTTTGTGTGTAACTTTTAGCCCGTAGCTCCGTTTTGAGCAAGTCTTATATGAAACTTGGGTGATTTTTCATGTAGATTCTTAATATCCTATTGTTTTCATGTTTTGAAACATTTTGCTTGAATGCATATTTCCATGCTCCTTGTGCTCCCATAGTGCATCAGTCATGCACCCAGCATATTTTCGTGTGCGCATTGCATCTTGTTGATTCGTGCCTTGTGTGGTTGTGTTGAGTAGAGCCGGAAGCTGAGACCGAGTATGAGTACAAGCACGAGGTTACCACCGAGCTTGAGAACGAGGACCCCTCTTACGATCCCATCGACAACTCTTCAGGCAAGATGACCGAACCCCGATAACATTACTATCTTTGCCTATTGCTAGTAGTCTCCATCTATAGTTTTGCCTCGATGCCCATGTCTTTCCTGTCAGCCTCCTATTTGTAACCATGATCATGTCTAACCACCCTAGCTATGCAAACCATTGATTGGCTATAAGTACGCTTCGCTCAGCCCCTCTTATAGTATTGCTAGTTGCCGGTGAAGATTGAAGATGCTTGCTTCATGTTGAAGTTTGTTGGGTTATATCACACTATTTAAATGCTTAAATGAAATCATCTATATATTGGCAATGGGTGGAAGGCTAAGCCTTTTGCTTGGTGATTTGTTCCACTCATGCCGCTAGGAACCGTATAAACCGGTGTTATGTTCCTTGATTATGCGTTCCTCACACGGTTGGGGTTATGGGGCCCCCTCGATAAACCGCTAAGTGCTAAGTATTTTCCAGCAAGTCCCAACATTGGTACTATTTGCCTAACAAGTAATAAACTTGCATAGGGAGTAATTAACCCTCTTTCTTAATCAACAACCCCGGGCCAGTGCTCCACATGAGTGTTGGTCCGAAACTGGGAGCCTGCGGGGCCACCACGAGGAAACTCGAGGTTTGGTAAAAACACGTAGCTTCGCCCATCCGGTCGTGGCCTGAGACTAGATACACGCGGCTATTGTCAGGGTGTCGGCACGCCGGAAGGATTTGCTGGATTAGCCTTACCTTAGTTCGAAGTATCTTGAGCACGGGATTCCGAGAATACTCGGGTCTTCCCACCTTGGAGTTGGGACTCCGTGGATCGTGGGCTTGTCATGGGCCAAATTGGAACACCCCTGCAGGGTTATGAACTTTCGAAAGCCGTGCCCGCGGTTATGTGGCAGATGGGAGCTTGTTAATATCCGGTTGTAGAAAACTTGACACATTGTTCTAATACACTACCAGCGTGTGTACCGTGACTGTCATTTTCCGAAAAGGGATTCGGGAGATGAACACGGTGGGGTTATGTTTGAATTGATTAGTTAGGATCACTTAGTGATCATCTCTCGACCGAGGCACCTTCTCTTCTCGCTCTCTCTTATGTAAGCTAGGCTAGTGCTGCTGCAACCATTTATTCTTATTCTTTCTTCAGCCTTGTTCCACACCCAAGGCTTAAATAGTCATGTTACCCGGGAACGGGATTGCTGAGTCTTCTGTGGCTCACAGTTACTTCACCACACCAGATGCAGGTACGATGGTGAGCTACCCAGGAGATGGCACTGAGCTAGACTGGGAGTACGACGAGGAGCGTAGCCGTTACTATGTCCGTTATCCCGATGATCAGTAGTGGTTCTTCTACTAGGATTCGATTCAGACCTGTGGTTTAAGTTATGTTTGGTATCTTGACATTTGGATTTTACCCTTAGATGGGCTGTGATGTTCTTTTGAATGATGAATGGACATGTAATGTATTTGTGTGACGTGGCGAGTGTAAGCCAACTATTTTTATGTTTTCCATCCCCATTTTTACATGAGTTGTGCAAAGATACCAAACTTGTGATCATTCCAGCATGGGGTTATGTCTCTAAGTCGTGCCTCGACACGTAGGAGATATAGTCCCATCCTGGGCATTACACAGATGAGTTTTCGTATGAAACCCCGATACTTCGAAAGAGATTGTCCATTTTGTACATGTAGTGCATCCAGTTTTTCCCGTAACCCTCTCATCTTTTTAGCACATGTTATGTGGGTCAAATGATGATACCATGCCAACTTTCAACCTTTTAAGAGTTCATTTGTAACGCTTTTCAATTTTCGGGTCATTTAGCTTTACAAAAAACAGTAAATGCATGAAAAATACCAAATGAACTCAGAAAGGGTTGAAAATTGATTATGTGGCTTTGAAGGGTGCATTTTGAACACACAAAAAGTCTAGTGTTCAAATAAGTTCAAATAAATGAAATCCCTTTGTAACAGATGAGTTTTCGTCCGAAACCCTGATACTTCGAAAGAGATTGTCATTTTGTACACTTAGTGCATCCAGGCTTTTGGCGTAACTCTCCCATCTTTTTAGCATATGCTATGTGATACGTCTCCAATGTATCTATAATTTTTTATTGTTCCATGCTATTATTTATGAAGTCTTGGATGTTTAATGGGCTGAATCATACACTTTTACATCATTTTTGGGACTAACCTACTAACCCAAAGGCCCAATCCAGATTGCTGTTTTTTGCCTGTTGCAGGGTTTTGCAGAAAAAGAATATCAAACGGAGTCCAAACGAAATGAAACCTTTGCGAGAGATATTTTTGGAGAAAATCACGCACAGGGAACTTGAGAACCACATCAGGGGAGCATCGAGGCGCCCACGAGGGTGGGGGGCGCGCCCCCTGCCCAAGGCACGCCCCCATGCCTCGTGGGCCCCTCGAGCACCCCCCGGTGTCCTCCTCCCTCCTATATAAGTCTACGTACCCCGAAACCTTAGAAAACAGAGAGGAAACCCTAATTCCACCGCCGTAACCTTCTGTTCCCGTGAGATCCCATCTTGGAGCCTGTTCCGGAGCTCCACCGGAGGGAGATCCATCACGGAGTTCTTCATCATCATCATCATCGCCCTCACCATGAGTTGTGAGTAGTTTACCACAGACCTTCGGGTCCATAGCTAGTATCTAGATGGCTTCTTCTCTCTCTGGATCTCAATACAAAGTTCTCCTCGGTCTTCGAGGAGATCTATTCGATGTAATCTCTTTTTGCGGTGTGTTTGTCGAGATCCGATGAATTGTGAGTTTATGATCAAGATTATCTATGAGAAATATTTGGTTCTTTTCTGAACTCTTTATGTGTGCTCATAATATCCTTGCAAGTCTCTTCGAATTATTGGTTTGGTTTGGCCTACTAGATCTATAGTTCTTGCAATGGGAGAAGTGCTTGGCTTTGGGTTCAATCTTGTGGTGTCCTTTCCCAGTGACAGTAGGGGCAGCAAGGCACGTATTGTATTGTTGCCGTCGAGGATAAAAAGATGGGGTTTATATCATATTGCTTGAGGTTATCCCTCTACATCATGTCATCTTGCTTAAGGCGTTGCTCTGTTCTTATGAACTCAATACACTAGATGCATGTTGAATAGCGGTCGATGTGTGGAGTAATATTAGTAGATGCAGAATCGTTTCGGTCTACTCGTCTCGGACATGATGCCTATATACAATGATCATGCTTAGATAGTCTCATAATTATTGGTTTTTCTATCAATTGCTCGACAATAATTTGTTTACCCGCCGTAGAATATCACTATCATGAGAGAAGCCACTAGAGAACACTATGGCCCCCGGGTCTATTCTCAACATATCAATCTACATCTACTTTACTTTTATCGCTTTTATTTGCTGTTCTTATAAATAAAAAATACCAAAAATATAAACTACCATCTCTATCAGATCTCACTTTCGTATGTGACCGTAAAGGGATTCACAACCCCTTATCGTGTTGGCTGCGAAGTTCTTATTTGTTTGTGCAGGTGCGAGGGACATGCGCGTGGTCTCCTACTGGATTGATACCTTGGTTCTCAAAAAATGAGGGAAATACTTACACTACTGTGCTGCATCTCCCTTTCCCCTTCGAGGGAATACAACGCAAGCTCGAGAAGTAGCAAGAAGAATTTCTGGCGCCGTTGCCGGGGAGGCTTACGCAAAAGTCATATACCAAGTACCTATCACAAACCCTTATACTTCGCATTACATTTATTTGTCTCTCATTTTTCTCTCCCCCACTTCACCCTTGCCGTTTTATTTGCCCTTCTTTTGCCATGTGTTTTTCGTTCGCTTGCTGCTTGTTTGCTTGTGTGTGTTGGATTGCTTGATTGTCACTATGGCTCAGAACGATACCAAATTGTGTGACTTCTCCAATACCAACAACAATGATTTTATTAGCACTCCGATTGCTTCTATTACCGATGCTGAATCTTGTGAGATCAATGCTGCTTTGTTGAATCTTGTCATGAAAGATCAATTCTCTGGCCTTCCTAGTGAATATGCCGCTACCCATCTAAACAACTTTGTTGACTTGTGTGATATGCAAAAGAAAAGGGATACAGATAACGAGATTGTTAAATTGAAGTTATTTCCGTTTTCACTTAGAGATCGTGCTAAAACTTGGTTTTCCTCTTTGCCTAGAAATAGTATTGATTCGTGGAATAAGTGCAAAGATGCTTTTATCTCTAAGTATTTCCCTCCTGCTAAGATCATCTCTCTTAGAAACGATATTATGAATTTTAAGCAACTAGATCATGAGCATGTTGCACAAGCTTGGGAGGGAATGAAATTAATGATACGTAATTGCCCTACACATGGTTTGAATCTATGGATGATTATTCAGAACTATTATGCTGGCTTGAATATTGCTTCTAGAAATCTTTTAGATTCGGCTGCTGGAGGCACTTTCATGGAAACCACCTTAGGAAAAGCTACCAAACTCCTAGATAATATTATGGTTAATTATTCTCCGTGGCACACTGAAAGATCTACTAGTAAAAAAGTGCATGCTATCGAAGAAATTAGTGTTTTAAGTGGAAAGATGGATGAACTTATGAAATTGTTTGCTGCTAAGAGTGCCTCTTCTGATCCTAATGATATGCCTTTGTCCACTTTGATTGAGAATAACAATGAATCTTTGGATGTGAATTTTGTTGGTAGGAATAATTTTGGCAATAATGCTTATAGAGGTAATTTTAATCCTAGGTCTTTTCCTAGTAATTCCTCTAATAATTATGGTAATTCCTACAACAACTCTTATGAAAAGATGTCTTCTGAATTTGAAACTAGTGTTAAGGAGTTTATGATCTCGCAAAAGAATTTCAATGCTATGCTTGAAGAGAAATTGCTTAAGGTTGATGAATTGGCTAGAAGTGTGGATAGAATTACTCTTGATGTTGATTCTTTGAAACTTAGATCTTTCCGACCTAAGCATGATATCAATGAGTCTCTCAAAGCCATGAGAATTTCCATTGATGAATGCAAAGAAAGAACCGCTAGGATGCGTGCTAAAAGAGAGGATTATATTAAAGCGTGTTCTTCTAGTTATCATGAAAATAAAGATGAAGATCTGAAAGTTATTGATGTGTCTCCTATTAGATCCTTGTTTTCTAGTATAAATTTTGATGAAGATAGGATTGGAGATGATTCTGCTTTAAAGTGTCCCAATGATTCAGAGTTTTTAGATCTTGATGCTAAAATTGCTAAAAGTGGGGGTGAAGAGATTAAAACTTTGCATAGTGATGAACCCACTACATTGGATTTCAAGGGATTAAATTATGACAATTGCTCTTTGATTTATTGTATTTCCTTGTTGCAATCCGTGCTAAATTCTCCGCATGCTTATAGTCAAAATAAAGCTTTCACCAAACAAATAGTTGATGCTTTGATGCAATCTTATGAAGAAAAACTTGAGTTAGAAGTTTCTATCCCTAGAAAGATTTATGATGTGTGGGAACCTACTATCAAAATAAAAATAAAATATCATGAATGCTATGTGTCATGGATATTACTATCAGGCATAAAGAGAGTCTGGTTTACGTTATAAAGATTATATTATCAGAAGCTCAGTGGAGTATGTATGAGAAGGTTATAGCCCACGGAGGCTCAGGGCCCATGTATGAGGCCCATGATTTGTAAACCGTCATACCATGTAACTTGGGATGTAAGATAGAAAGGGTAGAGACCGAGGCAGACACGTTTATGAGCCGGCCTCGGGACTCTGTAAACCGGACCGGGCGTCGCCTCCTATATAAAGGGACGACCCGATGACTGTTCAGGACAAGAAACAACAACTCGAGACACAGGCAAAGCGGATTCGCTCCCTAGTCATCGAAGCACAAGCAATACCACACCAAACTAGACGTAGGCTTTTACCTTCATCTAAGGGGCTGAACTAGTATAAAACCCATGTGTCCTTCGTCCGCTTTAACCCCTTTAAGCTAACCCGAGTGATGGCCTCACTACTAAGTCCTTTTGCTAGGACATCTGCCGTGCTAAATCCACGACAGTTGGCGCCCACCGTGGGGCTATCGCGTGATGGTTTCGAGTTCTTGAAGGGCAGCTTTGAAGGGCTTAAGGGCTACGCAATGGGCCGGATGACCAAGAGTCATCGTGGCCGGATCTACATCGACGATCCAGGCTGGGGCCCCGAGGCCGATTCAATCGAATACGGCTACCGGGTCCCCTTCGGCGGCATCCACGTCTTCATCGGCAAGATCGGCAAATCGGGCCCTGACCCGGATGATGTCTACACACGCTTCTACTCTTGTAGACTATGTTGGGCCTCCAAGCGCAGAGGTTTGTAGGACAGTAGCAATTTCCCTCAAGTGGATGATCTAAGGTTTATCGAACTCAGGGAAGTAGAGGTTGAAGATGGTCTCTCTCAAGCAACCCTGCAACTAAGATACAAGAAGTCTCTTGTGTCCCCAACACACCTAATACACGTGTTAGATGTATAGGTGCACTAGTTCGGCGAAGAGATGTTAAATGGCAAGTGATATGGATGGCAAAACAAGGTAATATAAATATGTAATAAAAAGTGCAGCAAGCAAACAAGTAGTAAACGTGAGCACAAACGGTATTGCAATGGTGGAAACGAGGCCTAGGGTTCATACTTTCACTAGTGGCAACACCCAACAACATTAACATAATCGAATCACATGATTTCCCATAAAACATGCAAAGGGGACACACTCGGAGGTCATTCTTCGTGGTCAAGAGAGGACGAGAATTATGTAGGGCTACAAAAGCACACCTCAAAGTTCGTAGTTCTCAATCTAAGGATTTCCCAATGTCACCGCGGCCATCCCAAGAGAGTCCCACAATCACCACAACATATCTAAAGGATAGTCAAAGACAAGCACCAAGAGACTCTCAATCTTCAATCAACACACAAGAGAGGAAATCACTCATGAAAATATTGTTCTAATCCATGTCCAATAGACCGCTGTCACCTTGGTCTCGGGGATTATACTAGATAAAGACAAGTGAGTACATCAATCCAATACATAGAGGAAGGGGAAATATCATGGGATCACCCTAGATTAACATAGCCTATGATCACAACGAAGATCACATCATGGGAGAGAGAATTGACCACATAGCTACTGGTAAGAACCTCAGCCCCGAGGAGGAACTACTCCCGCACCATGGAGGGAGGAAGCAACGTCGATGGAGATGAGTCCGGGGGCACTTCCCCGTCCCGGCAGGGTGCCGGCGCAGGAATTCTGGTCCCCCGAAGCTTGATGGCGATGGAGGCGGACATCGGAATCGCGTCTGGAGAAAAGGGTTCCGGAATCAGGGTTTCCTCGACGCGCTTTAAATATATGCCAAAGGGGGGCATCGGAGGAGCCTCGGGGTGCCCAGGCGCCCCCCCCCGACGCGGCCCAGGGGGGGCTCGCCCACAGGGCGCCTGGAGCCCCTGTGGGTCCCCCCGGCTGTACTTTGGCCGCACGGTAGCTCCCGGAACGCTGATTTTTTATATATTTTTTCTGGATTTTTCCTGACAGTTCTCGTAATGTGAAAACCTGAAATACAAAAACAGCCGAAAACAGAAACTGGCACTGGGGTGCACTGAGTTAATAGGTTAGTCCAAATTTGATCAAAAGTGTATGGAAGTGTATAAATATCATAGCAATATCACCCAAAAGAGGCATGGAGCAAGCAGAAATTATAGATACGTTTTGGACGTATCAACATCCCCAAGCTTAATTCCTGCTCGTCCTCGAGTAGGTAAATGATAACAAGAATAATTTATGTGGTGACATGCTATTAACCATATAGGACTTTTTCATAGTCACATGACAAAAGCTTACCGAGACAATGAATCTGTAGTAATTAAGTTGCCTCATGAGAAATTCACAAAGAACTGAAAGTTTTACAATATGATACTGAAACATCAAATAGATTTGTAATGAGCATGGTGTGCAAATATGATAAGGTGATATCTCGCTTGCCCCCTTTAGTGAAGCAAAACATAAATGCAGGGGCACCTCCAAGGTTTAAGTGATGACTAGATACAATGATTTCAGAATAAACGATATCATAATCATGCAAAAGACAATGCTACTTTGGGACAATGCACATTACACTCAGAATGACAATCATGCTCTCAGTAGTTGGTGCTTTAATAAGAAGGTGGAGACTCTCGAACCGTGGCTTTTGTTGGCAAGGTTGAAAACCCGTATTCGGAAGCAAAGAAAAAACATGTACCAGAGCTCTTGAGATGGACAATTTTCGAGGAACGGCTCCCGAATGAGGACGATCACATCCTCTTAATCTCCTTTGTTTATCACTGCCAAAGTTTTCTGATTTCTCATGAACAAAGTGTGAAGGAGGGTTTGTTTGTTATATTATCTTTTTGAGCCGGGCGCACTCAATGCCAGTTCCTTCTCGTATTATGGGTTTGCAAATTAGACATGCAATCCCAGGGTGAAGCTTGTCCAACTTAAAAAGGTCATGAATTAACTACTACTTCCTCATGAGCTAAAACAGAGGCACAAAATAGAAATGCTTTTTTTGAATAATTTCGAGATGGTACATGAAAGTCTTCGTTAGGAATGGCAGGTAAATACCATGTTTAGGAAGGTATGGTGGACTCATATGGCATAACTGGTTTAAAGGATTTTGGATGCACAAGCAGTCAGTCCGCTTAGTATAGGTGGAGGTTAGCAAAAGACTGGGAGCGACCAACTAAAAGAGCAATGACGGTCATCATCTTGTAGAGTGACAAAGCAACATTGAATCAGGCATGGAAGTTATATCGCTACTCAGAAACAAAAGATCATCAAGGCTTGACAGACTTTCTTTACAGTCTTAAATATGCATGAGCATACGCCAAGTCAATCAAAATAAATTCTTGAAGGAAGATATTACTAAACCATACCACACCATAGGCAAACAAATCAAGTTGGTACTCCAATAACACATTGGGAATCCCCGAGCTATTTGAGACTAACCACAAGAAAACCTGAACTACTAAGCGCCATTATGCACGTAGCATATTTATCATAGACATATCAACCAATGCAACGGAAGCAAACTCTCTTAATAAGGTGAGCATGATAAATAAAGAGAGTTCAAGCAACCAACTAAACAAAAGCTCTTTGAAGAGATAAGCATGAATACTAAGAGCAGAGCATGATAGTAGCTATTAAAAGACAAAGAACACACACAGCAAAGATAGACATGGAAATTCTATGTTATGTTCTAGGTAGGAGTGGAGAGTGTTTCTCTCCCACATAAAGAAAGCTGAGTTTCGACTCGTTATGAAAAACTAAAAAGGAAACTATAAGCAAGACGCTCCAAGCATAGCACATAACACATGAAGTGATTAAAATATAGTGGAACGAAAGACGAACTGATAATGTTGATGGAGAAGGGGATGCACGGGGGCATCCCCAAGCTTAGACGCTTGAGTCTCCTTGAATATTTCCTGGGGGTGCACGGGGGCATCCCCAAGCTTGAGCACTTGACACTCCTGAATCTTTTTATCATCTTCCCTCGCACACTTGAAAACTCCCTTCATACATAACTCATCATAATCTGATTAGCGAGGTTAGTACCCTTAATAAAATAATTATACCTTGCTGGAAATAAAGATATTCTTGAAGTTCTACTGTTTCTCAAGATTGCCAAAAGGTTTTTGCAAAGAAAAAGCAAGCTCTTGATTTGCAAAATGAAGGAAAGGCAAAACAGGACAGAATCTGTGAAAAACAGAAGAACAGGTAGTAATTGATCTGTTCGGGATACTTCTGCAACTCAAATAAAAAAAACTCAGAACAGACGCACGAAATACAATTATATAGAGAATGCTGTCGAAAAAATTCAGACCAAAAAGATGATCTCGTGATTTTATACGAATTTTTATCCAAGGACATAATCTGTTTCCTGGACAGCACCTCACAACTTTTGAACTTTCTTGCAATCAGAGGCTACACTTGGCACAAAGCTGAAAAATAAAGATACAATGATGATGCTACTGTAGTAACAACATCAAGACACAACAAAAAGAAAAAGAAAATTTTATTCATTGTGGGCTGCCTCCCAAAAGCGCTTTCTTTTATGCCTTTAAGCTAGGCATAGGACTTTAATGATGCTCTCGCAAGAATAAGAGCTGTAGAACAAAAAAAAAGGGCATCAAGAAGCAAATGCCAAATACATTTAAGCCTGACATGCTTCCTATGCATAGGAATATTGCAATAGAATAATTCATTGAAGCACGAAGCAACTAGCATAGGAAGGCAAAACAAGCATAACTTCAAAATACTCACCATAAAGAGAGGAATCTTCTTATTATTAAGATATTTAGAACCAAGCCTCCCTCTCTCATTATAAATTCCAGTGGCATCATGGATGAACTCAACAATATAAGCATCACATAAAGCATTGTTACCATGATCCACATGCAAAAAGGTACTCTCACTCCCCACATAAGCATAATTTTTCTCACTGGTAATAGTGGGAGTAGGACTATCATAAACAACTTGAACACTATAGATTAGTTGTATATTAGGAGGGTGGTGTTCAACAAGGGAGTAATTCCCTTCATGATTATGACAAGTTTCATAAGGATAATTTCTCCTTATGTCATAGGTACCTTTATAATCACTATAGATTGGAGTTATAACATCATCATGGTAGAGAAGAGCATCATCATTGCTAGCAACTATATTTGTAAACATGTTGTCTTTATTCTTACTAGCAAGAGAATTATCAATTATCACATCACTAGTGGGGATAGGATTTGCAATCCTATCATCCCCAAGCTTAGAGCTTCCCATATCTTCACTTTCAGAGTTGGTACCAAAAAGATTTTCAAGATCATAAGCAGCATTATTTTCCCAATCACAATAAGTAACATGCATATCATAATCAAAATCATCTTCAATAGTACCTACGGACGTATCATCAAGATGATAATTAAGGCAATAAACTTCACCTTCTTCTTTAAACTTACAACCGTTAGGATAAAAGTTGATCGGAGGAATATGCTCAGGCCAGGTTGATGCCCATTCTTCTTCCTTCTTGCTCCTCCTCCTCCTCCTCTTCTTTTTCTTCTTCTTCACCTTAGGAGGGGGTGGTTGGAGATGAAGCTTCTCCACATATCCTGGTTTATCATTAGAAACAATAGGGGAAACTTGGGAGAAACTGTGATGCCCAGGATGGAGTTATACCTCCTACGTGTCGAGGCACGACTTAAAGGCATAAGTCCATCCTAGAATGATCTCAAGTTTGGTATCTTTGCACAACTCATGTAAAAGAGGGATTGAAAAGCAAAAGGAGATAGTTGGCTTACACTCGCCACTTCACACAATACATTACATAAACAATCATCATTCAGAACATCACAACCCGACTACGGGTGAAGATCCAAAAGAAAGATACCAAAAACAACAAAAGCCACAGGTCAGGATCGAATCCTAGTCGAAACCACTACTGAACATCGAAACGTCTCAAGCAAACAGCCACACTCTTCAGCAAGCTCCTGGTGAAGCACTGAACCAACTCCTGCATCAAACTCGGCTGAACCTGCATCTGGTGTGGTGAAGTAACTGTGAGCCACAGAGGACTCAGCAATCCCGTTCCCGGGTAACAAGACTATTTAAGCCTTGGGTGTGGACAAGGCTGAAGAAAAGAATATGAGGTGAAGGAACAAACAAGAGTCTGCAGCAGCAACTAGCACTAACTTACGTAAAAGAGAGCGAGAAGAGAAGAGCATCGGTCGAAAGATGATCACGAAGTGATCCTAACTAGAACCGGTCAAACATAACCCCACCGTGTTCAACTCCCGAATCCCTATTCGGAAATTGACAGTCACGGTACACACGCTGGTAGTGTATTGAAACATTGTGTCAAGTTATCTACAACCGGAATTAACAAGCTCCCATCTGCCACATAACCGCGGGCACGGCTTTCGAAAGTTCAAACCCTGCAGGGGTGTTCCAACTTGACCCATTACAAGCCCACGATCCGCGGAGTCGCAACTCCATAGTTGGGAAGGCCCGAGTATTCTCGGAATCCCGTGCTCAAGTTAAACCGAACTAAGGTAAGGCTAATCCAGCAAATCCTCCCGGCGTGCCGACACCCTGATAGTAGCCGCGCGTATCTCGTCTCAGGCCACGACCGGATGAGCACAGCGTACAGTGGCCGAAACCCAAGTTGCCAAGGGGGGCCCCGCACACGACTCTAGTTTGGACCAACACTCAAATCGAGCACTGGCCCAGGGGGGTGGAATTAAGATGAAAGGGGTAGCTAGTCCCATTCAAGTTTTATTAGTTTGTTATTAAGCAAATAGTACCAATGTTGGGATTTGCTGGAAAAGACTTAGCACTTAGCGGTTTATCAAGGGGGTCCCATACACCCCAACCGTGTTAGGAACGCAAAATCAAGGAACATAACACCGGTTTATACGGTTCCTAACGGCATGAGTGGAACAAAACACCAAGCAAAAGGCTTAGCCTTCCACCCTTGCCAGTATATAGGTGATTTCATTTTTAAGCATTTATATAGTGTGATATAACCCAACCAAAACTTCAACATGAAGCAAGCATCTTCAATCTTCACCTGCAACTAGCAATGCTATAAGAAGGGCTGAGCGAAGCGTACTTAGCCAAGCAACGGTTTGCGTAGGTAGGTTGGTTAAACATGGCAATTGGTTACAAGTAGGAGGCTGACAAGAAGACATGGGCATCGAGGCAAATACTACAGAGCGATACTACTAGCAATAGGCAAAGATAGTAATGGTATCCGGGTTCGGTCATCTTGCCTGGGATTCCACAAGGGAGAAGAACGGATCCAAGAAGCAGAAGGAGCAACAGTCGAGCGGATCCTCACAACTCCGGAACGGAACCGAAGCTAACAAGAGAAACAACCGGAAAGAAAGAACAACACGGTAAACACACAAACATAAACATGGCATACGATGCACAAACAAGAATGATGCATGTCCGGTTTAAATATGCATGGCATGGCAAAGTGCACAAACAACACTACAAGTTAAGTGGAGATCAATATGCAACGAGTTGCATATTGACGAAACACCACATATTAATTATTTAGTTGACTCTCATTATTTACAAGACAAGATTAATTGTTATTAACATGGCAAGAGGTGAAGCATAATAAAACTACACTATCTAGGCATTTTAAATGAGGCCGGAAATAACAACAACAAGTCCGGAAAAGTCCCCATGAGCATGTTTAATAATGATAAGCAAACAACAATTAAACATAACAATGTTGTTAACATGATGCGGATGAGATGATCAAGTTTATGCAAGTTTTATTAACAGGTTGACTTAAGAGGATAAGAAGCATTTGTCACCGTGGTGGAACGAAAGGGTGCCACGGCATGATCCGAAAATGATGCAACGGCACCATATCGGTTCCGGTTTCTCGGTGAGGGACCGGTGCAAAACAAAAGGTGGAGTGAACGAGTTGAACAAGATGATGGGGTGATCCCGTTGCCGGGTTCCCACGAGTCGGTGGCGAGGCAACCGAGGAACATGACAAAAGGTCGGAACGGGCACGAAGCACACACAAGGGAGACAATTCACACCACAACAAGCAAGCATCACACGGGTCACGGGCACGTCTCGGGGTTATACCTTTGAAGCGTGCGTTTCGGGGCGGTTCGAGTTCGTAGAGGAAGGAGTCGTTCCGTAGAGGGAAGTAGTCGTTCTCGCAACTCGTAGAGGAAGTAGAGGTTCACGGCATCGTGTCGTGGTACTTGGCGAAATCCTCGTTTCCGGGCGACGGTAGTGGTACACGGCGACGGTAGTGGTACACGTTGGCGTTCGTCGTGAAGGTGTACTCGGTCGTAGATGTACTTGCCGGTCTCGGTCCCGGTCGTAGTTGTACTCGGTCGTCGTGGTACTTGTACATGTAGTGGTACTTGTCGTTTTCCGGGCGTCGGTAGACGAACTCGGGCGTTTTGTAGATGTTCACGGATCCTCGGACTCGTCCGCGGTCATCTGTCCAAAATTACAGCAGGCACAAAGGCAGCACACAAACAAAACCAAAAACAGCAAGGCGACGAGGCCACCGGAGGCGGCAGCAACAGCAAGGAGGAGGAGGGCCTCGGCATCGCGGGATGGAGGGCTTGGAGACGAGGGAGACCACGGCCACGGAGGAAGGCCTGGCGTCGGCTCGCAGGAGATGGAGCTCGGGCTGCTCAGGGAGGAGCAGCGGCTCCGGCGCTGAAGTGCTGGAGATGGAGGCGCGGTCGCGCGAGGACGGAGGGAGCCGAGGGAACTGCGAGGAGGTCCTGGCCGGGGGAGCTCGGGCTGGATCCGCGGCGCGGGGCCAGGGGGACGGAGCCGCAGCGCCATGGCGAGGAGGAGGAGGGCGCCCGGCGATCTGGCGCTGAAGGTCGCGGCGCTGCGGTGCTGCTGGTGCCGTTTGGAGGACGGAGGGGAGGCGCGGGCCGGAGGCTGCTCAGCGGCGCTCCTGGCCGGCCGACGAGAGGGCGAGGCGGCGCTGGCCTGCGGTGGACGACGGGGAAGGCGGGCGCGGGGTAAAGGGCGGAGGAGGCCGGAGGACCCAGGCGCGGCGGGCGTGGAAGAGGCCTGGACGGCCATGGCGCTCGGGGCGGCGCTCCTGGCGCAGGGAGGAGGGAGCCCGCGCGCGGTCGAGGGGAATGGGGTGCGGGGCGTGCGAGGGGGAGAGGGTCGAGGGGAGAGAGATGGGAGAGGGTTCGATGGGGTTTGCGGCGGCGCACAGGGAGGGAAACGAGGGAAGGGGAGATCGGGCTGCTGTAGCTAGGGTTAGGAATGGGGCTGGTTAGATGGGCCTAGAGGGAGGAGGAGGCCCAAAGGAGGGAGAGGAAGGCCTGGGCCGCTGGGAAGAGGGGGAGGAGGAGGCCCAGAGGCTGGCTGCACTTTTTGCTGTTGTTTTCTAAAAAAACAACAAGAAGAAGGAAAGATAGAGGTGCAAGAAATAGAGTTAGAGCAAGGGTTTAGAAGCAGAAACTTGAAGTGGAAAAAACAAGGGGAAAATTGTGCAAATGTGTTACGGTGAATTCCAAAAAAATGGAATAATTATTAATATAGCTCCATAATATTGAGAGGCTTTTATATGTTATAAAGAGAAGACATCTTCCCTCGATTTAAATGGACCGAAGGTCCACACGAATTATTTGGTTGAGATGCAAAATAAAATATGACATGATGGCATGATGACATGATGCAATGCAGAAAAATAAATAACACAAGCAAAATAAAACACACGGGAGAACCCGGAACATCTGGAATCTTCTGGAACCTTCTGGGACGTCGGTCTCGGGCGTCACAGAAACTCTCCTTTTTATTAGCAGAAATATAAGAGACATTTTTATACTTTGGTAAAGTTCCCTCCTTTCTAATCTTACTTATGTAATCATTTTCATGGCAATTAACAACACAATAGAGATGGCAATTTTGCAAAGTGTTTTTTATTCCTATGGCATTATCATCCAGCCAAGAAGTCTTTTCTGATAACTCTTCACACATCAAAAATAACATAAGCTCATCATAAAGATCAGAGGTGATCATGTCATCACACAACCGGTTAACAGTTATGTTTTGAAAGTTCATGCATTGAAAATTAAAGTGACACTCTATACGGCAAAGTTCACAAGTAAAAGGTTAAAGGTCACACAATTCTCTAGCAATTTCATTTAAATCTCTGACCCAAGTGATTGTTCTTTCATGGTTATGTTGCTTACAATACTTCTCTTCTTCAATCATAGGCCTTTCACAAGGTCTATCCACTCCACAAAAATTAACATGCTTATATAAAACTTCATTTTTAGGAATTGGATCATGCATGTTGCAATCATCATGAACAATTTCATTTTCTTTGCAAGTCTCTTTAAAAGGTTTATGATACTTGATCCAATCCTCCTTAGGCATATTAAGATGTGAAGCAAAAGATTTGAGGAAATCAACAAGGAGTTGAGAATCAAGCCCAAACTTAGCACTAAAATTATTAAAACTTGTAGTTTCAACAAAGGACTAAATGCAATCATACTCATAAATTATACCAGACTCTTTACCTTTGTCGATCTCCCAATCTTCAGTGTTGCGTTGAATTCTTTCAAGGAGTTCCCATTTAGCATCAATCTTTTTGTTTGTGAAAGAACCCATAGAGGAAGCATCGAGCAAATCTTTATCCTGTCGAGAGAGCCTCGCATAGAAGTTAGTAATAATAATATCTTTGGGGAGCCCATGGTTAGGACATTTTAGTGTTAACGTTTTCAGTCTCCCCCAAGCTTGAGCTATGCTCTCTCCGTCATGAGGATAAAAATTATAAACATAATTCCTATTCTCATGGACTTCATGAAGAGGATAAAACATGGAGTGAAAGAGAGACTGGATCTCTTCCCAGTCCAGCAGGTGAGAGTCATTTAGTAGCCTATACCATTCCAATGCTTTTCCTTTCAGTGACAAGGCAAATAATTTCCTCATGACAAACTCCCTCGATACACTTGTAAGTTTAAATAATGAACATAGTTGTGACAGATATAGCAAGTGTTCACCGGGACGTCTGTCTCCTGCATAACGATTAGCCAAAACATAATCGATAATACCAGCCGGTATTTTATAGGGCACAATTTCAGTAGGAGGAGGAGCAACCACCACAGGTGTGGGGTGTCCTCCCGCAAGCAACGATCCAATAACAAGGTTTTCCATAAGCATAACTGGTGAAATAATAAAAAACAAGAAACAAAAAGATTTAATTGCAAGATCTAAAGATATACCTTCAAGCGCTCACCTCCCCGGCAACGGTGCCAGAAATAGCTTGATGTCTACACACGCTTCTACTCTTGTAGACTATGTTGGGCCTCCAAGCGCAGAGGTTTGTAGGACAGTAGCAATTTCCCTCAAGTGGATGACCTAAGGTTTATCCAACTCAGGGAAGTAGAGGTTGAAGATGGTCTCTCTCAAGCAACCCTGCAACTAAGATACAAGAAGTCTCTTGTGTCCCCAACACACCTAATACACGTCTTAGATGTATAGGTGCACTAGTTCGGTGAAGAGATGTTAAATGGCAAGTGATATGGATGGCAAAACAAGGTAATATAAATATGTAATAAAAAGTGCAGCAAGCAAAGAAGTAGTAAACGTGAGCACAAACGGTATTGCAATGGTGGAAACGAGGCCTAGGGTTCATACTTTCACTAGTGGCAACTCCCAACAACATTAACATAATCGAATCACATGATATTTCCCATAAAACATGCAAAGGGGACACACTCGGAGGTCATTCCTTCATGGTCAAGAGAGGACGAGAATTATGTAGGGCTACAAAAGCACACCTCAAAGTTCGTAGTTCTCAATCTAAGGATTTCCCAATGTCACCGCGGCCATCCCAAGAGAGTCCCACAATCACCACAACATATCTGAAGGATAGTCAAAGACAAGCACCAAGAGACTCTCAATCTTCAATCAACACACAAGAGAGGAAATCACTCATGAAAATGTTGTTCTAATCCATGTCCAATAGACCGATGTCACCTTGGTCTCGGGGATTATACTAGATAAAGACAAGTGAGTACATCAATCCAATACATAGTGGAAGGGGAAATATCATGGGATCACCCTAGATTAACATAGCCTATGATCACAACGAAGATCACATCATGGGAGAGAGAATTGACCACATAGCTACTGGTAAGAACCTCAGCCCCGAGGAGGAACTACTCCCGCACCACGGAGGGAGGAAGCAACGTCGATGGAGATTAGTCCGGGGGCACTTCCCTGTCCCGGCAGGGTGCCGGCACAGGAATTCTAGTTCCCCAAAGCTTGATGGCGATGGCGGCGTAGATCGGAATCGCGTCTGGAGAAAAGGGTTCCGGAATCAGGGTTTCCTCGACGCGCTTTAAATATATGCCAAAGGGGGGCATCGGAGGAGCCTCGGGGGGCCCAGGCGCCCCCCCCCCCCCAGCGCGGCCCAGGGGGGGGGCGCCCACAGGGCGCCTGGAGCCCCTGTGGGTCCCCCCCCCGGCTGTACTTTGGCCGCACGGTAGCTCCCGGAACGCTGATTTTTTATATAGTTTTTCTTGATTTTTCCTGACAGTCCTCGTAATGTGAAAACCTGAAATACAAAAACAGCCGAAAACAGAAACTGGCACTGGGGTGCACTGAGTTAATAGGTTAGTCCAAATATGATCAAAAGTGTATGGAAGTGTATAAATATCATAGCAATATCGCCCAAAAGAGGCATGGAGCACGCAGAAATTATAGATACATTTTGGACGTATCACCGGACATCTTCCCCATTATCGTCAAGTCGGCTCAGCGTGCGTGACCATCCCGGATTCAGCCTGCCGTGAAGCATGTCTTCGTCGGAGCAGTGCATGGTGTACAAGCCGAGGACGGATCAGATTCTGGTGGCGAGACAGTTGTTTATTACGGCGATGAATCTTCATCTGGAGAGACCGAATCTTTGTATATGTTGCAGGACGACTGATCTGAGGGTTGTTCCGATGGCGATAGTATTTCGGACCCCTTCGATCCGCCAAACAGGGTTGCTGTTTTCATGGCCGAATCACAACCCATGCAGCAGCCCTCGACGACTGGGGCGTTAACCTCTGAGGCAATGGGAGCTAGAGCTGGAGACCTTCCCCCGTCGCCCTCTGACGTCCTATCCACCTTAGTCGACACTTTAACAGCACTCGCAACAGCAGAAGTAGCCCAGGCCGACAAGGAGCAGCATGATGCATAGATCGCTCAGGTGAAGGGCTGGATTGAGCTAGCTAAGTTGGATCTGGCTGCGGAGAAAGCTAGGATGGCTACAAGACAGGCAGAGCTGGATTCTCAAGCTTTTCGACTCAGGTTAGATCAGAACGCCTCACAAGAGGTAATGTGGAGAAGACAACGATCTCGTTTGCCGCCGGTTTATGAGGCAAGAAATCTCTTTAACATGCCAGGCGCAGGAACCAGTAATTATCCAGAGATAAACCGGGGAGGGGCACCAGGAACAGGCGCGTCGGTTCAACCGCCGGCCGCAGAGCCGAATCTCCAAGTTGTGCCAGCCCAGCATGTACCCACCCCTCCTGGTCATTATTCTAACCCGTTGGACAACATAGTTGCGGCCGCTTCACGGCTGGCCGCCCTTCCCATTGAAGGTACATCCCCCATGGTAGTGGAGGCACGATGGGCCAAGGAGTTGCTAGACACGGTGCTAACTCAGCAGCAGGCTTATTCATATAGCCGGGAGAGGATTCATTAAACCCCCCGCCCAAGCCGGAGTTATACGAGGCACCTGGATGAACTGGTTGTATCTAGCAGCGCACGGAGACGGCATCGGCAGAGGCAGGGTGATCTGGCAGGAGCAGGAGCACATGCACAAGAGGCGGTGGATCAGGCCAGGCATACTGCGCAAAACGACACCCGTCAGGCGACGCCGGTTCATCCCACCGCCACGCTCGAAACAGGAATCATGTCCAGTTCCTTAGGAGTACAGTGCCTTATCCCCGCTTTACGGAACATGAAACTGCCCAAAGATTTCAAAGGTCCGCGCAAGGTGCCCAACTACACGGCGGATCTCGCCCCCGAGGCGTGGGTCGAGAGTTATGAGATGGCTATGGAGATGCTAGACGTGGATGAAGCAGCATGTGCTAAATACTTCACCATGATGCTCGAGGGCACCGCCCGGACATGGCTAAAGGGATTGCCGCCTAACTCCATCGGATCATGGGGGGAACTACGGTGCCGGTTTATCAATAATTTCAAAGACACATGCAAACAGCCGATGTCTATTGTTGATTTAGCTGCATGCGTTCAAGGAGAGCAGGAATCCACAAGAAGTTGGGTGCGTCGGGTGTCTGAAATCTTGCACTCCTCCAATAGCATCAACCCAAGTACAGCGATAGTAACCTTAGAAGGCAATTGCCGGTTTGAACCTTTGAGGCAGAAGTTGGGACGGCTCAAACGTGATTGCAACGACATGGGAACACTCATGGGTGCATTGGTAAAATATGGAGACTCTGATAACACCAAGTATCCAGAGGCAGATGGAGACAAGTCTGGAAAGGCGAGCAATAACGGTAAACCGCCGCAGGCCAATCCGGCGGGCCAAGGGTATAATGGCAAGCGTAAAGCGGAGGGCAGCTCAGACTTTGTGGCCAATACCAATGCTCTAACAACGGGCAACGCCACAAGGGTAAGCCGCCCCCACGCAAAGGGAGGCCACCTATTAATCTAGAGCGCCAGTTGAACATGCCATGCCCAAGGCACGGTACAGTGGAAAACCTGGCTACGCATCTCTGGGAAGACTGTTTCATTATGCAAGAGTTTATGAAACAGACCAAATATGATCACTGGCCCCCCGGCGGATCAAGTCCTGGTTTTCAAGGTCCGGGTTATCAAGGTGGTGGATCCGGTTCAGGATACCATGGCGGTAACAGTAACCACAGTAGCAACAATCAGCATCAACATAACCAGCAACATGGTCAGGGTGGATACAACAACCAAGGGAATCAACAGCGTCAGCAGCAGCAGCAATCCGGATATCAGAATAACCCAAAGGAGCTGAGCAGTGGGCAGTATCACGTCTTCACCACAAGTTTATGTATACGGGATCAAAAGGTTCTGAAGAGGGCAGTGCATTCTGTTGAACCGGCGATACCACGTTTTTTGCGTTGGTCTGGACAACCCATTGTATGGAGTAGAGAAGATCACCCACCCCGGGTTGATAATCCGGATCAGTTGGCTCTGGTGGTGGCACCACAAGTGGGTGGTTATAAGTTCACCAAAGTGCTTATGGATGGAGGAAGTAGCATCAACATCCTGTGTTATGAGACATTTCGACGTATGGGGTTGACAGATAAGAAGCTCAGACAGTCCAATACAGTGTTCCATGGGGTGGTGCCAGGTAAATCGGCCTATCTAGTTGGAAAAATCAATCTGGAAGTTACCTTCGGAGCTGAGCATGACTCTAGATCGGAGACTATGACCTTTGAGGTTGTAAAGATCAGGAGTCCATACCATGCTTTGTTTAGGAGACCTGTTTACGCCAAGTTCATGGCTAGACCATGTTATGTTTATCAGCAGATAAAAATGCCAGGCCATAAAGGAACTATCACGGTTCATGGGAGCCGCAAGATTGCATTGGAGTGCGAGGAAGGAGATGTGGCTTATGCCGAGGCGGTTTGCGCTATGGAAGAGCTAAAGTTCTATAAGGACAATGTTGATCCGGCAGATGTGTCCCCACTGAAGAAGCCAACCACAAAACATGATCCGGCGTTGAAATTTACATCGGCTGAGGAGACTAAACAGGTGGACTTTGTTCCTGGCGATTCATCCAAGCAGTTCACTACCAGCGCTAACCTAGATCCAAAATAGGAAACCGCGCTCATCGAGTTCAGCCGTGAGAACCGGGATATCTTTGCGTGGAAGCCTTCTAACATGCCAGGTATACCGAGGGAACTCGCTGAGCACAGTCTTAATATTGATCCGAAGTTTAAACCGGTCAAGCAGTATCTGCGCCGCTTCAATGAGGAGAGGCACAAGGCTATAGGAGAAGAAGTGTCTAGGCTCTTGGCCGCAGGCTTCATAGTTGAGGTGTTTCATCCAGAGTGGTTAGCTAATCCGGTGCTGGTACTTAAGAAAAACGGAACCTGGAGGATGTGTGTTGATTACACAGACTTGAACAAAGCTTTCCCAACTAATCCTTTTGCACTCCCCCGTATTGATCAAATTATCGATACTACGGCAGGATGTGAGCGGCTAAGTTTTTTGGACACATATTCAGGTTATCATCAGATCAAGATGGCAGTTAAGGACTAGGAGAAGACAGCTTTCATAACTCCCTTTGGAGCCTTCTGCTATGTATCCATGCCTTTTGGGCTCAAGAGTGCCCAAGCAACCTACCAGCGTTGTGTGCAGAACTGCCTACAAGGGCAGATTGGAAGAAATGTCCATGCATACGTTGATGACATTTTGGTGAAATCCAGGAAGGAGGAGACACTAATAGAGGATTTAAAAGAAACCTTTGACAACCTCCGAGTTTATAAAATGATGCTCAATCCTGAGAAGTGCGTCTTTGGTGTTCTGGCGGGCAAGCTCCTTGGATTCTTAGTGTCAAACAGAGGGATTGAAGCTAATCTGGAGAAGATCAAGGCAATCACGTCCTTGACTAAACCGGCGTGCGTCAATGATGTCCAACGCGTGGCGGGCCGGAATGCAGCACTGAGTCGGTTTATCAGCCGTTTAGGGGAGAAGGCAATCCCGCTCTATCAGATGATGAAAAAGACGGACCGGTTTGTCTGGAGCGATGCCGCGGATGCTGCGTTCGAGGATCTGAAGAGGCAATTGTCAGAACCACCAACCCTTTCTGCCCCGGTTGACAATGAGCCGCTACTGTTATACGTGGCCGCCAATACCCGTGCAGTAAGCGTGGCCATTGTGGTAGAGTGCAAGGAGGTAGGCAAAGAATATCCGGTTCAACGGCCGGTTTACTACATCAATGAGGTGCTCATTGAATCAAAACAGAGATATCCACATTGGCAGATGCTGGTGTATGGGGTGTTCATGGCAAACCGGAAGCTAAAGCACTATTTTCAGGGCCACCCAATCACTGTTGTCAGTTCAGCTTCATTAGGGGATATAATCCAGAACAGAGAAGCCACTGGTAGGGTTGCAAAGTGGGCTATTGAGCTTAGCCCGCACGGATTAAAGTATGTGCCTCATACTGCTATAAAATCCCAAGCATTGGTGGATTTCATCAATGACTGGACGGAGTTACAAGCACCTGAGGAGAAGCCGGATCATACGTATTGGACTATTCACTTTGACGGTTCAAGACAGTTGGAGGGCTCGGGGGCTGGAGTCGTGTTATCTTCACCACGAGGTGATAAGTTCTGCTACGTCCTCCGTTTAATGTTCCCTTGCACTAACAATGCTACTGAATATGAAGATCTCCTCCATTGTCTGCGGATGGCCAAGGAGATGAACTTGAGCCGGGTTAAGTGTTTTGGTGATTCAGATCTGGTGGCTCAATAGGTTTCGGGTAAGTGGGATTCCAAGGACCCACTCATGGCAGCATATCGACAAGAGGTAGATGCTGTTGAGGGATACTTCAAGGGATACCAGGTGGATCATATAGACCGGAGGAAAAATGAAGCAGCTGACGCGTTAAGCCGGCTGGGTTCCCAGCGTAAACCGGTTCCACCTAATAATTTCTTGGATGAATTGCATAATCCATCGGTACAGATACCTTCAGAGGAGGACTTGGCCGTTCCTGATCCGGAAGAACAGTTGGTCGCGACACTTCATGTCATTCCGTATTGGACACTCCCTTACTTGGTGTACATGAGCCTAGGTGAGTTGCCAGAGGACGAAGTCGAGGCCCGGCAGATAATCCGGCGGTCTAAATCTATGACTATCATCAATGGAGAACTTCATCACCGCAGCGTTTCTGGGGCGTTTCAGCGGTGTGTATCATCAGAGGAAGGGTGTGATATTCTTCGAGAAATTCACGAAGGCGATTGCGGTCATCATGCTGGTTCAAAATCCTTGGTAGCTAAGGCTTTTCGTAATGGGTTCTACTAGTTGATGGCTCATGCCGACGTAGAGGACTTGGTCAGAAAATGTGATGCTTGCCAGAAATTCTCACGGCGTGCTCATATACCGGCACAGGAGCTGAGGATGATTCCAATTACTTGGCCATTTGCAACTCGGGGGCTTGATATGGTTGGACCCTTTAAAAGATCCCAAGATAAGAAAACCCACCTGTTGGTAGCAGTGCACAAATTCACAAAGTGGGTTGAACCAGAGCCTGTGAGTAAGTGTGATGCAGCAACGGCGGTTCAGTTCATCAAAAAGGTGATTTTCTAGTTTGGCTTTCCGCATAGCATTATGACAGATAATGGCACCAACCTATCCAAGGGGGATATGGAGGAGTTCTGTCAATGAGAGCATATTCGCCATGATGTATCATCAGTAGCTCACCCTCAGTCCAATGGCCAAGCTGAAACAGCCAACCAAAAGATCTTGAATGGTATCAAGCCCAGGCTTATGGTTCCTTTGCAAAGAACACCGGGTTGTTGGGTGGAGGAATTGCCTTCTGTCTTATGGAGTATCAACACTACGCCTAACAGATCCACATGGTACACACCTTTCTTCATGTTGTATGGAGCAGAGGCGGTCCTCCCTAGTGATATCCGGCACGACTCGCCGCGGGTGGCAGCTTACGTTGAAGCGGATAATGAACAAGCAAGGCAAGACAACTTGGACCGGCGAGACAAAGAACGGGACACGGCAGCAGCGCGATCAGCGATTTATCAACAAGACCTGCGCCGGTACCATAACCGCCGGGTTAAGTCGAGGACGTTTCAGGAAGGTGATCTGGTGCTCCGGCTTATCCAGGACAAGACAGATATGCATAAGTTGTCCCCAACTTGGGAAGGACCCTTTGTGCTCAGCAAAAACCTGCACAACGGATCATACTACCTTGTCGACGTTCGAGAACGTAAGGACTCACGTACGGCAGAGGAGGAGACCAAGCGGCCGTGGAACATCGCTCTTCTTCGACCTTACTATACTTGAGCCATTGGCTCCGCTTTATGTACAATGTATATATTATGATTAATAAAATAAACTGGCGCCCTCGGTACACCGGGGAATCAGCCATCTTTTTTCGGAAAGAGTATCACATGGGGGTTTCCAAAGAAGCTTTCCATGGCCTCTTAAACCGGCGCCCTTGATAGAATCAAGGAATCAGCCGTGTCCTTTACACAAAAGAGTACCACATGGGGGCTTCCAAAGAAGCTTTCCATGGCCTCTTAAACCGGCGCCCTTGACAGAATCAAGGAATCAGCTGTGTCCTTTACACAAAGGAGTATCACATGGGGGCTTCCAAAGAAGCCTTCCATGGCCTCCTAAACTGGCGCCCTTGACAAATCAAGGAATCAGCCACCTTATCTATACAAACAAGAATCACATGGGGGCTTCCGCGGGCAAGGAAGTTTCCCATGGTCTCTTGAACAGGCGGCGATATGAAGCCCATCATAAGAGCACTGCTCTGGTTGCTTCGGCAATTTCCACATGATGATGAGGGGTAAAAGAGGGTTTGATACCTAGCACAACCCAAACATATGCCCCGATGAGCAATGACTCACACACTGCCTGGGGGCTCTCAGCGAGTTGAATACCCTTGTAGTGAACATGGCTTGGAAGCCCGGGGCATACACCTAAATCCCTGGATTAACCTGGCTGCATCAAGTAAATCACGCCGTCCAGGTAAACCGGGTATGACCCGTCGAATGTATCACAAGTCAATCCTTCGGGACCCTGAACTTGGTCACATTAAATTGACGATCATCGAGTGATTACCCAAAGACAAAATCTTTATGAGATTTTGAAACATTGGGTAGCTATTGACTTCGATGATTTGGTTAAGGATTGCGGAGCATCTTGACAGGCTTTGCTAAAATGGTTAATGACAGTAGCCTAGCAGCTCATAAAAAGCCTCGAATTTGGAGCCTGGCAGCTCGTAAAAAGCCTCGACTACATGGTCTTATTTGCCCAAAAAACTTTTTTTTTAATGTTTTCACAAATATTTATTTTCAAGATCATTGGTTTTTTAACCAAGTCCATTGATGCAAGACTGGACAACTACAAGGTTGACCATATGTCCACAGAGCTAAAAGTCTAGGTCATGAACACCCGCGATAGTTAAACCGACATTCATAGTAACCCGGATCGGCCTTTATGCTGACAAGAGAGCCAAGGGCTTCATCAGCACCCGTGCCTTAAATTATTCCTACCGGGTTAAGGTCTAGAGGCACACTTAATCACATGTATGGTATATGTTTGTATTTTATATGCAGTTCAAGTTATTTATTTGGAACATGTATCAGGGCAGTATAATCCGTCCGGTGGTAAACCGCTAGCACATCTTTTAGCATTGTTCATGCAGACACATGTAATATAAACTGTTAAAGCATTGCAAATAGGAGATAAATTGGGGATTGCCAATCAAAGTAATACCATAACGGTGGGACAAAGGCAATATCTCAACTATTCTATTACAAGGCACTTGCAGGCCCAAAAGAATATCAGTTTCTTGCAAAGTATTCAGCATCTAAAAATTAAACCGGAGCCGGTTTAATTTTCTTCTTCAGCATGCTGTGAAGACTGAGGGTCAACTTGCTCCGGATCTTCGTCGGCCTCTGGCAGCTGCTGGAAATCAGAGTGCTCCAGTCAATCTTGGCGAGGGCACGGAAATATACTTCGTCGTTTATGAGTTCTGACGGTTCAATGTCAGGAGCAAAGGTATGCTTACGAACGGGGGGAATCAGATTTTCGGTGTCATAAATCGGCAGCTCCACCCGCGTATTCTCCAGATCGTAACCCGGATGATATCTCGATAAATCCGCTTCTTCAGCAAGCTTGCTAGCAAGAGGGCGCATACTTTTGGTTAAAGAGCGAAAATCTTCAGCAGAGAAGGCTGACCCGTCTTCTTTCATGCTGGGATAACCGTTCATGGCCTCCGCCGGCTCAAAATCGGGAACCCATGCCTTGGCCCGGGTTAGCGCCATAAGAGAGCCAGCTCTCGCAGAAGACTTCTTCACTTCAACAAGTCGAGCAGGCAAGACAGATAACTTTTCCAGAGTACCTTGGATGGTGGTCGGCGCCGGTTTATTGTGCGACATAGCACTGATAGCCCTTTGAGCACCGGAGTAGAGTTGCTTCACCAGGGTATATGTAGCCTTCAGTTTCCTCCGTATGTCATCTCCAAGATGAGTCACGCGCCTCCCTGTATATAAGTGATGAGTTAAACAGGAGCAGTATAAGGTTGCAGGGATAAAAGCATATGAAAATAAGGATTTACCAAAGATGGCAGATGTCATATCATCTATGTGCTGCTTTAACCAGGACAACTCCTCCGTCACCGGGTTAAGAGCAGCCTTCGCATCCTTGGCTTTTTTCTCTAAAGCAGCCCTCTATACCTCCCAAGTAGACCGCTCCGCTTCAAAACCATTTTTGAGTTTCTCCATGCTCGCTAAAGCCAGGGAAAGCTCCTCCTTGGCTTTAGTTGAAGCAGTCTCTTGAAAGGCCAGGTTATTCCAGAGTTCTGTTACCTCCGAAGCCCTCCGGTTCAAGTCAGCCTGCAGAAGACAACAAATATTGGATATTCATGAAGAACAGTCCGATCAAAAGTCTCAAGCACATAACAAGTTATGCACTCGACACTTGGGGGCTAATGTACAATTGAAGTGAAAGAAAGCAATTATTTCAGACAAAGTCCCAAGCACATAACAAAGTTATGCCCTTGACACTTGGGGGCTAATGTAAGTTCATTCTCAGCCATAAGGGAAGTCCGGTTCATCCTAAAAGCTAAACCGGCACTTGGGGGCTACTATGGCCTAGTGGTACAGTTGCAGGATACAAACAGAAATGAAAGGCGAAGGGAGAGAAGTTACCTCATATTTCTCCTTCATCAGATTTACCAAACCGGCCTCATGGTCGCGGCTGGTGTAAAGCCGGTTCACATACCCAGAGTGGAGATCCTGGGCACTGAGTTGGGAATAACTCGATAAGTCAGTGCTCCATTTGCCCTTGTCTTTCTGGGAAAGCTCTTCCTTGGCAGTATGTTTAGCCAAGATAACAGGCTCTGCGGTAGTGAAAAAACATGTCCCAGTTATCTCAACATCTTCTGTAGAGTCATACTTGTTGTAGTATCGAGTTGTAATTTCGAGTTGTAATAAAAGTGTGATGATCATCATTATTAGAGCATTGTCCCATGTGAGGAAAGGCCAATAAAAAAAGAGATGGCCCAAAAAAATATAGACAGGGGCTAATAATAATAAAAAAATAGAAAGCCCCTCCAAAAAAATAGGAGAAAAGAGAGAAGGGACAATTGCTACTATCTTTTTCCACACTTGTGCTTCAAAGTAGCACCATGTTCTTCATTGTAGACAGTCTCATGTTTAGTCACTTTCATATACTAGTGGGAATTTTCATTATAGAACTTGGCTTGCATGTTCCAACGATGGGCTTCCTCAAATGCCCTAGGTCTTCGTGAGCATGCATGTTGGATGCACACCCACTAGTTTCTTTTGTTGAGCTTTCATACATACCTAGCTCTAGTGCATCCACTGCATGGCAATCCCTATTCACTCACATTGATATCTATTGATGGGCATCTCCATAGCCCGTTGATAAGCCAAGTCGATGTGAGACTATCTCCCTCCTTTTTGTCTTATCCACAACCACCTCTATTCCACCCATAGTGCTATGTCCATGGCTCACGCTCATGTATTGCGTGAAAGTTGAAATGTTTGAAAAGATAGAGTATGAAAACAAGTGCTTGCCTGAAATCGAGATTGTGCATGATATGAATAGTTTGTGTGATGAAGAGGGAGCATAGCCAGACTATATGACTTTGTAGGGATAACTTTCTTTAGCAATAGTATTTCGAGAAGACATGATTGCTTTGTTAGTATGCTTGAAGTATTGTTATTTCTTATGTCAATATAAACTTTTATCTTGAAACTTTCAGATCTAAACATTCATGCCACAATTAAGAGTATTATATTGAGGAACTATATTGGTTAGCATTCCACATCAAAAATTCTTTCTTTATCATTTACCTACTCGAGGACGAGCAGGAATTAAACTTGGGGATGCTTGATACGTCTCCAGCGTATCTATAATTTTTGATTGTTCCATGCTATTATTTATGAAGTCTTGGATGTTTAATGGGTTGTATCATACACTTTAATATCATTTTAGGGACTAACCTACTAACCCAAAGGCCCAATCCAGATTGTTGTTTTTTACCTGTTTCAGAGTTTTGCAGAAAAAGAATATCAAATGGAGTCCAAACGGAATGAAACCTTTCCGAGAGATATTTTTGGAGAAAATCACGCACAGGGAACTTGAGAACCACGTTAGGGGAGCATCGAGGCGCCCACGAGGGTGGGGGCGCGCCCCCTGCCTCGTGGGCCCCTCGAGCACCCCCTCGGTGTCCTCCTTCCTCCTATATAAGTCTACGTACCCTGAAACCTTCGACAACAGAGAGAAAACCCTAATTCCACCGTCGTAACCTTCTCCTCCCGTGAGATCCCATCTTGGCGCCTGTTTCGGAGCTCCACCGAAGGGGGATCCATCACGGAGTTCTTCATCATCATCATCATTGCCCTCACCTTGAGTTGTGAGTAGTTTACGATAGACCTTCGGGTCCATAGCTAGTATCTAGATGGCTTCTTCTCTCTCTCTGGATCTCAATACAATGTTCTCCTCGGTCTTCGAGGAGATCTATTCGATGTTATCTCTTTTTACGGTGTGTTTGTCGAGATCCGATGAATTGTGGGTTTATGATCAAGATTATCTATGAGAAATATTTGGTTCTTCTCTGAACTTTTTATGTGTGCTCATAATATCCTTGCAAGTATCTTCAAATTATTGGTTTGGTTTGGCCTACTCGATCTATAGTTCTTGCAATGGGAGAAGTGCTTGGCTTCGGGTTCAATCTTGCGGTGTCTTTTCCCAGTGACAGTAGGGCACGTATTGTATTGTTGCCATCGAGGATAAAAAGATGGGGTTTATATCATATTGCTTGAATTTATCCCTCTACATCATGTCATCTTGCTTAAGGCGTTACTCTGTTCTTATGAACTCAATACACTAGATGCATGCTGGATAACGGTCGATGTGTGGAGTAATGGTAGTAGATGCAGAATCGTTTCGGTCTACTTGTCTCGGACGTGATGCCTATATACAATGATAATGCCTAGATAGTCTCATAATTATTCTCTTTTCTATCAATTGGTCGACAGTAATTTGTTTACCCACCGTAGAATATCGCTATCATGAGAGAAGCCACTAGAGAACACTATGGCCCCCGGGTCTATTCTCAACCTATCAATCTACATCTACTTTACTTTTATCACTTTTATTTCATGTTCCTACAAATCAAAAATACCAAAAATATAAACTATCATCTATATCAGATATCACTTTCGTAAGTGACCATGAAGGGATTGGCAACCCCTTATCACGTTAGCTACGAAGTTCTTATTCATTTGTGCAGGTGCGAGGGACTCGCGCTGTAGCGACCAGACCTCAAACAGTCTGATCTCCATGCATCAGTATCATCCCTGGATCAGTAATGCTGACACGCATGGTACTCGAAGGATTTATAACAGAGTAGCAATCACGCACTTACTACATCGATAGTCCAACGATGAATTTATTACAAAAAATCATGGCTGAAGGCCATCTAACACGATAACAGCGGAAGGCTTGGAAGATAAGTGAGTCCATCAACTCCAGTGGCATCACTGAGTATAGAACCACGACCTAAAAGGGCATCTTACTCATCGTCTGAAATGTCTGCAACATGAAACGTTGCAGCCCGAAAACGGGTCAGCACATGGAATATGCTGGCAAGGTAACACAAGAGATGCAATGAAAGTAAGGCTATACTTTATGCAATATGGCTAGTAGAAAGCTCTATGGTTAAGTTTTTGCGTAAAGCCAAATTTTCCCTATTTCAAAGGAATGTATTTTAATTAACTATTATGGTAGTTGAAACATCGTTGAGAAGATAGACATCCTCTCAACCCCAGTTAAAAGTAATCATTAAACCCAACAAAATTAAATTAAAGTAACATGTTGAGATGCACATGAAAATCCAAGTACCAGATACTCAAGATGTCCATAACCGGGGACACGGCTAATCATGATCAGTTTGTACACTCTGCAGAGGTTTGTGCACTTTTCCCACAAGACTCGATCGCCTCCGTTTGGTTTCTCGCACTGCATGGTGTTTGAGAAACGGATGACCGAGACATAGTCTTCCAGAAGCGCTAGCACCTTACGATCGGGCGGACCGTACCAACCTACATCCCCTACATCTTCTAGTCCACCACTGTAAGAGTTCGCACAACTTACTCATACTATGCTAGAGCCCATAATAGCATTGTGGTTGCACACGGAAGTTTCTAGTATGAAAAATCTCATGATCCCTTTGAGCCTGGGTGGCGGTCCAAAAGAAAAACAGGCAAATCCTGGAATACCCAGGTGCCTCAATCCACCCAGATGTGTATTAAAGTTGCCACCTTAAGTTGAACCATTAATTAACAACTCACATTTGTCATGGATTTCACTCACCCAATCCACGTCTACGAGCATAGCATGTCCTAGCAGCAAACGTAGAAGTAACTCCCAGGGGTTTGAATGTAATGCAGGTAATAGGTACTACCTCAATCTACTTCCCAATCCCACAAGTTAATTGATCCTATTCATGCAACGTGTGAGGGGTTTGACTAATGCAATGAAAACTGGGTAATTGGAAAGCATGATCAAAGTGTTACGTGCCTTGCTGATGATCCGCAAAACCTAGAGACTCAAAGTAGCAAGCGGTGCACTTCGGGTACTCTATCGCAATCAAACAACAAGCATACAATAAGTACTTAACTAATGCACGGGTAAAACTCAAATAAGAGATCTAACCAGAAAGTTCAACTTAAGAACTCCGGTTTGCAAAAAGAATCAACTCGTAAGAAGCAACGAAACTCAAACTACAAAAGAAACGAGCTCCGAATTACTAGTTGGCCTAAAGTCAAATTTTACAGTTGCCAAAACTTTGTTCATGTTGGTTAAACATAAAGAGGGCTTCGAGACGAAGATCTAGGATTTTGAATCACCTGATTCCAACTCTCGAGCGAAAAGAAAAACGCGAAACAAGATCAGGGCAGAAATCGCGATCGGAAAAATCGCGGATAAAATACCCCGAAAAAGAAAAACGACGAACAGGCTAACAAACGGACGTTCGCTGTCTGCGATTAACTAACAAAAACCGTTCGTTAAAACGAACGTACGGACGAACGTCCGCTATTTAACTAAACCGACGAAAACCGAAAAAAAACCAGATCTAGGGTTTCCTTTTTTTTTATAAAACCGATCTGATCTTTTAAAGAAAAAGAAAAAAAAACGAGGCGGCTACCTCGAGTCCGGCGGCGGCGGTTCCGGCGAGGGGCGGCGGCGGCGGCGGGGTCCGGCGAGGGCGGGGCGGCGGACGGCGGCGGCGACGGCGTCTGCGGCGAGCGGCGGCGGCGGGTGCGGCAGCAGCGGCGGCGGCTAGGGCGGGGCGGCGACTAGGGTTTTCGCGCGTGGCGGGCAGCGGTGTCGGGCCGGCCTCGCGCTATATAAAGCCCAGAGTCCTGGTCCGGTACAATGCTAAGTAGGTTTCCGTTTTTTTAATAGATTCCCGGCGCAATAAAACTAACGAAATAAATATCAAACGGACTCCAAAAATCCCTAAATAAATTTTCACTGTCCTCTAATAATATTTAGGACAAGGTGAACATTTTTCCCGGACCAAAATGCAATTTTGAAAAACGCGTATTTTTCCTATGCAAATAAATCCGAAAATAAAACCAGAAAAATACCAAAAGTGATTTTAATATTTTTCCTCCAATATTTCTGTTATTTTGGAGAAGTCATATTATCTCCGCTCTTTTATTTTATTTAGAAATATTTTTAGGAGGGAAAAATAATTAGAATCACACTGTCCTCGTACCGGTATTCGAGCGAACTCAAATACGAAAACGGTAAAATCCCCAACTCTCTCCGTAGGTCCTTGAGTTGCTTAGAATTTCGAGGAACTCCACGAACAAGAATGCAAAAATATGCAAATGCAATTATGATCTATGTATAACATACCAAATTGAAAATTTGGGATGTTACACACCTACCCCCTTAGAATGAATCTCGCCCTCGAGATTCGGCTTGGCTAGAGAATAGGTGTGGGTGGTCCTTGCGTAGATCATCTTCTCGCTCCCAGGTGGCTTCTTCCTCGTTGTGATAACTCCACTGAACTTTGCAAAACTTGATAATCTTGCTACGGGTAACTCTACTCGAAAATTCGAGAATCTTAACGGGCTTCTCCTCGTAGGTCAGGTCACTGTCCAATTGAATTGCTTCCAGGGGTACTGTGTCTCTAAGTGGTATATCGGCCATCTCCGCGTGGCACTTCTTCAGTTGCGAAACGTGAAACACGTCGTGCACTCCTGACAATCCTTCGGGCAACTCCAACTTATAGGCAACCTCTCCCATGCGTCCAAAACACGGTAAGGTCCAAAAAATCCCGGGGCTAACTTCCCTTTAACTCCGAAGCGTTTAACTCCACGCAGAGGCGATACCCTCAAGTACGCTCTGTCTCCGATCTCATAGTCTATCTCCTTGCGCTTCAAGTCGGCGTAACTCTTCTGTCTGGACTGAGCTACCTTCAGTCTATCTCGAATTAACTTCACTTTCTCCTCAGACTCTTTGATTAAGTCTGGTCCAAACAACTGTCGGTCTCCAACTTCGTCCCATGACAACGGTGTTCGGCAACTCCTTCCATATAATGCCTCGAACGGCGCCATCTTCAAACTGGCTTGGTAACTATTGTTGTATGAGAACTCCGCGTAAGGCAAGTTGTCATCCCAACTAGATCCATAATCTAATGCACAGGCTCTCAACATATCCTCCAGAATCTGATTGACTCTCTCCGTCTGTCCATCTGTCTGCGGATGAAACGCTATGCTAAACTCTAGTCTGGTTCCCAAGGTTTCATGTAACTGATTCCAGAACTTTGAGGTAAACTGGGTTCCTCTATCAGATACAATACTCCTCGGAACTCCATGCAGACATACAATTCTGGTCATGTATATCTTAGCCAACTTTGCACTGGTATATGTGGTTTTCACCGGGATAAAGTGGGCTACCTTCGTCAATCGGTCTACTACTACCCAGATTGAATCATACCCTGCCTTGGTCCTGGGCAATCCGGTGATAAAATCCATACCAAGCTTCTCCCACTTCCATTCAGGAATTGGCATAGGTTGTAGCAATCCTGCTGGCTTCTGATGTTCTGCCTTTACTTTCTGACACACATCACAAACTGCTACATACTCCGCAATATACTTCTTCATACCGGTCCACCAGAAAATATCCTGCAAATCCAAATACATCTTAGTGTTTCCTGGGTGAATCGAGTATGGTGAATCATGGGCCTCCTATAAAATCAACTTCCTAATTTCCGGGTCATTGGGCACATAGATTCGATCCTCAAACAATAAGGTGTCGTGCTCATCCTCACGAAAACCTTTAGCTTTTCCTTCGCTCATCCTCTCCTTTATAGCGACAATCTCCTTGTCACCTTTCTGAGCTTCTCTGATTTTATCCATCAAGGTAGACTGGATTTCTAGTGTTGCTACATAGCCTCTCGGAATTATCTCCAGCGTACTTCTCGTAGGTCCTCGGCTAGCTCCTTTGGAAACTCTTCCATCATCAGGGTATTGACATGGCTCTTACGGCTTAGCTCATCAGCTACTATGTTAGCTTTCCCAGGGTGATAATGCAATCTCATGTCATAATCCTTAATGAGTTCCAGCCACCTCCTTTGTCTAAGGTTCAACTCCTTCTGAGTGAATATATACTTCAAACTCTTGTGGTCCGTATATACTTCGTAATGGTTTCCTATGAGAAAATGTCTCCACGTCTTCAATGCATGCACTACGGCTGCTAACTCCAAATCGTGGGTGGCATAGTTCATCTCATGAGGTTTTAGTTGTCGTGAAGCATACGAAACAACTCTTCCTTCCTGCATAAGAACTGCTGCAAGTCCTCGACGTGAAGCGTCGCAGTACACCTCATAATCCTTATGTTGATCTGGCAGGATCAACACAGGGGATGATACCAACGTTTTCTTCAACTCCTGGTAACTAGTCTCACATTCTTCGGTCCAACTGAACTTGGTTTCCTTCTTCAACAACTCCGTCATTGGCTTTGCAATCTTCGAGAAATTCTCGATAAATCTTCGATAGTATCCTGCGAGTCCAAGAAAACTCCGGATCTCTCCAGCGGTCGTCGGTGCTTCCCAATTGGTCATAGTCTCCACCTTGGCGGGATCTACTCCTATTCCTTCTCCGGATATAACATGTCCGAGGAATCCGACTTCCTTCAACCAAAACTCACATTTGCTAAACTTGGCATATAGTTGATGCTCTCTGAGCTTCTCTAATACCAAACGCAAATGTTCTTCATGCTCCTCTTCATCCTTCGAGAAGATCAAAATATCATCTATGAACACTACGACGAACTTATCCAAATACTCCATAAACACTTTGTTCATCAGGTTCATAAAGTAAGCCGGTGCATTTGTCAGACCAAACGACATAATGGTATACTCATACAACCCATACCTAGTGGTAAAGGCCGCCTTAGGGATATCTTGCTCTCGAATCTTCAATTGATGGTACCCTGATCGCAGATCGATCTTAGAAAAGACTTTAGCTCCTTGCAATCTATCGAACAGATCGTTGACATTGGCAATGGGTACTTGTTCTTGATCGTTACTTCATTCAATCCTCGGTAATCAACAACCATTCTTAACGATCCATCCTTCTTCTCCACTAGAAGTACTGGCGAATCCCAAGGCGAAGAACTTGGGCGTATAAATCCTTTATCCAGTAACTCCTTAATCTGCTTCTTAGTTTCCTCCAAATCCTTTGCGGCATCCTATAGGGTCTCTTATAAATTGGCCCGGTGCCTGGCAAAAGTTCAATCAAAAACTCTATGTCTCTATCCGGTGGCATGCGAGGTAATTCCTCTGGGAACCCATCCGGAAAATCCTTCACTACAGGCACTTCCTCCTGAACAACTCCTAACAGGGAATTTAATCTACTCCTCTTTGACTCATGCCGGGATACATACTTGATCCTTCTTCCTTCCGGCGTAGTAAGCAAAATTGTCTTACTGGCACATTCAATATTCCCTTCATACTTAGATAACCAATCCATTCCTAATATCACATCCAGTCCTTGAGATTCCAATACTATTAGGTCCAAAGGGAATATGTAATTACCAATCCTTAAGGGCAATTGATCACACCATGACTTGGCCATATACTCCGCTCCAGGTGAGGTTACTAACATGGGCGATCTAAGGGCTTGGGTCGGCAGTTTATACTTATCCACGAATCCCCTTGAAATGTATGAATGCGATGCGCCAGTATCGAAAAGAACGAGTGCAGTAAAGGACATAACTAAGAACTTACCTATGACTGCATCTGGTTGCTCTTCTACTTCTTCCACAGTCACGTGGTTCACTTGTCCTTTGTTGAATGGGTTGGGCTTCTTCCCGGCGCTTCCATTGCCGTTCCCATTCTTAACTTCTGGGCATTCATTAGAATAATGTCCAGTCTTCCCGCACTTGTAACAAGTGACATGGCTAAAATCCCTCTTGGTGGGTGTGGACGGTGCAGGGCGGTTCTGGTTTCCATTGGCTCCATTTCCACTCCCATTACCATTGCCATTCTTGGTGCCATTGTGGTTGTGTGAGCTACTTCCTCCATGGGTATGCTGAAACTATCCTACTGCTTTAGGGGTAAAGCGAGGCTTCTGCTGAGCTCCAGAATTATACTTCCCTTGCCCATACTTCCTCTTGCGACTCTCAATCTGTTGATGCTTCCTTTCAATCATCAGGGCTCGGTCTACCAACTCCTAATAGTTATTGAAAGTTGCCACCATCAGCTGTACACTCATCTCATCATTTAGCCCTTCCATAAATCTCTCCTGCTTCTTGGCATATGTAGCCACATCATCTGGGGCATAACGAGATAGGGTACTAAACTCATCCACGTACTGAGCTACAGTACGATTTCCTTGGCGCAAGTTGCGAAACTCCTGCTTCTTCATACTCATGGCTCCAGTTGAGACATGGGCGGTACGAAAAGCTTGCTGGAACTGATCCCAAGTCACATTGGCTACGGGTTAAGTGGCTGTGTAGTTCTCCCACCATGCTGCGGCTGGTCCAGACAACTGGTGTGCGGCAAATCGCACCTTCTCAGCACCCGAGCAATTGGCGGTGGTCAAATCCCTTCCAATCTTGCGTAGCCAGTCATCAGCCACAATTGGTTCGATGCTGCTAGCAAACACAGGTGGTTGCAACCTTAAGAAACGTGTTAGGTTGTCCACGGGTGGTGGTGGAGGGTTGTTGTTGTTGTTCTGGTTGTTCTGGGTGTTCTGGACAAGGAGTTGCATCAGGGTGTTCTGCTGCTGGATCAACTAGGTGAGCTCAGGGGGAAACTCGAATTCACGTCTTGGAGGCATCTGATGGGTGTAGAGGGAAGAGATTAGAATAGAATAGAGGTCTAAGGGAAAATCGCTACCCATATGCACATGAGACAAACACACAATCATATCACACCAATCAATTTCAAACAAGGTCTTACAAATCTAACGATCGTTACAAAAGTGCTCTAAATCTAATACTTGGGGGGTAAACTACTAGTCATAGGGTGGTATCTAAAAATATTGGTCGGCAGAGGATTCCATAATATCTGCCCCAGCTTCATCTTCATAGTCTTCATCTTTGCTATCCTCAACTTCCGAATCCGTGTCATCTATGATGATATAGTCCTCCGGTGGAATCTCCTTGGGTTCTTCTTCCTCGTCTTCTTCTCCCATGAGTATCCCTAACTTCCGGGTCAAATCATCATTCTTCTCCACAAGTATCTTCATCTCCTCCTCATATCCGTCGCGTGTAGACTTGAGTTCTTCCTCTAACTCCAAATTCCAATTTAGGGCCTTCTTCAAATCTATCATTCCAGCACACATCTGGTGCTCTTGGCGACGAATGTGGTGGTTCAACTCCTGGATGAATGCTGCTATGGATATACCCTTCCTAGTGCTGATCATATCCCAATTCTCATCTCGGCATCCACAAATCTGGTAGATGGTGTCCTTTAGCTCTTGCTTGTAGACTTCTCCAATCCTTCCCATAGCAATGTGGGCTGCCATACTCCTTCCTAGGCTCCATGTAGGTGCATTAAAGGAAAATGTTATGAGTGGGGTGACGGGCGCATACGTCCTTCCTAGAACTTGAGCTTGAATCAACCAACGCTCCTCCTTAGGTAGAGTGGCATTGTAGGTCCCAGTGAAACTTGGTAATCCAATGTGTAGATATCTGGTGACCTCCTTCAGGTGTCGTCCAAAAGGTGTATCATCATCCGGTTGCATGAACTTGTGCTTTGCTTCCACCATCCTAAAGAATAGAAAAGATGAGGAGTCAGAAGAGAAAAGAGTGGAATGTGTTCTAGGGCTTGTCTTAGTGGTCGTATCCTACAGTCAGCGTGTGCTCTGATACCATCTTTGTAGCGACCAGACCTCAAACAGTCTGATCTCCATGCATCAGTGTCATCCCTGGATCAGTAAAGCTGACACGCATGGTACTCGAAGGATTTATAACAGAGTAGCAATCACACACTTATTACATCGATAGTCCAACGATGAATTTATTGCAAAAAATCATGGCTGAAGGCCATCTAACACGATAACAGTGGAAGGCTTGGAAGATAAGTGAGTTCATCAACTCCAGAGGCATCACTGAGTATAGAACCACGACCTAAAAGGGCATCGTACTCGTCGTCTGAAATGTCTGCAACATGAAACGTTGCATCCCGAAAACGGGTCAGCACATGGAATATGCTGGCAAGGTAACACAAGAGATGCAATGAAATTAAGGCTATACTATATGCAATATGGCTGGTGGAAAGCTCTATGGTTAAGTTTTTGCGTAAAGCCAATTTTTCCCTACTTCAAAGGAATGTATTTTAATTAACTATTATGGTAGTTGAAACATCATTGAGAAGATAGACATCCTCTCAACCCCAATTAAAAGTAATCATTAAACCCTAAAAAACTAAATTAATGTAACATGTTGAGATGCACATGAAAATCCAAGTACCAGATACTCAAGATGCCCATAACCGGGGACACGGCTAATCATGATCAGTTTGTACACTCTGCAGAGGTTTGTGCACTTTTCCCACAAGACTCGATCTCCTCCATCTGGTTTCTCGCACTACATGGTGTTTGAGAAACGGATGACCGAGACATAGTCTTTCAGAAGCGCTAGCACCTTACGATCGGGCGGACCGTACCAACCTACATCCCCTACATCTGCTAGTCCACCACTGTAAGAGTTCGCACAACTTACTCATACTATGCTAGAGCCCATAATATCATTGTGGTTGCACACGGAAGTTTCTAGTATGAAAAATCTCATGATCTCTTTGAGCCTGGGTGGCGGTCCAAAAGAAAAACAGGCAAATCCTGGAATACCCAGGTGCCTCAATCCACCCAGATGTGTATTAAAGTTTCCACCTTAAGTTGAACCATTAATTAACAACTCACTGTCATGGATTTCACTCACCCATTCCACGTCTACGAGCATAGCATGTCCTAGCAGCAAACGTAGAAGTAACTCCCAGGGGTTTGAATGTAATGCAGGTAATAGGTACTACCTCAATCTACTTCCCAATCCCACAAGTTAATTGGAAACTGGGTAATTGGAAAGCATGATCAAAGTGTTACTTGCCTTGCTGATGATCCGCAAAACCAAGAGACTCAAAGTAGCAAGCGGCGCACTCCGGGTACTCTATCGCAATCAAACAACAAGCATACAATAAGTACTTAACTAATGCACGGGTAAAACTCAAATAAGAGATCTAACCAGAAAGTTCAACATAAGAACTCCGGTTTGCAAAAAGAACCAACTCGAAAGAAGCAACGAAACTCAAACTGCAAAAGAAACGAGCTCCGAATTACTAGTTGGCCTAAAGTCAAATTTTACAGTAGCCAAAACTTTGTTCAAGTCGGTTAAACGTAAAGAGGGCTTCGAGACGAAGATCTGGGATTTTGAATCACCTGATTCCGACTCTCGAGCGAAAAGAAAAACGCGAAACAAGATCAAGGCAGAAATCGCGATTGGAAAAATCGCGGATAAAATACCCCGAAAAAGAAAAACGACGAACAGGCTAACGAACGAACGTTCGCTGTCTGCGATTAACTAACGAAAACCGTTCATTAAAACGAACGTACGGACGAACGTCCGCTATTTAACTAAACCGACAAAAAACCGATCTAAACCGAAAAAAACCAGATCTAGGGTTTCCTTTTATTTATATAAAACCGATCTGATCCTTTAAAGAAAAAGAAAAAAAAAACGAGGCGGCTACCTCGAGTCCGGCGGCGGCGGTTCCGGCGAGGCGCGGCAGCGGCGTCCGGCGAGGGGCGGCGGCGGCGGCGGCGGCGGCAGCGACGGGGTCCGGCGAGGGCGGGGCGGCGGACGGCGGCGGCGGCGGGCGCGGCGGCGGCGGCGGCGGCGGCTAGGGCGGGGCGGCGGCTAGGGCGGGGTGGCGGCTAGGGTTTTCGCGCGGGGCGGGCTGTGGTGTCGGGCCGGCCTGGCGCTATATAAAGCCCAGAGTCCCGGTCCGGTACGATGCTAAGTCGGTTTCCGTTTTTTTTAATAGATTCCCCGCGCAATAAAACTAACGAAATAAATATCAAACGGACTCCAAAAATCCCGAAATAAATTTTCACCATCCTCTAATAATATTTAGGACAAGGTGAACATTTTTCCCGGACCTAAATGCAATTTTGAAAAACGCGTATTTTTCCTATGCAAATAAATCCGAAAATAAAACCAGAAAAATACCAAAAGTGATTTTAATATTTTTCCTCCAATATTTTTGTTATTTTGGAGAAGTCATATTATCTCCGCTCATTTATTTTATTTAAAATATTATTAGGACAGAAAAATAATTAGAATCACACTGTCCACGTACCGGTATTTGAGCGAACTCAAATACAAAAACTGTAAAATCCCCAACTCTCTCCGTCGGTCCTTGAGTTGCTTAGAATTTCGAGGAACTCCACGAACAAGAATGCAAAAATATGCAACTGCAATTATGATCTATGTATAACATTCCAAATTGAAAATTTGGGATGTTACACGCGCGTGGTCTCCTACTGTATTGATACATTGGTTCTCAAAAACTGATGGAAATACTTACGCTACTGTGCTGCATCTCCCTTTACTCTTCGAGGGAATACATACCATGCCAACTTTCAACCTTTTCAGAGTTCATTTGTAATGCTTTTCAATTTCAGGGTCACTTAGCTTTTAAAAATCAGTAAATGCATGAAAAATACCAAATGAAGTCAGGAAGGGTTGAAAATTGATAATGTGGCTTTGAATGGTGCATTTGAACACACAAAAAGTCTAGAGTTCAAATAAATGAAATCCCTTTGTAACAGATGAATTTCCGTCTGAAACCCTGATACGTCAAAATAAATTGTCATTTCGTACACATAGTGCGTCAAGGTTTTGCCGTAACCCTCTCAAATTTTTAGGATATGCTATGTGGGTGAAATGATGATACCATGCCAACTTTCAACCTTTTCAGAGTTCATTTGTAATGCTTTTCAATTTCACAATCATTTAGCTTCAAAAAAAATCATTAAATGCATTAAATACCAAATGAAGTCACAAAGGGTTGAAAATTAATGATGTGGCTTTGAATGGTGAATTTTGAACACACAAAAAGTCTAGGTTTCAAATAAGTTCAAACAAATGAAATCCCTTTACAACATATGAGTTTTCGTCTGAAACCCTGATACTTCGAAAGAGGTTGCCCATTTTGTACACGAAGTTCGTCTAGTTTTTGCCGTAACCCTCTCAACTTTTTTGCATATGCTATGTGGGTGAAATGATGATACCATGCCAACTTTGAACATTTTCAGAGTTAATTTGCAATGCTTTTCAATTTTAGGGTCATTTAGCTTAAAAAATCAGTAAATGCGTGAAAAATAGCAAACGAAGTCAGAAAGGGTTGAAAATTGATGATTTGGCTCTGAATGGTGCATTTGAACACCCAAAAAGTCTGGAGTTCAAATAAGTTCAAAAAAATGAAATATCTTTGTAAAAGATGAGTTTTTGTATGAAACCCCGATACTACGAAAGAGATTGTCCACTTTGTACACTGTAACGCCCGGATAGTTAAGCTACATCGAACCTATGCTAATGATGCCATGTCACCTCGATTACTGTTGCTAATCTCGCGTTGGATCAAAACTGTTCAAAATCAAATTTGAATTTTTGTCAAACATTAAAACAAAAATGTTCGGTGTGTGAAAAATATTGCGTTGTTAATTATAGTGAAGAAAACATAATTTTACAAAGTGCCTAGGTGCTATAAACTAAATAAAACAAAAAAGGAAAGATAAGAAAAAGAAAAAGAAAACGCAAACAGAAAAAAAGGAAATG
>LR738711.1:525229328-525284358 GCA_902687465.1 Secale cereale | reverse complement strand
CCCGATCCGATCTAGATCGGGATCGATCCCATGCCCACGACGCCAATGTCACCCCCGTCGCTCGACGTCGAAGCCACCCCGCCGGACTCCATCCTCGACATCGTCACCGTCAACGAGGCCGTCCCCGTCTCCCTCCCCACGCCCCGCTGCCCCGTTCCCTACTAGACCACCATGAGCTCCCCCTCTCCTCCTCTCGCCCTCACGCACACGCGCTCACGGCCATGGCCTCCCCATCGCGCCCAGCCGCACCTGCGGCTCCGCCGTTGGCCGCCTCCCTCCTCCCTCTGGCCGCGCCGATGTGCGCCGCCACTGCTGGCCGCATGCGCGCTACCAAGCCGGCCCGCGCCCAGCCGCAGCCTGCCTCGCGCCCGCATGCCACCGGCCGCCGCGCTCGCCTCGCCTGCCGTCCAGCCCGTCCCGCCTCTACCGTGGTGGCCCGCCCGGCGACCCTCTGCCCCGCCGCGCCGTGGCCGCGTCGGCTCCGCCATCGTCGCCGGCGGCCGCGCTCCCCTCGTTGTTTCCCCTCCGCGACCGCCGCCTCCGCCACGCTGCTGCCGCTGTTTGACGCCGCCCGCTCCCCCCTGCCGCGTGCATGACGCGTCCACGCTGGCCTACGCGCGCGCCGCTGCTACCCCGCAGCGGCTCCACCACGCTGCGGTGGTCGCCGGGCCGCGCCGGTAGCGGCCACCGCTGCCTTGCCTCGCCTGCTGCCGCGCACCAGCGGCCCCGCGGGCCAGCGCTCGTGCGGGCGGGTGCCCGACGCCCCGCTGCACGCCCGATTCGCTAAGGGCCCTAGCCCAATGATAGCCAGGGCCCACCCCCAGAACGTTTAAAAAAAGAATAACTATAATAATTATAATTAATTAATTAATTAATTAGTTAATAAATTAACTTGATTAATTCTGTTAATTAACTATTAAACCTAATTAACCTACTAACTAATCTAATTAAATAGTTAGTTAGTTTGTTAGACAATGACATGCGGGACACACACGTCAGCTTGACCCAGTCAATGCCTCTGTTGACTGCTGACGTCATGCTGATGCAATAATATAATTTTCGAATTTAATTAATAATTAATAAATTAGAAAATTATTTAAAGCTTTAAAAAATAATATAAAATAATCCGTAGCTCGGATGAAAATACTTTGTACATGAAAGTTTCTCAGAATTTCGAGACGAATCCGAATACGCAAATCATTCGTCAACCACACGTCCCTGGCATAGCAAACATGCAACTTTCCTCCTCCGTTTCATCCGCCCGAAAACGCGGAACACCTGGAATACTTTTCTGGATGTTTCCCCCCTTCGCCAGTATCACCCGGTACTGCGTTAGGGCACACCGAACACCATTACATGTCATGTCATGCATCGTCATGCATCTATTTGCATTGTATTCATTGTTTCTTCCCCCTCTTCTCTCCGGTAGACTACGAGACTGACGTTGCTGCTTCCCCGATCAACTACGGTGTTGACGACCCCACCTTCGCAGCTGAGCTTCCAGGCAAGCCCCCCCCTGATCAACATGATATAGCCTATTCTTCTCTCTACTTCTTGCATTAGAGTAGTGTAGCATGTTACTGCTTTCGATAATCCTATTCTGCTGCATACTATGTCATTGTTGCTACAATTGTTGATACCATACCTGCTATCCTAAATGCTTAGTATAGGATGCTAGTATTCCATTAGTGGCCCTACACCCTTGTCCATCTGTCCTGCTATTCTATCGGGCCGTGATCACTTTGGGTGTGATCACATGTATAAACTATATACATATTATACCTGATACATGTGTGGCTGAAGTCAGGTCGGCTCGTAGAGTACCCGCAAGTGATTCATGGATTGGGGGCTGAAAGGACCTTTGTCCCGACGGCCCTCTTTGTGGATCTTTGTGGCGGAGCGACAGGGCAGGTTGAGACACCTCGGAGACATGTGGGCCTGGCCCTAGTCGTTGTCCGTGGTTATCTCATAATAACACGCTTAATAAGTTTGGATATTTGATCTGAGTCTGGCCGTTGGCCTATACGCACTAACCAGCTACGTGGGAATAGTTACGGGCACTCGACGTCGTGGTATCAGCCGAAGCCTTCTTGACGTCATCGACTTAGCGGTGCGTGATAACCCACAAGTGTAGGGGATCGCAACAGTTTTCGAGGGTAAAGTATTAAACCCAAATTTGTTGATTCGACACAAGGGGAGCCAAAGAATACTCTTAAGTATTAGCAGCTGAGTTGTCAATTCAACCACACCTGGAAACTTAGTATCTGCAGCAAGGTAGTTTAGTAACAAAGTAATATGATAGTGGCGGTAGCGGCAATAAAAGTAAAGATAGTGTTTTTGTAGTTTTTGTGATAATAGCAACGGCAAAGTAAATAAGCAGCTAGCAATATAGGTAAAGCTCGTAGGCATTGGATCGGTGATTGGAAATTATGTTGGATGAAATTCATCATGTAGAAGTTATAACCTAGGGTGACACATAACTAGCTCCAGTTCATCAATGCAATGTAGGCATGTATTCCGAATATAGTCATACGTGCTTATGGAAAAGAACTTGCATGACATCTTTTGTCCTACCCTCCTGTGGCAGCGGGGTCCTATTGGAAACTAAGGGATATTAAGGCCTCCTTTTAATAGAGTACAGGACCAAAACATTAACACATAGTGAATACATGAACTCCTCAAACTATGGGCATCACAGGGAGTGGTCCCGATTATTGTCACTTCGGGGTTGCCGGATCATAACACATAGTAGGTGAATATAGACTTGCAAGATAGGATCAAGAACACACATATATTCAAGGAAACATAATAGGTTCAGATCTGAAATCATGGCACTCGGGCCCTAGTGACAAGCATTAAGCATAGCAAAGTCATAGCAACATCAATCTAAGAACATAGTGGATACCAGGGATCAAACCCTAACAAAACTAACTCGATTACATGATAGATCCTATCCAACCCATCACCGTCCATCGAGCCTACGATGGAATTACTCACACACGGCGGTGAGCATCATGGAATTGGTGATGGAGGAAGGTTGATGATGACGATGGCGACGATCTCCACTCTCCGGAGCCCCGAACGGACTCCAGATCAGCCCCCCGAGAGAGATTAGGGCTTGGCGATGGCTCTGTCTCATAAAACGCGACAATTCTTTCTCCTTGATTTTTTTCTCCACAAAACGGGATATATAGGACCTGGGGATACGTCGGTGGAGCATCGGGGGGCCTTTGAGGCAGGGGGCGCGCCCCCACCCTCAAGGACAGCCCGTGGGCCCCACGGTGTGGATCTTCTTGCATGTATTTTTTATATTTTTTGAAATAATTCTCCGTTGATTTTTAGGCAATTTTGAGAACTTTTTATTCTGCACAAAAACAACACCATGGCAGTTCTGCTGAAAACAGCGTCAGTCCGGGTTAGTTCCATTCAAATCATGCAAGTTAGAGTCCAAAACAAGGGCAAAAGGGTTTGGAAAAGTAGATACGTTGGAGACGTATCAACTCCCGCAAGCTTAAACCTTTGCTTGTCCTCAAGCAATTCAGTTGATAAACTGAAAGTGATAAAGAAAAACTTTGACAAACTCTGTTTGCTCTTGTTGTTGTAAATATGTAAGCTAGCATTCAGGTTCTCAACAAGATCATGAACTAACCACATTCAAAATAACTTTCAGGTCTCAAGACTACTCACATCAATGGCATAATCATCTAGCGACCAATAATAATAAACCTCGAATGTCAACACTTCTCAAAACAATCATGATATGATATAACAGGATGGTATCTCACTAGCCCTTTCTAGTACTGCAAAACATAAATGCAGAGCACCTTTAAAGATCAAGGACTGACTAGACATTGTAATTCATGGTAAAAGAGATCCAATCATGATCATACTCAATGCAAATTAATAGTAATACATGCAACGACAGAGGTGCTCTCCTACTGGTACTTTTTGATAAGAGGATGATGACTCTACATAAAAGTAAATAGATAGGCCCTTCGTAGAGGGAAGCAGGGATTTGTAGAGGTGCGAGAGCTCGATTTTTAAATAGAGATTGAACAACATTTTGAGTATTATACTTTCATTGCCAACATAACAACCAAGAATCTCGATATCTCCCATGCTACGCACATTATAGGCGGTTCCCAAACAGAATGGTAAAGTTTATACTCCCCCAACCACCAACAAGCACACTCCACGGCCAGCTGAATCCACGGGTTACCATCCAAACAAGCAACAAACCTGGGGGAGTTTTGTTTAATTATTATGATTTTGAGCATGGGACGGAGTCCACTCATCGTGAGAATAACCCACCTAGCATGGAAGATATAGACAGCCCTAGTCGATACATGAGCTGTTCGAGCATACAAAACAGAATTTCATTTGAAGGTTTAGAGTTTGGCACATACAAATTTACTTGGAACGGCAGGTAAATACCGCATATTGGAAGGTATGGTGGACTCATATGGAACAACTTTGGGGTTTTATGGAAGTGGATGCACAAGCAGTATTCCCGCTTAGTACAGGTGAAGGCTAGAAAGAGACTGGGAAGCGACCAGCTAGAGAGCAACAACGGTCATGAACATGCATTAAATTAATCAACAATGAATGCAAGCAAGAGTAGGATATAAATCACCATGAACATAAATATCGTGAAGGCTATGTTGATTTGTTTCAACTACATGCGTGAACATGTGCCAAGTCAAGTCACTTAAATCGTTCAGAGGAGGATACCACCCATCATACCACATCACAACCATTTTAATATCATGTTGGCACACAAGATAGACCATTATAAACTCTCAGCTAATTAAGCATGGCATAAGCAGCTATGATCTCTAATTGTCATTGCAAGCATGTTTCATTCATAACAAGCTGAATCAAGAATGACGAGCAATCATATTTACAAAAACAAGAGAGGTCGAGTTCATACTAGCCTTTCTTATCTCAATTAGTTCATCAAATACCATCATTACTGCCTTTCACTCGCACGACCGAACGGTGTGGATAATAACAATAGTACACGTGCATTGGACTAAGCTGGAATCTGCAGACATTTAATACAAGAGAGAAGACAAGGTAATATGGCTCAAGGTTAAATCAACAACAAAGCATATGAGAGCCACTAAGCATTTCAAATCTTGGTCTTCTACTCTCAACCCCTAAAGAAAAGAAAAAGAAACTATTTACACGGGAAAGCTCCCAACAAGCAAAAGAAGAATGAGAAATCTTTTTGGGTTTTCATTTTTTGGTTACTACCACAAGCAAAGAAAGTAAACTAACTAGAAGCTACACTAATATTTTTTTGTTTTTCTGGGTTTTTCTAGCACACAAGAAAAATACTAAGAAAAAGAAATTGAAACTAAGCATGGATGGTACAGTGAAAGAGTGTGAGCACCAACAACTATAATAAGTGTGAATATGAATGTAAGTCGGTGAGAAACACATACTCCCCCAAGCTTAGGCTTTTGGCCTAAGTTGGTCTATGGCCATGGATCGAAGCCACTCCCTCCAGTGTACTGAGATGTGTCGTCTGGATGCCACTGGTTGGCGAGATCGTCTAACTCCCACTCATAAACAGATTGACGGGAAGGATCAAGTGGTGGTTCTGGCTCAGGCTCTCAAGCTTGTGCCTGGCCTTGGTACTTGTAGAAGACATCTGAGGTGATGAGGAATACGACTGTAGATAGATCAAACAAAGAAGGTGCAGCCAAGGTAACAATTTCACAGTATATTTCATCAAACCTCAATTTATAATTGAGCTGCATATTTTTGTCTTTAACAATAAAGTCATGAGCTACCATGCTCTTGTAGTCTAGATAAATAGGGGCAAGCAATTTTTCTTCCTTCTTATGATGCCTAATGGGTATATTAAAATGTTCAGCAAGGCGAGAAGCGAAGATGCCTCCAAAGACGGGCCCTCTTGAGCGGTTAAGACTCAATCATTTGGCAACGACGGCGCCCAAACTGAAAGTTGTGTCAAGAAACAAAGCATGGAGTAAAATGATAATATCAGGGGCACTAAGATTCCCACTGTTCCCGCGACCAATTAAACACCTACTAGAAAATAAAGCAAAGTAGCGCAGAACAGGGAAGTGTATACTAGTGATTCTTGCCCCTGCAACTTGTCTAGTTTCACCTACCGCAATCATATCAATAAACCCTTTGACGTCTTCATGACGTGGTTCATTTATTCTACCTTCAAAGGGTACTTTGCATATTTCACAAAAATCTAAAAGTGATATCTCCTTACTCACAACATATAAGCGAAACTCCACCGTAGGTGGCGTTTTCCTACAATGAAACTGAAAGCTTTGCGTAAAAATATTGGTGAGTAAGAGATACTGTTCTTTTTGGTCGTTGAGGAAGTCGGTGAGGCCTGCATTATTCGCCATCCAATAAAAGACTTCGTAAATAACGGCGGACGTCATAAAATTATTACAAGGCCATTGGCATGGTCGAACTTCCGACATGCAAGGAAGATGATACTTGGGCTTCTTGTTTTCTTCTTTCTTCTTCTCCTCTGAGCTCTTGCTGGAACAGCCCCTCAATAATCTTTTTAACATTTTCCTTTTCTGTAAATTTCTGAAATTTTTAGTAACTCACAATAAAAGTTAAACAAACTCAACAAGATTGATAGCAACAACTCCTACTAGTACCTAGAAGCTATATCATGCATTAGAACTACTTGGGACCAAGAAAAATTGACATGCAAGCTCAAGAACAAGGTCACCACAGCAGCATAAATTTGCAACATATAAAGCACTAGAATAAAAACTAATTGGACCAATGGAGGAGCCACATACCAAGGAACAATCTCCCCAAATAGTTTGGTGAATGGTGCTTTGAGCAAGGAGATCGAAAATGGCAGCAAAATGAGCTAGAACACGGGTTTGAGCTGGTTGGGGATTTTTTTTGGGAGGAAGAAGAAGAGCATGGGTGAAAGGATAAGTGGAGGGGGGCCACATGGGGCCCTCGAGGCAGGGGCACGCCCTGTAAAGGGGGGCGTGCCCTGTGCCCTCTCGCTGTGTGTTCAGTGCCATATATTCTTAAATATTCTAGAAAAAATCATATTTCATTTTCATGGCACTTGGTGAACTTTTATTTTCGGGATATTTTTTATTGCACGGATAAGTCTGGAAACAGGCAGATAATGCTATTTTTCTTTTATTTAACCTAATTAACAAAAAGTAAAAGGAGGGTACATAAGGTTTGTGCTATCTAGATTCGCCTATCCCATGCTCATCAAAAGGAATCCATTAACAAGGTTGATCAGGTCTTGTTAATAAACTCTTTCTGAGTAACATGAAACCGGAGAATTTTCGAATAACACTATGTTACCTCAATGGGGATATGTATGTCCCCAACAATAAGTATGTCATATGCCTTCTTGATAGTAGGAATAGGAAACTCAAAACCTTCAATAGTGATAGTTGAAGTTTTTCCAATATAGTTGATACTAAAAAGCTGAGGTTGTTTCCTCGGAAAGAGTACCGTATGCTCATTACCATTGACATGAAAAGTGACATTGCCTTTGTTGCAATCAATAACAGCCCCTGCATTATTCAGAAAAGGTCTTCCAAGAATAATAGACATACTATCATCCTCGGGAATATCAAGTATAACTAAGTCCGTTAGAATAGTAACATTTGCAACTACAACAGGCACATCCTCACAAATACTGACATGTATAGCAGTTGATTTATCAGCCATTTGCAAGGATATTTTGGTAGGTGTCAGCTTACTCAAGTCAAGTCTACGATATAAAGAGAGAGGCATAACACTAACACCGGCTCCAAGATCACACAAAGCAGTTTTAACATAGTTTCTCTTAATGGAGCAAGGTATAGTAGGTACTCCTGGATCTCCTAATTTCTTAGGCATTCCACCCTCAAAAGTGAAATTGGCAAGCATGGTGGAGATTTCTACTTCAGGTATCTTTCTTTTGTTGGTAACAATATCTTTCATGTACATAGCATAAGGACTTGTTTTAAGCACATCAGTCAAACGCATACGCAAAAAGATAGGTCTAATCATTTCAGTGAAGCGCTCAAAATCCTCATCATCCTTTTTCCTGGATGGTTTCGGAGGGAAAGGCATGGGTTTCTGAACCCAGGGTTCTCTTTCCCTACCGTGCTTCCTAGCAACAAAGTCTCTCTTATCATAACGTTGATTCTTTGATTGTGGGTTATCAAGATCAACAGTAGGTTCAATCTCTACATCATTATCATTGCTAGGTTGAGTATCATCATGAACATCATTATTAATATTATCACTAGGTTCATGTTCATTACCAGATTGTGTCTCAGCATCAGAAACAGATATATCATTGGGATTCTCAGGTTTGTCAGCTACAGGTTCACTAGAAGCATGCAAAGTCCTATCATTTTTCTTTTTCTTCCTCTTAGAAGAACTAGGTGCATCTAAATTAGCTCTCTGAGAATCTTGCTCAATTCTCTAAGGGTGGCCTTCAGGATACAAAGGTTCCTGAGTCATTCAGCCACCTCTAGTTACATCTCTAATGGCATTATCATTATTCTTAGTATTTAATTCATTGAGCAAATCATTCTGAGCTTTAAGTACTTGTTCTACTTGAGTGGTAACCATAGAAGCATGTATACTAATAAGTTTCAGTTCATGTTTAGCACTAGACAGATAATCACTCAAGCGTTCAATCATATGAGCATTGTGTTGTAATTGTCTACCAATATAAGCATTAAAATTTTCTTTTTTCACAATGAAATTGTCAAACTCATCTAAGCATTGGCTAGCAGACTTATAACGAGGAATATCACCTTCATCAAATCTATAAAGAGAATTTACCTTTACTACCTGTGTCGGGTTATCAAGACCATGTATTTCTTCAATAGGCGGTAAATTCTTAACATCTTCAGCTTTAATACCTTTTTCTTTCATAGATTTCTTTGCCTCTTGCATATCTTCAGGACTGAGAAATAGAACACCTCTTTTCTTCGGAGTTGGCTTAGGGGCTGGTTCAGGAAGTGTCCAATTATTTTTATTGGCCAGCATATTATTCAATAGTAATTCATCTTGTTCAACTGTTCATTCCCTGAAAACACAACCAGCACAACTATCTAGGTGGTCTCAGGAAGCATCAGTTAGCCCATTATAAAAGACATCAAGTATATCATGCATCTCAAGAGGATGATCAGGCAAAGCATTAAGTAACTGGAGAAGCCTCCCCCAAGCTTGTGGGAGACTCTCTTCTTCAGTTTGAGCAAAGTTATATATTTCTCATAAGGCAGCTTGTTTCTTATGAGCGGGAAAATATTTAGCAGAAAAGTAATACATCATATCCTGGGGACTACGCACACAACCAGGATCAAGAGAATTAAACCAAGTCTTAGCATCACCCTTTAACGAGAACGGAAATAACTTAAGGATATAATAGTAGTGAATCTTTTCATCATTGCTAAACAGGGTGGCAATATCATTCAACTTAGTAAGATGTGCCACAACAGTTTCAGACTCATACCCATGGAAAGGATCAGATTCAACCAAAGTAATTAACTCAGGATCAACAGAGAATTCATAATCCTTATCAATGACACATATAGGTGAAGTAGCAAAAGCAGGGTCATGTTTCATTCTAGCATTCAAGGACTTTTCTTTCAGCTTAGCAAATAACTTCTTAAGATCATATCTATCATTACAAGCAAGAAAGTCTCTAGCAGTTTCTTCATCCATAACATAACCCTCAGGCACAACAGGCAATTCATATCTATTGGGAGTAGTTTCATCATCAGTTTCATAAATATCATCAACATTTGCACTCTCCCTAACCTTAGCAATTTGTTCGTCTAGAAATTCACCTAGTGGCACAGTATCTGGCATAGAGGTAGTTTCATCATACATAGCAGAAGTAGCATCATCAAGAACATACGACATATCTGATTCAATAGTAGGAGTAGGTGTCGCAAGTTTACTCATAACAGAAGGAGAATCTAGTGCAGAGCTAGATGGCAGTTCCTTACCTCCCTTCGTAGTTGAGGGTAAGATCTTGGTTTTTGAGTCCTTCAAATTCTTCATAGTGATAAACAGATATAAATCCCAAGTGACTTAAAGAATAGAGCTATGCTCCCCGACAACGGCGCCAGAAAATAGTCTTGATAACCCACAAGTGTAGGGGATCGCAACAGTTTTCGAGGGTAAAGTATTAAACCCAAATTTGTTGATTTGACACAAGGGGAGCCAAAGAATACTCTTAAGTATTAGCAGCAGAGTTGTCAATTCAACCACACCTGGAACTTAGTATCTGCAGCAAGGTAGTTTAGTAGCAAAGTAATATGATAGTGGCGGTAGCGGCAATAAAAGTAAAGATAGTGTTTTTGTAGTTTTTGTGATAATAGCAATGGAAAAGTAAATAAGCAGCTAGCAATATAGGTAAAGCTCGTAGGCATTGGATCGATGATGGGAAATTAGATTGGATGCAATACATCATGTAGAAGTCATAACCTAGGGTGACACAGAACTAGCTCCAGTTCATCAATGCAATGTAGGCATGTATTCCGAATATAGTCATACGTGCTTATGGAAAAGAACTTGCATGACATCTTTTGTCCTACCCTCCTGTGACAGCGGGGTCCTATTGGAAACTAAGGGATATTAAGGCCTCCTTTTAATAGAGTACCGGACCAAAGCATTAACACATAGTGAATACATGAACTCCTCAAACTATGGTCATCACCGGGAGTGGTCCCGATTATTGTCACTTCGGGGTTGCCGGATCATAACACATAGTAGGTGACTATAGACTTGCAAGATAGGATCAAGAACACACATATATTCAAGGAAACATAATAGGTTCAGATCTGAAATCATGGCACTCGGGCCCTAGTGACAAGCATTAAGCATAGCAGAGTCATAGCAACATCAATCTCAGAACATACTGGATACTAGGGATCAAACCCTAACAAAACTAACTCGATTACATTATAGATCCCATCCAACCCATCACCGTCCAGCAAGCCTACGATGAAATTACTCACACACGGCGGTGAGCATCATGGAATTGGTGATGGCGGAAGGTTGATGATGACGATGGCGACGATCTCCACTCTCCGGATCCCCGAACGGACTCCAGATAAGCCCTCACGAGAGAGATTAGGGCTTGGTGGCGGCTCCGTCTCGTAAAACGTGATAATTCTTTCTCCTTGATTTTTTTCTCCAGGAAACGGTATATATAGGACCTGGGGATACGTCGGTGGAGCATCGAGGGGCCCTCGAGGCAGGGGCACGCCCTGGGAAGGGGGGCGCGCCCCCACCCTCGAGGACAGCCCGTGGGCCCCCCGGTGTGGATCTTCTTGCAGGTATTTTTTATATTTTCTGAAATAATTCTCCGTTGATTTTCAGGCAATTCCGAGAACTTTTTATTCTGCACAAAAACAACACCATGGCAATTCAGCTGAAAATAGCGTCAGTCCGGGTTAGTTCCATTCAAATCATGCAAGTTAGAGTCCAAAACAAGGGCAAAATGGTTTGGAAAAGTAGATACGTTGGAGACGTATCAGCGCGCGCCGGATTGGACTAGAACGTCGCTCTGGTATTAGGAGCGGCTAGGTCTGCTTACCGGACACGTAAGCAACGTGCAGGTGTGCGCTGCGCGATGGGCCTAGACCCCTGCACGCTTAGGACTTAGACCGGCGTGCTGACCTCTCTGTTGTGCTTAGGTAGGATTAGGACGTGTTGATCTTCCGAGGCCGTGCATGACCCAGGAAAGTGTGTCCGGCCAAATGGGATCAAGTGTGCTGGGTTATGTGGTGCACCCCTGCAGGGAAGTAAATATATTCGAATAGTCATGTCCCTCGGTAAAAGGACGACCCGGAGTTGTATTCCGACCTCATGACAACTAGAACTAGATACTTGTTACAACACATCCAGATGAGTTCCAGATATAACTCGGTGGTTGCTCTCTCACAGGGTGATGTGCGGGAGGATTGCTGAGTAGGATTATACTATACGATGTTACTTGGTGAACTTACCTTCTACTCTCTTCTACTGCTGCAAGATGGAGGCTGCCAGAAGCATAGTATTCGATAAGATTAGCTATCCCCGTCTTATTCCCGCTTTCTGCAGTTCAGTCCATCGATACTACCCATATCATTGTTACCATTGCATATGTTGTATAGATCCTTGCTTGCGAGAACTTTGGATGAGTACTCACGGTTGCTTTGCTCCCCCCTTTTCCCCTTCAGTTCCTTCTTCTCGGATGGTGCAACCAGATGGTGGAGCCTAGGAGCCAGATGCCACCTACGACGACTCCTAATACACCGGTGGCGCCTACTACTACGTGTTGTCTGCCGACGACGACCAGGAGTAGTTTAGGAGGATCCCAGGCAGGAGGCCTGCTCCTCTTTCGATCTGTATGCCAGTTTTTGCTAGCCATCTTATGGCAACTTGTTTAACTTTATGTCTGTACTCAGATATTTGTTGCTTCCGCTGACTCGTCTATGATCGAGCACTTGTATTCGAGCCCTATAGGCCCCTGGCTTGTAATATGAAGCTTGTATGACTTTTTTACTTTTAGAGTTGTGTTGTGATATCTTCCAGTGAGTCCCTGATCTTGGTCGTACACGTTTGCGTGCATGATTAGTGTACGGTTAAATCGGGGGCGTCACAAGTTGGTATCAGAGCCGACTGCCTGTAGGAATCCCCCTTCCACACTCCTTGGCCGAAGTCGAGTCTAGACATTACAAAACTTTTACTAACATGGTCGTGTGGCTTACGGGCCCACGTCGCCATTTGGGTGGTAGTAGGTTCTTTTACTCCTCGATCTTTATTCCGGGACTCTGAACACTCTCCTATTCGGGTTAAGCGATTTTACTAATTCTAACATTAGGATCCCGAGACCACTCACCCCAAAGTTGGATAAGCTATAGTTAATTCTTAGAATAGTATTTTGCATAATCCCCACACTGTCATTTGACTCCTTTGAAACATCTTTGTTTTCAAATGGAACCCACAAGGAAGGTCGTGCGCCATATGCAGTCCATTGGAGCCTCGGGATCACCTGTTGTGCTAGCTGAGATGATGACCTATCTGGGTTATCGCTGGCACCCTGAGTATACCCTGTACGAGTAGTACCAGGACTTTAACCAGGAGGAGTACCGTGGCATCATCCGCCTCTACTCTCGTGAAGATGACTCCTCTACTGTGCTGCACACCGCTCATGGTGTTGGAGTGACCATCGATATGGCAGTTCACGATGCTGCTTACGCTGCTCTGACACGTCTTCGTGGAGAGTATCGGGCGTTGGACACTTCCCCTTTCAGGCACGTTGCTATCGTCTCCGACGATGGAGCGGAGGGATAATACACTGCTGCCTACTCCACTGTCACCCGAGAGCCCTTCCATCATCAGAACCTTGTTCTGCATGCTGATGGGCTGGATCGAGCTAACCGAACTCTTCGCCACGAGTTGTACACCACCCATCGGCACCTGTACCACGCCTTGACGCTGTTGCACCCCTTTGTCCTATCTGGACATCTGTCTTCTACTGCGATCTACCCAGCTAGGACCGTGATGCCTCCTGGTGTTGGTTGGCCAGATGTGGGAGGCTACGCTCCCGCACTTGGTCCTCTGTTGCCACCTAGACGTCGGGTTCTGCACCAAAGTATCCACTGCCCCCAGGTTGCTGGCGTGGAGGACTTCCTGTTGCAGCACTGCCAGCTGTCAGACTACCTCTACCTCCACAGCTCCGCCTGGGACAGATGTAGTCTTACTTATTAGTATTAGATGCATTCGCCATGAGCCTGCGTGCCGCCTATGATGTCCTTAGTCTATGTACTAAACTCTGTGTACTGAACTCTATGCATGCACCCTTTTGTAATATATGTCGACTACTATGTGGTATTTTACGTGCTCCTTTCATTATGCATGTTTCATTCATGAATGATTTTTGTGTTTGCAATTTCTCAATGCTCAACTACCCATGTTATATATTAGCAGGATGGTTAGACCAGCTGGCCGTGGTCGTGCTGGCAACGCCCCACCACCGCCTGAATACATGGCCGGTATGATCCAACCGTTTGAGCTGAATCGCTGGTTCATGGAGACTGTCATGGCTCAGTTCCCTCGCCCCAACATGGATCAGCAGCCTGGCGCAGTGACACTGAATGACTTTGCTCGCCTCAACCCATCCATCTACCGCGGCTCAACTCAGCCTCTTGATGCTGATGACTGGCTCCATGACATTGCCTTTGAACTGGAGTCTACCGGAGTAGCCGCTGCCAACTATGTCACCTTTGCGGCATACTATCTGAAGGGTCCCACTCCTCAATGGTGGGACAGCCACAGGCATACATTGTCTGCTGGAACAATCATCACTTGGCCGGAATTCCAAGCTGCCTTTCGTGCCCGCTTCATTCCTCAGGGAATCATGGATAGGAAGAAGCGTGAGTTCCGCAACCTCACCCAGGGCAACAAGACTATGGATGCTTATCAGCGGGAGTTTATGGACTTATCCCGCTAAGCTGAAGAAGACATTGCCACTGATGCTCGCAGACAGGAAAAGTTTCGTGACAGACTTCAAGCTGACATCAAGCTCGCACTCCTTGTGCATGACTTTAGAGATTTCTCCACCTTGGTGAACAAGGCCATCCAGGTTGAAACTGGTTTGCAAGAACACCAGGGCTCTCTTAGGCGCAACCGTGAACCGGGCTCATCCTCGGGCCCTCCCTCACAGAAGCGTAGCGTCTGGATTCCCAACAGTGTGTACCGTCCAACTGCACCTACTCCAAGACAGTCCTATGCTGCACATCGTCTGCCTCCACCACCTAGGCAGCCAAGACTTCCAGCTGCACCACTCCCAGCTCCTGCTTCTGCCCCCAATGATGGTCTATGCTTCAGGTGTGGCCATCGAGGTCACCACGCTAAGGATTGCACTCAGAACAAGAACCAACTGGCACTTCCGGCTGCTGGCCGTGGAGACAATCAGTCCCGCAACAACAATGCCAGGCCTTATGGCCGTGTTCATGCCAACCACGTTGATCTCAATGTAGCTCAAGACCAACCTGCTATTGTGATGGGTACTCTCCTTGTTAATTCAGTACCTGCATCCGTTTTATTTGATTTAGGAGCATCGCATTCATTCATGTCATAATATTATGCATATAAGCACGACATTAGATGTGAAGAAATGAACACTTTGGTAGTGGTAAAAACCCCTACCGGCCAATGTCAAACCTCTATGGGTTGTCTCGAAGTTCCCGTTGAAATCGAAGGGCTGGAGTTCTATGACTCTCCCATTATTCTGAAGTCGTCCAACATCGACCTCATTCTGGGAATGGATTGGCTAAAAGCGCATACTGCTTCTATAGTTTGCACCACCAAGACAATCCATCTGTTACATCCTTCCAATGAAATAGTAAGCTACAACACTCATCTAGTTCAGAATGCCGAGGCACGTCTTTATGCATTGAATGCATTGAATGCGTCATTACTCGAGGGCATTGAAAACATTCCCGTCGTAAGCAACTTCCAAGATGTCTTTCCTGAGGAACTTCCAGGGATTCCCCTTGCAAGAGCTGTCAAGTTCATCATCGACTTGAAACCAGGCATCACTCCTATAGCCAAACGACCATACAAGATGCCGCCTCATGAACTCATTGAGCTTAAGGAGGAAGTCGACAAATCTCTTGCTAGTGGTTTCATTCGCCCGAGTTGCTCTCCTTGGGGAGCACCTTCCCATTTTGTCAGGAAGAAGGATGGGACAAACCGATTGGTCCAAGATTACCGTCCTATCAACCGAGCAAGTATTCAGAACAAATATCTCCTTCCTCGGATCAATGATCTGTATGATCAACTAGCTGGTTCATCAGTGTTCTCTAAACTCGACTTGAGGTTGGGTTGCCACCAAATAGATGTTCATGAAGAGGATATTCCAAAGACCGCCTTCGTGACTCGATATGGTTCATTCGAGTACACCGTCATGTCATTCGGCTTGACAAATGCTCCAGCTACCTTCTCTCGCCTGATGAACTATATATTCATGGAATACCTCGACAAATTCATCGTGGTGTATCTGGATGATATCCTTGTATTCTCCAAGAATAAGGAAGAGCATGATGAACATCTTCGCCTTGTACGGGAAAAGCTTCGAGAGCATCAACTTTATGCTAAATTTTCCAAGTGCGAATTCTGGCTTCCTGAAGTAACCTAGCTCGGGCATGTCATCTCCAAGGATGGTATTGCCATCAACCCCGAATGAGTTCAGGCCATTCTAGATTGGACACCTTCGAAGAATGTCAAGCAAGTCGGAAGTTTCCTCGGTCTCGCAGCTATTGCCGTTGATTCGTCGAGAACTTCTCCAAGATCGCCAAGCCTCTAACTGGTCTACTTCACAAAGGCGTTACGTGGATAGACAAATACCTGGAAAGTTTTCAGGCGCTCAAGGAGTAGCTGACTTCTGCTCCAGTGCTTGACCCAGGAAAGTGTGTCCGGCCAAATGGGATCAAGAGTGCTGGGTTATGTGGTGCACCCCTGTAGGGAACTTAATCTATTCGAATAGCCGTGTCCCTCGTTAAAAGGATGACCCGGAGTTGTATTCCGACCTCATGACAACTAGAACCGGATACTTGTTAAAACACACCCAGATGAGTTCCAGATATAACTCGTGGTTGCTCTCTCACAGGGTGATGTGCGGGAGGATCATCGAGTAGGATTATACTATACAATGTTACTTGGTGAACTTACCTTCTACTCTCTTCATGGAGGCTGTCAGAAGCGTAGTCTTCGATAAGATTAGCTATCCCCTTCTTATTCCCGCTTTCTGCAGTTCAGTCCACCGATACTACCCATATCATTGTTACCATTGCATATGTAGTATAGATCCTTTCTTGCGAGTACTTTGGATGAGTACTCACTATTGCTTTGCTCCCCCTTTTCCCCCTTATGTTCCTTCTTTTCGGATGGTGTAACCAGATGGTCGAGCCAAGGAGCCAGACGCCACCTATGACGACTCCTACTACACCGGAGGCGCCTACTACTATGTGCAGTCTGTCGACAATGACCAGGAGTAGTTTAGGAGGATCCCAGGCAGGAGGCCTGCTCCTCTTTCGATATGTATCCTAGTTTGTGCTAGCCATGTTATGGCAACTTGATCAACTTTATGTCTGTACTCAGATATTTGTCGCTTCCGCTGACTCGTCTATGATCGAGCACTTGTATTCGAGCCCACGAGGCCCCTGGCTTGTAATATGAAGCTTGTATGACTTTTTTTACTTTTAGAGTTGTGTTGTGATATCTTCTAGTGAGTCCTTGCTCTTGGTCGTACACGTTTGCGTGCATGATTAGTGTACGATCAAATCGGGGGCGTCACATACACGTAGTGCATCCAGTTTTTCCCGTAACCCTCTCATCTTTTTAGCACATACTATGTGGGTCAAATGATGATACCATGCCAACTTTCAACCTTTTCGGAGTTCATTTGTAATACTTTTCAATTTAAGGGTCATTTAGCTTTAAAAAAATCAGTAAATGCATGAAAAATACCAAATGAAGTCAGAAAGGGTTGAAAACTGATGATGTGGCTTTGAATGGTGCATTTTGAACACACACAAAAGTCTGGAGTTCAAATAAGTTCAAAAAATGAAATATCTTTGTAACAGATGAGTTTTTGTATGAAACCCCGATACTTCAAAAGAGTTCGTCCATTTTGTACACGTAGTGCATCCAGTTTTTTCCCTAACCAACTCATCTTTTTAGCATATCCTATGTGGGTCAAATGATGATATCATGCCAACTTTCAACCTTTTCACAGTTCATTTGTAATGCTTTTCAATTTCAGGGTCATAGCTTAAAAAAAATCAGTAAATGCATGAAAAATGCCAAATGAAGTCAGGAAGGGTTGAAAATTGATGATGTGGCTTTGAATGGTGCATTTTGAACACGCAAAAAGTCTAGAGTTCAAATAATTTCAAATAAATGAAATCCCTTTGTAACAGATGATTTTTCGTCCGAAACCCTGATACTTCGAAAGAGATTGTCATTTCGTACACGCAGTGCGTCCAGATTTAACCGTAACCCTCTTGTCTTTTTAGCATATTCTATGTGGGTGAAATGATGATACCATGCCAACTTTTAACCTTTTCAGAGTTCATTTGTAATGCTTTTCAATTTCAGGGTCATTTAGCTTTTTTTTAAATCAGTAAATGCATGAAAAATACCAAATGAAGTCAGGAAGGGTTGAAAATTGATGATGTGGCTTTGAATGGTGCATTTTGAACAGACAAAAATTCTAAAGTTCAAATAAGTTCAAATAAATGAAATATCTTTGTAACAGATGAGTTTTCGTATGAAACCCTGATACTTCGAAAGAGATTGCCCATTTTGTACACAAAGTGCATCTAGTTTTTGCCGTAACCCTCTCATATTTTTAGCACAAGCTGTGTGGGTCAAATGATGATACCATGCCAACTTTCAACCTTTTCAGAGTTCATTTGTAATGCTTTTCAATTTCAGGGTCATTTAGCTTTTAAAAAGCAGTAAATGCATGAATAATACCAAATGAAGTCAAAAAGGGTTGCAAATTGATGATGTGGCTTTGAATGCTGCATTTTGAACACACAAAAAGTCTAGATTGCAACTAACTTCAAACAAATGAAATCCCTTTGTAACAGATGAGTTTTCGTCCGAAACCCTGATTCTTGGAAAGAGATTGTCCATTTTGTACACGTAGTGCATCAAGTTTTTGCCCTAACCCTCTCATCTTCTTAGCATATGCATTGTTGTTCAAATGATGATATCATGTTAACTTCCAACCTTTTAAGAGTTCATTTGTAATGCTTTTGAATTTCAGGGTCATTTAGCTTTACAAAAATTAGTAAATGCATGAAAAATACAAAATGAAGTCATGAAGGGTTAGAAATTGATGATGTGGCCTTGAATGGTGCATTTTGAAAACACAAAAAGTCTATATTTTGAATAAGTTCAAACAATTGGAATCGCTTTGTAACAAATGAGTTTTTGTGCGAAACCCTGATACTTCGCGAGAGATTGCCCATTTTGTACACGAATTGCATCCAGTTTTTGCGATAACCCACTCAACTTTTTAGCATATTCTATGTGGGTGAAATGATGATACCATGCGAACTTTCAACCTTTTCAGAGTTTATTTGCAATGCTTTTCAATTTCAGGGTCATTTAGCTCAAAAAATCAGTAAATGCTCTGAATGGTGCATTTTGAACTCACAAAAAGTCTGGAGTTCAAATAAGTTCAAATAAATGAAATCCCTTTGTAACAGATGAGTTTTCGTCCGAAACCCTGATACTTTGAGAGAGATTACCCATTTTGTACACAAAGTGCGTCCAGGTTTTGCGGTAACCCACTCAAATTTTTAGCATATGCTATGTGGGTGAAATGATGATACCATGCCAACTTTCAACCTTTTTAGAGTTCATTTACAATGCTTTTCAGTTTCAGGGTCATTTAGCTTTTAAAATAAATCAGTAAATGCATGAAAAATACCAAATGAAGTCAGGAAGGGTTGAAAATTGATGATGTGGCTTTGAATGGTGCATTTTGAACAGACAAAAAGTCTAAAGTTCAAATAAGTTCAAATAAATGAAATATCTTTGTAACAGATGAGTTTTCGTATGAAACCCTCATACTTCCAAAGAGATTGCCCTTTTTGTACACGAAGTGCATCCAGTTTTTGCCGTAACCCTCTCATATTTTTAGCACAAGGTGTGTGGGTCAAATGATGATATCATGCCAACTTTCAACCTTTTCAGAGTTCATTTGTAATGCTTTTCAATTTCAAGGTCATTTAGCTTTAAAAACAGTAAATGCATGAAGAATACCAAATGAAGTCAAAAAGGGTTGCAAATTGATGATGTGGCTTTCAATGGTGCATTTTGAACACACAAAAAGTCTAGATTGCAACTAAGTTCAAACAAATGAAATCCCTTTGTAACAAATGAGTTTTCATCCGAAACCCTGATTCTTCGAAAGAGATTGCCCATTTTGTACACGAAGTGCGTCCAGTTTTTGCCGTAACCCTATCAACTTTTTAGCATATGCTATGTGGGTGAAATGATGATACAGAGTTCATTTGCAATGTTTTTCAATTTCAGGGTTATTTAGCTTGAAAAATCAGTAAATGGATGAAAAATACCAAATGAAGTCAGAAAGGGTTGAAAATTGATGATGTGGCTCTGAATGGTGCATTTTGAACACGCAAAAAGTCTAGAGTTCAAATAAGTTCAAAAAATAAAATATCTTTGTAATAGATGAGTTTTCGTTTGAAACCCTGATACTTCGGAAGAGATTTGTACACGTAGTGCATCCAGTTTTTCCCGTAACCCTCTCTTCTCTTTAGCACATGCTATGTGGGTCAATTGATGATACCATGCAAACTTTCAACCTTTTCAGAGTTCCTTTGTAGTGCTTTTCAATTTCAGGGTCATTTAGCTTTAAAAAATCAGTAAATGCATGAAAAATACCAAATGAAGTCAGAAAGGGCTGAAAATAATGATGTGGCTTTGAATGGTGCATTTTGAACACACAAAAAGTCTGGAGTTCAAATAAGTTCAAAAAATGAAATATCTTTGTAACAGATGAGTTTTTGTATGAAACCCCGATACTTCGAAAGAGATTGTCCATTTTGTACACGTAGTGCATCAAGTTTTTGCCCTAACCCTCTCATCTTCTTATGATATGCATTGGCTCAAATGATGTTTTGATGTTAACTTCCAACCTTTTCAGAGTTCATTTGTAATGCTTTTGTATTTCAGGGTCATTTAGCTTTACAAAAATTAGTAAATGCATGAAAAATACAAAATGAAGTCAGGAAGGGTTAAAAATTGATGATGTGGCCTTGAATGGTGTATTTTGAACACACAAAAAGTCTATATTTTGAATAAGTTCAAACAATTGAAATCCCTTTATACCAGATGAGTTTTCGTCCGAAACACTGATACTTCAAGAGAGATTGCCCATTTTGTACACGAAGTGCGTCCAGTTTTTGCGGTAACCCACTCAACTTTTTAGCATATGCTATGTGGGTGAAATGATGATACCATGCCAACTTTCAACCTTTTTAGAGTTCATTTGCAATGCTTTTCAATTTCAGGGTCATTTAGCTTAAAAATCAGTAAATGCATGAAAAATACCAAATAAAGTCAGAAAGGGTTGAAAACTGATTATGTGGCTCTGAATGGTGCATTTTGAACTCACGAAAAGTCTGGAGTTCAAATAAGTTCAAATAAATGAAATCCCTTTGTAACAGATGTGTTTTTGTCCGAAACCCTGATACTTCGAGAGAGATTGCCCATTTTGTACACAAAGTGCGTCCAGTTTTTGCGGTAACCCACTCAAATTTTTAGTATATGCTATGTGGGTGAAATGATGATACCATGCCAATTTTCAACCTTTTTAGAGTTCATTTGCAATGCTTTTCAATTTCAGGGTCATTTAGCTTAAAAAATCAGTAAATGCATGAAAAATACCAAATAAAGTCAGAAAGGGTTGAAAACTGATGATGTGGCTCTGAATGGTGCATTTTAAACTCACAAAAAGTCTGGAGTTCAAATAAATGAAATCCCTTTGTAACAGATGAGTTTTCGACCGAAACCCTCATACTTCGAGAGAGATTGTCATTTCGTACACGTAGTGCGTCCACTTTTTGCCATAACCCTCTCATCTTTTTAGCATATGCTATATGGGTGAAATGATGATACCATGCCAAATTTCAACCTTTTAGAGTTCATTCGTAATGCTTTACAATTTCAGCGTCATTTAGCTTAAAAAAATTAGTAAATGCATGAAAAATACCAAATGATGTCAGGAAGGGTTAAAAATTGACGATGTGGCTTTGAATGGTGCATTTTGATCACACAAAAAGTCTAGATTTCAAATTAGTTCAAACAAATGAAATCCCTTTGTAATAGATGAGTTTTTGTCCGAAACCCTGATACTTCGAAAGAGATTGCCCATTTTGTACACGAAGTCCGTCCAGTTTTTGCGGTAACCCACTCAACTTTTTTGCATATGCTATGTTGGTGAAATGATGATACCATGCCAACTTTCAACCTTTTTAGAGTTCATGTGCAATATTTTTCAATTTTAGGGTCATTTAGCTTAAAAATCAGTAAATGCATGAAAAATACCAAATGAAGTCAGAAAGAGTTGAAAATTGATGATGTGGCTCTGAATGGTGCATTTTGAACACCCAAAAAGTCTGGAGTTCTAATAAGTTCAAAAAATGAAATATCTTTGTAACAGATGAGTTTTCGTATGAAACCCCAATACTTCGAAAGAGATTGTCCATTTTGTACACGTTGTGCATCCAGTTTTTCCCGTAACCCTCTCATCTTTTTAGCACATGCTATGTGGGTCAATTGATGATACCATGCCAACTTTCAACCTTTTCAGAGTTCAATTGTAATGCTTTTCAATTTCAGGTTCATTTAGCTTTAAAAAATAAGTAAATGCATGAAAAATACCAAATAAAGTTAGAAAGAGTTGAAAACTGATAATGTGGCTTTGAATGGTGCATTTTGAACACACAACAATTCTGGAGTTCAAATAAGTTAAAAATATATCTTTGTAAAAGATGAGTTTTCGTACGAAACCCCGATACTTCGAAAGAGATTGTCCTTTTTGTACACGTAGTGCATCCAGTTTTTGCCCTAACCCTCTCATCTTCTTAGCATATGCTATGTGGGTCAAATGATGATTTCATGCCAACTTTCAACCTTTTCAGAGTTCATATGTAATCCTTTTGAATTTCAGGGTCATTTAGCTTTAAGAAAATCAGTAAATGCACGAAAATAGCAAATGAAGTCAGGAAAGGTTGAAAATTGATGATGTGGCTTTGAATGGTGCATTTTGAACACACAAAAAGTCTAGTGTTCAGATAAGTTCAAATAAATGACTCCTTTTGTAACAGATGAGTTTTCATCCGAAACCGTGATACTTCGAAAGAGATTGTCATTTTTACACGTAGTGCATCCAGTTTTTGCCGTAACCCTCTGAACTTTTTAGCATATGCTATGTGGGTGAAATGATGATACCATGCCAACTTTCAACCTTTTCAGAGTTCATTTGTAATGCTTTACAATTTTAGGGTCATTTAGCTTTTAAAAATCAGTAAATGCATGAAGAATACCACATGAAGTCAGAAAGGGTTGAAAATTGATGATGTGGCTTTGAATGATTCATTTTGAACGCACAAAAAGTCTAGATTTCAAATTAGTTCAAACAAATGAAATCCCTTTGTAATAGATGAGTTTTCGTCCGAAACCCTGATACTTCGAAAGAGATTGCCCATTTTGTACACGAAGTCCGTCCAGTTTTTGCGGTAACCCACTCAACTTTTTTGCATATGCTATGTGGGTGAAATGCTGATACCATGCCAATTTCAACGTTTTTAGAGTTCATTTGCAATACTTTTCAATTTTAGGGTCATTTAGCTTAAAAAATCAGTAAAGGCATGAAAAATACCAATCAGAAAGAGTTGAAAATTGATGATGTGGCTCTGAATGGTGCATTTTGAACACAGAAAAAGTCTGGAGTTCAAATAAGTTCAAAAGATGAAATATCTTAGTAACAGATGAGTTTTCGTATGAACCCCCGAAACTTCGAAAGAGATTGTCCATTTTGTACACGTAGTGCATCCAGTTTTTTCCGTAACCCTCTCATCTTTTTAGCACATGCTATGTGGGTCAAATGATGATACCATGCCAACTTTCAACCTTTTTAGAGTTCATTTGTAATGCTTTTCAATTTCAGGGTCATTTAGCTTTAAAAAATAAGTAAATGCATGAAAAATACCAAATAAAGTCCGAAAGAGTTGAAAACTGATAATGTGGCTTTGAATGGTGCATTTTGAACACACAAAAATTCTGGAGTTCAAATAAGTTCAAAAAAAATAAAATATCTTTGTAACAGATGAGTTTTCGTATGAAACCCCGATACTTCGAAAGAGATTGCCATTTTGTACACGTAGTGCATCCAGTTTTTGCCCTAACCCTCTCATCTTCTTAGCATATGATATGTGGGTCAAATGATAATATCATGCCAACTTTCAACCTTTTCAGAGTTCATATGTAATCCTTTTGAATTTCAGGGTCATTTAGCTTTAAGAAAATCAGTAAATGCACGAAAAATAGCAAATGAAGTCAGGAAGGGTTGAAAATTGATGATGTGGCTTTGAATGGTGCGTTTTGAACACACAGAAAGTCTAGTGTTCAAATAAGTTCAAATAAATGAAATCCCTTTGTAACATATGAGTTTTGGACCGAAACCGTGATACTTCGAAAGAGATTGTCATTTCATACACGTAGTGTGTACAGTTTTTGCCGTAACCCTCTCATCTATTTTTTCATATGGTATGTGGGTGAAATTTTAATACCATGCCAACTTTCAACCTTTTCAGACTTCATTTGTAATGCTTTTCAATTTCAGGGTCATTTAGCTTTAAAAATCAGTAAATGCATGAAAAATAACAAATGAAGTTAGGAAGGGTTGAAAATTGATGATGTGGCTTTGAATGGTGCATTTGGAACACACAAAAAGTCTAGAGTTCAAATAAGTTCAAATAAATGAAACCCCTTTGTAACGTATAAGTTTTCGTCTCAAACCGTGATACTTCAAAAGAGATTATCATTTCGTACACGTAGTGCGTCCAGTTTTTTTCGTAGCCCTCTCAACTTTTTAGCATCTGCTATGTGGGTGAAATGATGATACCATGCCAACTTTCAACCTTTTCCGAGTTCATTTGTAATGCTTTTCAATTTCAGGGTCATTTAGCTTTAAAAAATCAGTAAATGCATGAAAAATACCAAATGAATTCAGAAAGGGTTGAAAATTGATGATGTTGCTTTGAATGGTGCATTTTGAACACACAAAATGTCTATATTTCAAATAAGTTCAAACAAATGAAATCCCTTTGTAAAAGATGAGTTTTCGTCCGAAACCCTGATACATCGAAATAGATTACCCATTTTGTACACGAAGTGCGTCCAGTTTTTGCCGTAACCCTCTAAACTTTTTAGCATATGCTATGTGGCGAAATGATGATACCATGCTAACTTTCAACCTTTTCAGAGTTCATTTGCAATGCTTTTCAATTTCAGGGTCATTTAGCTTTAAAAAATCCGTAAATGCATGAAAAAAACCAAATGAAGTCAGAAAGGGTTGAAAATTGATAATGTGGCTCTGAATTGTGCATTTTGAACACACAAAAAGTGTGAAGTTCAAATAAATTCAAAAAATGAAATATCTTTGTAGCAGATGAGTTTTCGTATGAAACCCCGATACTTCGAAAGAGATTGTCCATTTTGTACACGTAGTGCAACCAGTTTTTCCCGTAACCATCTTATCTTTTAGCACATGCTATGTGGTTCAAATGATGATACCATTTCAACTTTCAACCTTTTCATAGTTCATTTGTAATGCTTTTCAATTTCAGGGTCATTTGCTTTAAAAAAAATTAATAAATGCATGAAATATACCAAATGAAGTCAGGAAGGGTTGAAAATTGATGATGTGGCTTTGAATGGTGCATTTTGAACACACAAAAAGTCTAGAGTTCAAATAAGTTCAAATAAATGAATTACATATGTAACAGATGAGTTTTCGTCCGAAACCCTGATACTTCGAAAGAGATTGCCCATTTTGTACACGAAGTGCGTCCAGTTTTTGCCGTAACCCTGTGAACTTTTTAGCATATGCTATGTGGGTGAAATGATGATACCATGGCAACTTTCAACCTTTTCAGGGGTCATTTGCAATGCTTTTCAATTTCAGGGTCATTTAGCTTGAAATTTTTTAGTAAATGCATGAAAAATACCAAATGAAGTCAGAAAGGGTTGAAAATTGATGATGTGGCTCTGAATGGAGCATTGTAAACACACCAAAATTCTGGTGTTAAAATAAGTTCAAAAAATGAAATATCTTTGTAACAGATGAGTTTTCGTATGAAACCCTGATATATCGGAAGAGATTGTCCATTTTGTACATGAAGTGCATCCAGTTTTTGCCGTAACCCTCTCATCTTTTTAGAACAAGTTGTGTGGGTCAAATTATGATACCATGCCAACTTTCAACCTTTTCAAAGTTCATTTGTAATGCTTTTCAATTTCAGGGTCATTTAGCTTTAAAAAAAATCAGTAAATGCATGAAAAATACGAAATGAAGTCAGAAAGGGTTGAAAATTGATGATGTGGCTTTGAATGGTGCATTTTGAACATACAAAAAGTCTAGAGTTCAAATAAGTTCAAACAAATGAAATCCCTTTGTAACACATGAGTTTTCGTCCGAAACCTTGATACTTCGAAAGAGATTGCCCATTTTGTAGACGAAGTGCGTCCAGTTTTTTACCGTAACCCTCTCAACTTTTTAGCATATGCTATCTGGGTGAAATGATGATACCTTGCCAACTTTCAACCTTTTAAGAGTTCATTTGCAATGCTTTTCAATTTCAAGGTCATTTAGCTTAAAAATAAGTAAATGCATGAAAAATACCAAATGAAGTCAGAAAGGGTTGAAAACGGATGGTGTGGCTCTGAATGGTGCATTTTGAACACACAAAAAGTCTGAAGTTCAAATAGGTTCAAAAAATGAAATATCTTTGTAACAGATGAGTTTTCGTATGAAACCCCGACACTTCGAAAGAGATTGTCCATTTTGTACATCTAGTGCATCCTGTTTTTCCCATAACCCTCTCATCTTTTTAGCACATGCTATGTGGGTGAAATTATGATACCATTCCAACTTTCAACCTTTTTAGAGTTCATTTGTAATGCTTTTCAATTTCAAGGTCATTTAGCTTTAAAAAAATCAGTAAATGCATGAAAAATACCAAATGAAGTCAGGAAGGGTTGAAAATTGATGATGTGGCTTTGAATGGTGCATTTTGAACCCACAAAAAGTCTAGAGTTCAAATAAGTTCAAATAAATGAAATCCCTTTTGTAACAGATGAGTTTTCATTCGAAACCCTGATACTTCAAAAGAGATTGCCCATTTTTACATGAAGTGCGTCCAGTTTTTGCCATAACCCTCTCAACTTTTTTGCATATGCTATGTGGGTCAAATGATGATACCATGCCAACTTTCAACCTTTTCAGAGTTCATTTGCAATGCTTTTCAATTTCAGGGTCATTTAGCTTAAAAAATTAGTAAATGCATGAAAAACACCAAATGAAGTTAGAAAGGGTTGAAAATTGATGATGTGGCTCTGAATGGTGCATTTTTAACACACAAAAAGTCTGGAGTTCAAATATGTTCAAAAAAAGAAATATTGTTGTAACAGATGAGTTTTCGTATGAAAACCCGATACTTCGAAAGAGATTGTCCATTTGGTACACGTAGTGCATCCAGCCGTAACTCTCTCATCTCTTTAGCACATGCTATGTGGGTCAAATGATGATACCATGCCAACTTTCAACCTTTTCAGAGTTCATTTGTAATGCTTTTCAATTGCAAGGTCATTTAGCTATAAACAAAATCAGTAAATGCATGAAAAATACCAAATGAAGTCAGAAAGGGTAGTAAACTGACGATGTGGCTTTGAATGGTGCATTTTGAACACACACAAAGTCTGGAGTTCAAATAAGTTCAAAAAAATGAAATATCTTTGTAACAGATGAGTTCTCGTATGAAACCCCGATACTTCGAAAGAGATTGTCCATTTTGTACAACTACTGCATGCAGTTTTTCACCTAACCCTCTCATCTTTTTAGCACATGCTATGTGGGTCAAATGATTATACCATGCCAACTTTCAACCTTTTTAGAGTTTATTTGAAATACTTTTCAATTTCAGGGACATTTAGCTTTAAAAAAATTAGTAAATGCATGAAAAATACCAAACAAAGTCACAAACGGTTGCAGATTGATGATGTGGCTTTGAATGGTGCATTTTGAACACACAATAAGTCTATATTTCAAATAAGTTCAAACAAATGAAATCCCATTGTAACAGATGAGTTTTGGTCCGAAACCTTGATACTTCGCAAGAGATTGCCCATTTTGTACACGAAGTGCGTCCAGTTTTTGCCGTAACCCTCTCAACTTTTTAGCATATGCTATGTTGGTGAAATGATGATACCATGCCAACTTTCAACCTTTTCAGAGTTCATTTTTAATGCTTTTCAATTTCAGGGTCATTAGTCTTTAAAATTCAGTAAATGCATGAAAATACGAAGTGAAGTCAGAAAGGGTTGAAAATTGATGATGTGGCTCTCAATGGTGCATTTTGAGCACCCAAAAAGTCTGGAGTTCAAATAAGTTCAAAAAATTTAAATATCTTTGTAACAGATGAGTTTTCGTATGAAACCCCGAAGCTTCAAAAGAGATTGTCCATTTTGTACACGTAGTGCATCCAGTTTTTCCTGTAACCTCTAATCTTTTTAGCACATGCTATGTGGGTCAAATGATTATACCATGCCAACTTTCAACCTTTTTAGAGTTTATTTGAAATACTTTTCAATTTCAGGGACATTTAGCTTTAAAAAAATTAGTAAATGCATGAAAAATACCAAATGAAGTCGGGAAGGGCTGAAAATTGATGATGTGGCTTTGAATGGTGCATTTTTAACACACAAAAAGTCTAGAGTTCAAACAAGTTCAAATAAATGAAATCCCTTTGTAACAGATGAGATTTCGTCCGAAACCCTGATACTTCGAAAGAGATTGTCATTTCGTACACATAGTGCGTCCCGTTTTTGCCGTAACCCTCTCATATTTTTAGCATATGCTATGTGGGTGAAATGATGATACCATGACAACTTTCAACCTTTTCAGAGTTCATTTCTAATGCTTTTCAATTTCAGGGTCATTTAGCTTTAAAAATCAGTAAATGCATGAAAAATACCAAATGAAGTTAGGAAGGGTTGAAAATTGATGATGCGGCTTTGAATGGTGCATTTTCAACACACGAAAAGTCTAGAGTTCAAATAAGTTCAAATAAATGAAATATCTTTGTAACAGATGAGTTTTCGTATGAAACCCTGATACTTCGAAAAGAGATTGTCCATTTTGCACACGAAGTGCGTCCAGTTTTTGCCGTAACCCTCTCAACTTTTTAGCATATGCTATTGTGACGCCCCCGATTTGTCCGTACACTAATCATGCACGCAAATGTGTATGGCCAAGATCAGGGACTCACTGGTAGATATCACAACACAACTCTAAAAGTAAAATAAGTCATACAAGCTTCATATTACAAGCCAGGGGCCTCGAGGGCTCGAATACAAGTGCTCGATCATAGACAAGCCAGCGGAAGCAACAAATATCTGAGTACAGACATAAAGTTAAACAAGGTGCCATAAGATGGCTAGCACAAACTGGGATACAGATCGAAAGAGGAGCAGGCCTCCTGCATGGGATCCTCCTAACTACTCCTGGTCGTCGTCGGCAGACTGAACATAGTAGTAGGCACCTCCGGTGTCGTAGGAGTCGTCGTAGGTGGCGTCTGGCTCCTGGGCTCCACCATCTGGTTGCATCATCCGAGAAGAAGGTACAGAAGGGGGAAAAGGGGGAGCAAAGCAACCGTGAGTACTCATCCAAAGTACTCGCAAGCAAGGATCTATACTACATATGCAATAGTAACAATGATATAGGTAATATCGGTGGACTGAACTGCAGCAAGCGGGAATAAGAGGGGGATAGCTAATCCGAACGAAGACTACGCTTCTGGCAGCCTCCGTCTTGCAGCAGTGGAAGAGAATAGATGGTAAGTTCACCAAGTAACAACGAATAGAATAATCCTACTCGGCGATTCTCCCGCACATCACCCTGTGAGAGAGTAACCACCGAGTTATATCTGGAACTCATCTGGGTGTGTTTTATCAAGTGTCCGGTTCTAGTTATCATGAGGTCGGAATACAACTCCGGGTCGTCCTTTTACCGAGGGACACGGCTATTCGAATAGATTAACTTCCTTGCAGGGGTGCACCACATATCCCAGCACGCTCGATCCCATTTGGCCGGACACACTTTCCAAGGTCATGCCCGGCCTCGGAAGATCAACACGTCGCAGCCCTACCTAAGCACAGCAGAGAGGTCAGCACGTCGGTCTAAGTCCTAAGCACACAGGGGTCTGGGCCCATCGCCCAATGCACACCTGCACGTTGCGAGGTCGGCCGGCGAGCAGACCTAGCAACCTCCATTACTAAGGAAGTTGCGTTACGCGGTCCAACCCGGCGCGCGCCGCTAAACCGCTGACGTCAAGAAGGCTTCGGCTGATACCACGACGTCGAGTACCCATAACTATTCCCACGTAGCTGGTTAGTGCGTATAGACCAAATGTCCAGACTCAGATCAAATATCCAAACTCGTTAAGCGTGTTATTATGAAATAACCGCGGACAACGACCAGAGCCAGGCCACCTCTCCACTGGGTGTCACAACCTGCCCTGTCGCTCCGCCACAAAGATCCACACAGAGGGCCGTCGGGAAAGTATGTCCTTTCAGCCCCCAATCCGTGAATCAACCGCGGGTACTCAACGAGCCGACCCGACTTTAGTCACATCAAGTATCATGTATATGTGTATGCAATATATATACCCGTGATCACCCCCAAGTGATCACGGCCCGATAGAATAGCAGGGCAGACGGACAAGGGTGTAGGGCCACTGATGGAATACTAGCATCCTATACTAAGCATTTAGGATTGCAGGTAAAGTATCAACAGTGATAGCAACAAGACAGGCTATGCAGCAGAATAGGATTATCGAAAGCAGTAACATGCTACACTACTCTAATGCAAGCAGTAGAGAGAAGAATAGGCGATATCTGGTGATCAAAGGGGGGGCTTGCCTGGTAGCTCGGCAGCCAAAGTGGGGTCGTCAACACCGTAGTCGATCGGGGCAGCAGCAGCGTCGGTCTCGTAGTCTACCGGAGAGAAGAGGGGAAAGAAACAGTGAATACAATGCAAACAGATGCATGATGATGCATGACATGACATGTAACGGTGCTAAGTGTGCCCTAACGCAGTATCGGGTGATACTGGCGAAGGGGGGAAACATCCGGGAAAGTATTCCCGGTGTTTCGCGTTTTCGGGCGGATGAAACGGAGGGGGAAAGTTGCGGGTTCGGTATGCTAGGAATGTGTGGTGGACGAACGGTCTGCGGATTCGGACGCGTCTCGAAATTCTGAGAAACTTTCATATATAAATTATTTTCATCCGAGTTACGGTTTAAAAGATATGATTTTCTAAAGGTTTTATTAATTTCTGGAATTTAATATTAATTAAATTAATTCGAAAAATGATTTATGACATCAGCATGACATCATGCTGACGTCATCATGGTTGACTGGTCAAACTGACCAGTGGGGCCCGTGTGTCATAGGCAGTAAACTAACTAACAGTTTAGTTAGATTAATTAGGTTTTAGTTAATTACAGATTAGGTTAATTAAAGATTAGATTAATCTAAAGGTGATTAATTAACTTAATTAATTTGTTAATTAATTAATTAATTAATATATTTATTATTATTTTTTTTTTATTTTTTTAAACCTTTTTTTTAAACGTTTCTGGGGGCGGGCCCCGTTGTCATAGGCCCATGGCCTAACGGGGCGGGCGCTAACGGGCGCTGGGGCAGGGCGCACCCAGGCCCCATCGCGCGTGCGTGGAGGGGAAGGGGAGGCGAGGCCAGCCGACCGGGGCCTTGCCCGGCGGCGGCGAGGCCATGGCGGGGCGCCGGACTGGGGCGCCGGACGGCGAGGTAAGGGGGAGGGCCGGCGAGCGACGGGGCCGGGCCGGCCACGCGACAGGGGAAGAGGCCCCGGGCGCGGCCATGGCCAGGCCGACGTGACGGGGGAGGCAAGCCGGCGCGGGGAGGCCGGAGGGCTGCAGCGGGGTTTCGCTGGGGCGGTAGAGGCGAGCGAGGCAGGATGCGGCCGCGAGGCGAGGCCAAGCAGGCGACGGCGAGCAGCAGTTGCCGCGGCTGCGGGCGGCAACGCCCGACGGCGGACGCAGGGAAGGGGCGGCGGCCGGGCGAGCAGGCGCGCACAGGCGGGCGGCGGTGGAGGCGTCAGCACGGAGGGGCTCCGGTGGGCGCGCACGGTAGGGAACGGTGAGCGGGAGGCGGAGGAAGGCGGGGCCAGGGCGGCCGTAGCGACGAGCAGGAGCACGCCTCTGGAGCGGCTAGGAGAAAGGAGAGGAGGGGAGTGATGCTCACGAGGGGGGGGGCAGGGACTTGGCAGCGGGGCGCGGGGAGGAGGCCGGAGACGACGGGGACGGAGAGGAAGCAGTCCGGCGGCGGCGATCCGGCGAGAGGGGGACTCCGGGCGGCGGCGTTCAGCGTCGAGCGGCGATGGGGTTCTCCCCCCGATCCAGTCGAGGGAGAGAGAGAGAGGGGGGGGGGAGTGTCGGTGGAGAGAGGTGTCGGTGGGATATTTCCCACCGAGGGGTGGGGTTATAGATTGTCTAGGTGGTAGTGGGCCGAGGCCCAGTAGATTAGGTTAGGTTAGTTTTTATTTTATTTTGTTGTTTGCTTTTCCTTTTCTTTTATTTAATTATTCCTTTTCCGTTTTACTTTATTTAAAATACTTAGGCAATTTTAGAAATTGTAATAACTAGTCCATAATTGATCTTGTAATATTTAGCACCGCCCGAACATTTTTAATTACCATTTTGAAAACTTATTTTGTTTATTTCTTTTTCGGGTTCTTATTTCGAACGGGGTTTTCGATTAGCGTGATGCTATCAACAGTAACACGATGACGTGGCATCATTAGCAGGGAATTACTGTAGCGTGATTACCCGGGCGTTACAAATCTCCTCCACTATAAGAAATCTCGTCCCGAGATTTAGGAGGTAGAAGGAAACAGTGCGGGGTATTCTTCACGAAGACGATCCTCGCGTTCCCAAGTGGCTTCGTCTTCTGAGTGATGCGACCACTAGACTTTGAGGAACTTGATCACCTTCTGACGTGTGCGATGTTCAGCTTGGTCGAGAATGCAGACCGGATGCTCTTTATAGGAGAGGTCCTGTTGCAACTCGAGCACTTCGGGATCCACTGCGCGGACTGGGTCCTTGAAGCAGCGGCGGAGCTGAGACACGTGGAACACATCGTGAACCTGAGAAAGGTTCGGTGGCAGCTCCAGTTGATATGCCACCTTTCCACGCCTTTCCAGAATAGTGAAAGGACCAATATAGCGAGGAGCTAATTTGCCCTTGATCCCGAAGCGGTGAGCACCCTTCATTGGTGTAACTCGAAGATAAGCCTTTTCGCCAGGTTGATAGACCATGTCTTGATGATGACGATCATACTGACTTTTCTGACGAGACTGAGCAGTCTTTAGATTCTCGCGAATGACGCGGACTTGCTCTTCAGCGTGTTGAATAATATCCGGACCGAAGAGTGAACGTTCCCCAGTTTCTGACCAATTCAGAGGGGTTCGACACTTTCGTCCATATAACACTTCGAAGGGAGCCATCTTCAGACTAGCTTGATAGCTATTATTATAAGAGAACTCAGCATACGGGAGAGATTCCTCCCATTTCTTGCCGAAGGAAATAACACAAGCTCGAAGCATGTCTTCGAGAACTTGGTTGACGCGTTCAACTTGCCCTTGCGACTGAGGATGAAAGGCAGTACTGAATGACAGATGTGTTCCCATAGCTTCTTGGAAACTTGCCCAGAATCTTGAAGTGAATAAACTGCCACGGTCTGAACTGATAGCCAGTGGAATACCGTGAAGTGAAACAATTCTGGACATGTAGAGAGTTGCCAGCTGACTAGCAGTAATCGTTTCTTTGACTGCCAGAAAATGTGCAACTTTAGAAAGCCGGTCAATGACGACAAGTATTGCATCATTACCTCTCTGCGGTTTGGGAAATCCAGTGATGAAGTCCATTTCAACATGGTCCCATTTCCATTCGGGAATAGAGATAGGTTGCAAAGTTCCAGCAGGCCTTTGATGTTCTGCTTTGATACGACGGCAAACGTCACACTCAGCAACATAACGAGCAATGTCTTGCTTCATATTAGACCACCAGAATCTCTGACGAATGTCTTGGTACATTTTGGTACTACCGGAATGAATAGACAAAGGTGTATCATGAGCTTCTTTCATAACCTCCTGCGTCTTGTCCACGTTTTCTCTCGAACATGGTACCACTAGGCGGCCTTTGAAGTATAAGGCGCCATCATCGGCAATAGTGAAAAATGAGGGCTTTCCCCTTTTGAGATAGTGTTTAATCTTCTCGACCTCGTCGTCCGCCTCCTGCATCCACTTGATGGCGGCCACGAGATCTGGTTCAGCAACCAGGGTACTGAGAGAACCCTGAGGAACAACACGAAGATTCATCTTCTGAAATTCTGGACGAGGGGGAGCGAGTGCCCCAGGAGGAACAATATGAAGGTTCAGCCTTCTGAATTCTTCAACGAGTGAGGACTGAACCTTGTGAACCTGGAGGTGGTTGCAATATGACTTGCGGCTTAAGGCATCAGCCATCACATTAGCCTTGCCCGGGGTATAGGAAATACCCAAGTCAAAATCTGCTACGGTCTCCATCCATCTCTGCTGACGGAGGTTCAGGTCTGGTTGAGTAAACAAGTACTTCAGACTTTGGTGGTCGGTGAATATCTCGCAACGGTTACCGAGAAGGTAATGTCGCCACTGTTTTAGCGCATATATGACAGCAGCAAGCTCAAGGTCGTGAACTGGGTAGTTCTCTTCGTGAGGACGCAATTGACGAGAGTCATAAGCAATTACTCTGCGCTCTTGCATTAGGACACAGCCTAATCCTTGACGAGAAGCGTCACAGTAAATGATGAAGTCTTTCTTAGTATCAGGTGGAGCAAGCACTGGAGCAGAAGTCAGCTTGTCCTTCAGCGCCTGGAAACTTTCCTGGCATTTTCTGTCCACTCGAACTTAACGCCCTTGTGAAGTAGACCAGTCAGAGGCTTGGCGATCTTGGAGAAGTTCTCGACGAATCGACGGCAATAGCTGGCGAGACCGAGAAAACTTCTGACTTGCTTGACATTCTTCGGAGGAGTCCAATCGAGAATGGCCTGAACTCGTTCAGGGTTGACGGCAATACCATCCTTGGATATGACATGCCCAAGGTAGGTTACTTCAGGAAGCCAGAACTCGCACTTGGAAAACTTAGCATAAAGTTGATGCTCTCGAAGCTTTTCCAGTACAAGGCGAAGATGTTCAGCATGTTCTTCCTTATTCTTGGAAAATACAAGGATATCATCCAGATAAACCACGACGAATTTGTCGAGGTATTCCAAGAATATGTAATTCATCAGGCGAGAGAATGTAGCTGGAGCATTGGTCAAGCCGAATGACATGACGGTGTACTCGAACGAACCGTATCGAGTTACAAAGGCGGTCTTTGGAATATCCTCTTCACGAACACGGATCTGGTGATAACCCAACCTCAAGTCGAGTTTAGAGAACACTGATGAACCAGCCAGTTGATCATACAGATCATTGATCCGAGGAAGCGGATATTTGTTCTGAATAGTTGCTTGGTTGATAGGACGGTAATCTTGGACCAATCGGTTTGTCCCATCCTTCTTCCTGACAAAGAGGGAAGGTGCTCCCCAAGGAGAACAACTCGGGCGGATGAAACCACTAGCAAGAGATTTGTCGATTTCCTCCTTAAGCTCAACAAGTTCATGAGGCGGCATCTTGTAGGGTCGTTTGGCTATAGGAGTGGTGCCTGGTTTCAAGTCGATGATAAACTCGACAGCTCTAGCAGGGGGAATCCCTGGAAGTTCCCCAGGAAAGACGTCTTGGAACTCGCGTACGATGGGAATGTTTTCGATGCCCTCGAGTGGTGAAGCGTTCAATGCATTCAATGCATAAAGACGTGCTTTAGCATTTTGAACCAGACAAGCCTGGTAGCTTACTATCTCATTAGAAGGGTGTAATAGGTGGACGGTTTTTGTGCCGCAAGCGATAGAAGCGGTATGCGGTTTCAGCCAATCCATTCCCAGGATGAGGTCGATGTTACAAGACCCCAGTATGATGGGAGAGGCATAGAATTCCAGTCCATCGATTTCAATGAGGACGTCGTGGAAAACCATGGAGGTTCAGCATTGGCCGGCAGGGGTGTGTACTAATACCGTGGTTTTCATGTCCTCACTTCTAATGCCATGCTTGTATGCAAAATCTTCTGATATGAATGAATGCGATGCTCCTGAATCGAATAAAACAGATGCAGGTACTGAATTAACAAGGAGAGTACCTATCACGGTAGCAGGTTGGTCTTGAGCTTCATTGAGATCAACGTGGTTGGCCTGAGCACGGCCATAAGGCTTGGCATTGTTGTTGCGGGGCTGATTGTTCCCACGACCAGCTGTAGGCAGTGCAAGCTGGTTCTGATTCTGGAAGCAGTTCCTGGCAAGGTGTCCTGGCTGACCACACTTGTAGCACAGACCATCATTGGGGGAAGAAGCAGGAGCTGGGAGTGGTGCAGCTGGAAGTCTCGGCTGCCTAGGTGGTGGAGGCAGACGAGGTGCAGCATAGGACTGCCTTGGAGCAGGTGCATCTAGACGGTACACATTGTTGGGAATCCAGACCCTACGCTTCTGTGAGGGAGGGCCCGAGGATGAGCTTGGTTCACGGTTGCGCCTGATAGTGCTGTGGTGTTCCTGCAGACCAGTCTCAACCTGGATGGCTTTGTTCACCAAGTTGGCGAAATCTCCAAAGTCATGCACAAGCAGTGCTAGCTTGATGTCAGCCTGAAGTCCGTCACGGAACTTTTCCTGTCTACGAGCATCAGTGGCAATGTCTTCTTCAGCATAGCGGGATAAGTCCAGAAACTCCCGCTGATAAGCATCCACAGTCTTGTTGCCCTGGGTGAGGTTGTGGAACTCACGTTTCTTCCTATCCATGATTCCCTGAGGAATGAAGCGGGCACGGAAGGCAGCTTGGAATTCCGGCCAAGTGATGATTGTTCCAGCAGGCAGTGTACGCCTGTGGCTGTCCCACCATTGGGCAGCTGGACCCTTCAGATAGTATGCCGCAAAGGTGACATAGTTGGCAGCGGCAACTCCAGCAGACTCCAGTTCAAAAGCAATGTCACGGAGCCAGTCATCAGCATCAAGAGGCTGAGTTGAGCTGCGGTAAATGGATGGTTTGAGGCGAGCAAAGTCATTCAGTGTCACTACGCCTTGCTGCTGACCCATGTTGGGATGAGGGAACTGAGCCATGACAGTCTCCATGAACTGGCGATTCATCTCCAACTGTTGGATCATACCGGCCATGTATTCGGGCGGTGGTGGGGCATTGCCACCACGGCCAGCTGGTCTAACCATGCTGCTAATATATAACAGGGGTAGTTCAGCATTGAGAAATTTGCAAACACAGGAACCATTCATGAATGAAACATGCATAAAGAAAGGACCATATAAAAATACCACATAGTAGTCGGCATATATTACAAAAGGGGTGCATGCATAGAGTTCAGTACACAGAGTTCGGTACATAACTAAGGACATCATAGGCGGCACGCAGGCTCGCGGCGAATGCATCTAGTACTAGTAAGCAAGACTACATCAGTCCCAGGCGGTACTGTGGAGGTAAAGGTAGCCTGACAGCTGGCAGTGCTGCAACGAGAAGTCCTCCACGCCATCAACCTGAGGGCCGTGGATACTCCGGTGCAGGACCCGACGTCCACGTGGCAACAGAGGACCAGGTGCAGGAGTGTCGCCTCCCACATCTGGCCAACTAACACCAGGATGCATCACGGTCCTAGCTGGGTAGAGCACAGTAGGAGGCAGCTGTCCAGATAGGACAAAGGGGTGCAACAGCGTCAAGGCGCGGCACAGGTGCTGACGGGTGGTGTACAACTCGTGGCGAAGAGCTCGGTTAGCTCGATCCAGCCCATCAGCATGCAGAACAAGGTTCCGATGATGGAAGGGCTCACGGGTGAGGGTGGAGTAGGCAGCAGTGTAGTATCCCTCCGCTCCATCGTCGGAGGCGATAGCAACGTGCCTGAAAGGGGAAGTGTCCAACGCCCGATACTCTCCACGAAGGCGTGTCAGAGCAGCGTAAGCAGCATCGTGAACTGCCATATCGACGGTCACTCCAACACCATGAGCGGTGTGCAGCACAGTAGAGGAGTAATCTGCTCGTGAGTAGAGGCGGACGATGGCACGATACTGCTCTGGTTAAAGTCCTGGTACTGCTCGTACACGGTATACTCAGGGTGCCAGCGATAACCCAGATAGTTCATCATCTCGACCAGCACAGCAGGTGATCCCGAGGCACCAAAGTCCTGCGTGTGGCGCATGACCTGCCTCGTGGGTTCCATCTGAAAACAAAGATGTTTCAAAGGAGTCAAATCACAATGTGGGGATTATGCAAAATTCTAGTCTAAGCAATAACTATGGCTAATCCAACTTTGGGGTGAGGGGTCTCGGGGATCCTAATGTTAGAGTTAGTAAAATCGTTTTACCTGAAATAGGAGAGTGTTCAGAATCCCGGAGTATAGATCGAGGAGTAAAAGAATCTAGTACCACCCAAATCGCGACGTGGGCCCGTAAGCCACACAGCCATGTTAGTAAAAGTTTTGCAATGTCTAGACTCGACTTCGGCCAAGGAGTGTGGAAGGGGGATTCCTACAGGCAGTCGGCTCTGATACCAACTTGTGACGCCCCCGATTTGTCCGTACACTAATCATGCACGCAAATGTGTACGGCCAAGATCAGGGACTCACTGGTAGATATCACAACACAACTCTAAAAGTAAAATAAGTCATACAAGCTTCATATTACAAGCCAGGGGCCTCGAGGGCTCGAATACAAGTGCTCGATCATAGACAAGCCAGCGGAAGCAACAAATATCTGAGTACAGACATAAAGTTAAACAAGGTGCCATAAGATGGCTAGCACAAACTGGGATACAGATCGAAAGAGGAGCAGGCCTCCTACCTGGGATCCTCCTAACTACTCCTGGTCGTCGTCGGCAGACTGAACGTAGTAGTAGGCACCTCCGGTGTCGCAGGAGTCGTCGTAGGTGGCGTCTGGCTCCTGGGCTCCACCATCTGGTTGCATCATCCGAGAAGAAGGTACAGAAGGGGGAAAAGGGGGAGCAAAGCAACCGTGAGTACTCATCCAAAGTACTCGCAAGCAAGGATCTATACTACATATGCAATAGTAACAATTATATGGGTAATATCGGTGGACTGAACTGCAGCAAGCGGGAATAAGAGGGGGATAGCTAATCTGAACGAAGACTACGCTTCTGGCAGCCTCCGTCTTGCAGCAGTGGAAGAGAATAGATGGTAAGTTCACCAAGTAACAACGAATAGCATAATCCTACTCGGTGATTCTCCCGCACATCACCCTGTGAGAGAGTAACCACCGAGTTATATCTGGAACTCATCTGGGTGTGTTTTATCAAGTGTCCGGTTCTAGTTATCATGAGGTCGGAATACAACTCCGGGTCGTCCTTTTACCGAGGGACACGGCTATTCGAATAGATTAACTTCCCTGCAGGGGTGCACCACATATCCCAGCACGCTCGATCCCATTTGGCCGGACACACTTTCCAGGGTCATGCCCGGCCTCGGAAGATCAACACGTCGCAGCCCTACCTAAGCACAGCAGAGAGGTCAGCATGTCGGTCTAAGTCCTAAGCACACAGGGGTCTGGGCCCATCGCCCAATGCACACCTGCACGTTGCGAGGGCGGCCGGCGAGCAGACCTAGCAACCTCCATTACTAAGGAAGTTGCGTTACGCGGTCCAACCCGGTGCGCGCCGCTAAACCGCTGACGTCAAGAAGGCTTCAGCTGATACCACGACGTCGAGTACCCATAACTATTCCCACGTAACTGGTTAGTGCGTATAGACCAAATGGCCAGACTCAGATCAAATATCCAAACTCATTAAGCGTGTTATTATGAAATAACCGCGGACAACGACCAGGGCCAGGCCACCTCTCCACTGGGTGTCACAACCTGCCCTGTCGCTCCGCCACAAAGATCCACACAGAGGGCCGTCGGGAAAGTATGTCCTTTCAGCCCCCAATCCGTGAATCAACCGCGGGTACTCAACGAGCCGACCCGACTTTAGTCACATCAAGTATCATGTATATGTGTATGCAATATATATACCCGTGATCACCACCAAGTGATCACGGCCCGATAGAATAGCAGGGCAGACGGACAAGGGTGTAGGGCCACTGATGGAATACTAGCATCCTATACTAAGCATTTAGGATTGCAGGTAAAGTATCAACAGTGATAGCAACAAGACAGGCTATGCAGCAGAATAGGATTATCAAAAGCAGTAACATGCTACACTACTCTAATGCAAGCAGTAGAGAGAAGAATAGGCGATATGTGGTGATCAAAGGGGGGGCTTGCCTGGTAGCTCGGCAGCCAAAGTGGGGTCGTCAACACCGTAGTCGATCGGGGCAGCAGCAGCGTCGGTCTCGTAGTCTACCGGAGAGAAGAGGGGGAAGAAACAGTTAATACAATGCAAACAGATGCATGACGATGCATGACATGACATGTAACGGTGCTATGTGTGCCCTAACGCAGTATCGGGTGATACTGACGAAGGGGGGAAACATCCGGGAAAGTATTCCCGGTGTTTCACATTTTCGGGCTGATGAAACGGAGGGGGAAAGTTGCGGGTTCGGTATGCTAGGGATGTGTGGTGGACGAACGGTCTGCGTATTCGGATGCGTCTCGAAATTCTGAGCAACTTTCATATATAAATTATTTTCATCCGAGTTACGGTTTAAAAGATATGATTTTCTAAAGGTTTTATTAATTTCTGGAATTTAATATTAATTAAATTAATTCGAAAAATGATTTATGACTTCAGCATGACATCATGCTGACGTCATCATGGTTGACTGGACAAACTGACTAGTGGGGCCCGTGTGTCATAAGCAGTAAACTAACTAACAGTTTAGTTAGATTAATTAGGTTTTAGTTAATTACAGATTAGGTTAATTAAAGATTAGATTAATCTAAAGGTGATTAGTTAACTTAATTAATTTGTTAATTAATTAATTAACTAATATATTTATTATTATTATTATTATTTTTTAAACCTTTTTTTAAAACGTTTCTGGGGGCGGGCCCCGTTGTCATAGGCCCATGGCCTAACGGGGCGGGCGCTAACGGGCGCTGGGGCAGGGCGCACCCAGGCCCCATCGCGCGTGCGTGGAGGGGAAGGGGAGGCGAGGCCAGCCGACCGGGGCCTTGCCCGGCGGCGGCGAGGCCACGGCGGGGCGCCGGACTGGGGCGCCGGACGGCGAGGTAAGGGGGAGGGCCGGCGAGCGACGGGGCCGTGCCGGCCACGCGACAGGGGAATAGGCCCCGGGCGCGGCCATGGCCAGGCCGGCGCGATGGGGGAGGCAAGCCAGCGCGGGGAGGCCGGAGGGCTGCAGCGGGGTTTCGCTGGGGCGGCAGAGGCGAGCGAGGCAGGATGCGGCCGCGAGGCGAGGCCAAGCAGGCGACGGCGAGCAGCAGTTGCCGCAGCTGCGGGCGGCAACGCCCGACGGCGGACGCAGGGAAGGGGCGGCGGCCGGGCGAGCAGGCGCGCACAGGCGGGCGGCGGTGGAGGCGTCAGTACGGAGGGGCTCCGGTGGGCGCGCGCGGTAGGGAACGGTGAGCGGGGGGGCGGAGGAAGGCGGGGCCAGGGCGGCCGCAGCGACGAGCAGGAGCACGCCTCTGGAGCGGCGAGGAGAAAGGAGAGGAGGGGAGTGACGCTCACGAGGGGGGGCAGGGACTTGGCAGCGGGGCGCGGGGAGGAGGCCGGAGACGACGGGGACGGAGAGGAAGCAGTCCGGCGGCGGCGATCCGGCGAGAGGGGGATTCCGGGCGGCGGCGTTCAGCGTCGAGCGGCGATGGGGTTCTCCCCCCGATCCAGTCGAGGGAGAGAGAGAGGGGGGGGGGAAGTGTCGGTGGAGAGAGGTGTCGGTGGGATATTTCCCACCGAGGGGTGGGGTTATAGATAGTCTAGGTGGTAGTGGGCCGAGGCCCAGTAGATTAGGTTAGGTTAGTTTTTATTTTATTTTGTTGTTTGCTTTTCCTTTTCTTTTATTTAATTATTCCTTTTCTGTTTTACTTTATTTAAAATACTTAGGCAATTTTAGAAATTGTAATAACTAGTCCATAATTGATCTTGTAATATTTAGCACCGCCCGAACATTTTTATTTACCATTTTGAAAACTTATTTTGTTTATTTCTTTTTCGGGTTCTTATTTCGAACGGGATTTTCGATTAGCGTGATGCTATCAACAGTAACACGATGATGTGGCATCATTAGCAGGGAATTACTGTAGCGTGATTACCTGGGCGTTACAGCTATGTGGGTGAAATGATGATACCATGCCAACTTTCAACGTTTTCAGAGTTCATTTGTAATGCTTTTCAATTTCAGGGTCATTTAGCTTAAATAATCAGTAAATGCATGAAAAATACCAAAAAAAGTTAGAAAGGGTTGAAAATGATGATGTGGATTGGAATGGTGCATTTTGAACACGCAAAAAGTCTGGAGTTCAAATAAATTAAAAAATGAAATATCTTTGTAGCAGATGAGTTTTCGTATGAAACCCTGATAGTTCGAAAGACATTATCCATTTGATACACGAAGTGCGTCCAGTTTTTGTCGTAAACCTCTCATCTTTATAGCACATCCTATGTGGGTCGAATAATGATACCATGCCAACTTTTAACCTTTTCAGAGTTCATTTGCAATGCTTTTCAATTTCAGCGTCATTTAGCTCAAAAAATCAGTAAAATGCAGGAAAAATGCCAAATGGAGTCAGGAAGGGTTAAAAATTTATGATATGGCTTTGAATGGTGTATTTTGAACACAAAAAAGTCTAGATTTCAAATAATCTCAAATAAATGAAACCCCTTTGTAACAGATGAGTTTTCGTCCGAAACCCTGATACTTCGAAAGAGATTGTCATTTCGTACACGTAGTGTGTCCCGTTTTTGCCGTAACCCTCTCAACATTTTAGCATATGCTATGTGGGTGAAATGATGATACCATGTCAACTTTCAACCTTTTCAGAGTTCATTTGTAATGCTTTTCAATTTCTAATTCATTTAGCTTAAAAAAATCAGAAAATGCATAAAAAAATACTAAATGAAGTGAGAAAGTGTTGAAAATTGATGATGTGGATCTGAATGGTGCATTTCGAACACACAAAAAGTCGAGATTTCAAACAAGTTCAAACAAATGAAATGCCTTTGTAACAGATGGGTTTTCGTTCGAAATCCTGATACTCCGAAAGAGATTGCCCATTTTCTGCATGAAGTGCGTCCAGTTTTTGATGTAACCATGTGAACTTTATAGCGTATGCTCTGTGGGTGAAATGATGATACCATGCCAAGTTTCAACCTTTTTAGAGTTCATTTGCAATGCTTTTCAATTTCAGGGTCATTTAGCTTTAAAAAATCAGCAAATGCATGAAAAAACCAAATGAAGTCAGAAAGCGTTGAAAATTGATGATGTGGCTCTGAATGGTGCATTTTGAACACACAAAAAGTCTAGAGTTCAAATAAGTTCAAAAAATGAAATATCTTTGTACCAGATGAGTTTTCTTATGAAACCCTGATACTTCGAAAGAAATTGTCCATTTTTTACACAAAGTGCATCCAGTTTTTACCGTAACCCTCTCATCTTTTTAGCACAAGCTGTGTGGGTTAAATGATGATACCATGCCAACTTTCAACATTTTATGAGTTCATTTGTAATGCTTTTCAATTTCTGTGTCATTTAGCTTTAAAAAAATCAGTAAATGCATGAAAAATACCAAACGAAGTCACAAACGGTTGCAGATTGATGATGTGGCTTTGAATGGTGCATTTTGAACACACAATAAGTCTATATTTCAAATAAGTTCAAACAAATGAAATCCCATTGTAACAGATGAGTTTTGGTCCGAAACCTTGATACTTCGCAAGAGATTGCCCATTTTGTACACGAAGTGCGTCCAGTTTTTGCCGTGACCCTCTCAACTTTTTAGCATATGCTATGTTGGTGAAATGATGATACCATGCCAACTTTCAACCTTTTCAGAGTTCATTTTTAATGCTTTTCAATTTCAGGGTCATTAGGCTTTAAAATTCAGTAAATGCATGAAAATACCAAGTGAAGTCAGAAAGGGTTGAAAATTGATGATGTGGCTCTGAATGGTGCATTTTGAGCACCCAAAAAGTCTGGAGTTCAAATAAGTTCAAAAAATTTAAATATCTTTGTAACAGATGAGTTTTCGTATGAAACCCCGAAGCTTCAAAAGAGATTGTCCATTTTGTACACGTAGTGCATCCAGTTTTTCCTGTAACCCTCTAATATTTTTAGCACATGCTATGTGGGTCAAATGATTATACCATGCCAACTTTCAACCTTTTTAGAGTTTATTTGAAATACTTTTCAATTTCAGGGACATTTAGCTTTAAAAAAATTAGTAAATGCATGAAAAATACCAAATGAAGTCAGGAAGGGCTGAAAATTGATTATGTGGCTTTGAATGGTGCATTTTGAACACACAAAAGTCTAGAGTTCAAATAAGTTCAAATAAATGAAATCCCTTTGTAACAGATGAGTTTTCGTCCGAAACCCTGATACTTCGAAAGAGATTGTCATTTCGTACACGTAGTGCGTCCCGTTTTTGCCGTAACCCTCTCATATTTTTAGCATATGCTATGTGGGTGAAATGATGATACCATGACAACTTTCAACCTTTTCAGAGTTCATTTCTAATGCTTTTCAATTTCAGGGTCATTTAGCTTTAAAAATCAGTAAATGCATGAAAAATACCAAATGAAGTTAGGAAGGGTTGAAAATTGATGATGCGGCTTTGAATGGTGCATTTTCAACACACAAAAAGTCTAGAGTTCAAATAAGTTCAAATAAATGAAATATCTTTGTAACAGATGAGTTTTCGTATGAAACCCTGATACTTCGAAAAGAGATTGTCCATTTTGCACACGAAGTGCGTCCAGTTTTTGCCGTAACCCTCTCATCTTTTTAGCATATGCTATGTGGGTGAAATGATGATACCATGCCAACTTTCAACCTTTTCAGAGTTCATTTGTAATGCTTTTCAATTTCAGGGTCATTTAGCTTAAAAAAAATCAGTAAATGCATGAAAAATACCAAATGAAGTTAGGAAGGGTTGAAAATTGGCGATTTGGCTTTGAATGTTGCATTTTGAACACACAAAATGTCTAGAGTTAAAATAAGTTCAAATTAATAAAATCCCTTTATAACAGATGAGTTTTCGTGCAAAACCCTGATACTTCGAAAGAGATTGTCATTTCGTACACGTAGTGCGTCCAGTTTTTGCCGTAACCCTCTCAACTTTTTAGCATATGCTATGTGGGTCAAATGATGATACTGTAATGCCCAGTTAATTAAGCTACAGTAATCCCCCATTAATGGTGCCATGTCATCACATTACTGTTGCTAAACCTCGCTTGATCCAAACATTAGTTCAAACTCAAATTCAAATTAAAGCTCATATTCAAATTTCTCAAACAAGCAAATTAAAATGTTCAAAGTGTGACAATTATTCCATAACTAATTATGGTGGTGACCCAACATTTGTCTAAAGTATTTAGGTGCCATTTTGAGAATATAATAGTGGCTTAAGCAATCAATTAAATGCCTTCGGTAAATTCTAAAAGGTTAAACTATTATGTGAAACTTTTGTGACAGAGGTAGAAGTAGCAATTCTAATTTAGAAACTACTTTTGTGTTTTAACTAAGCTAAATTATTGTGGTAGATAATTAAAGCAGATAAGGTAAATTTAAAGAAAAGGGAAAAGAGAGCCCCTTCCACCCTTTGTTTTCCTCACTGGGCATCGGCCCAGTTGGCAAAGACCAGTCAGGCCGGCCCACTTGGACCGAGCCCCACTACTAACCCCCCTCTCCCCGTGGCCTAATTGGTCATCTCCACTCTCCCCCCACGAACCCACTCCACCCGGATCCCCTTTCTCTCTCTCGCTCGTTTCCTCACCCACCCGATCTGGGTGTTGGATCGGGGCCGCGACCACAGCGACCGCGCCGCCCCGCCACCCATCGTCGTCGGCGCCACGTCTCCGTCACTCGTCCCCATCCTTCTCCTCTCCGGACGCCATCAAGCCATGCCTCCCCGACCGCTTCCCCGACGTCATCCTCACGCCTCGCCGCCCTGAATCCCTGCAACAGGGGTGAGCTGCCGTCCTCCTTTCTTTCCTCTGCCCCGGCGTCGCCCACCGCGTCCACTGCTCGTCCGTGCTCGTGCCTCGGCCACGCACCGCACCTGCTCACCGCACACTACGCGCGCTCGCAGCTCTGTGATACGTCCAAAACGTATCTATAATTTCTGCTTGCTCCATGACACTTTTGGGTGATATTGCTATGATATTTATACACTTCCATACACTTTCGATCATATTTGGACTAACCTATTAACTCAGTGCACCCCAGTGCCAGTTTCTGTTTTCGGCTGTTTTTGTATTTCAGGTTTTCACATTACGAGAACTGCCAGGAAAAATCCAGAAAAATTATATAAAAAATCAGCGTTCCAGAAACTACCGTGCGTCCGAAGGACAGCCGGGGGGGGGGGGGGGCGCCTGGGCCCCCCGAGGCTCCTCCGATGCCCCCTTTGGCATATATTTAAAGCGTCTCGAGAAACCCTCGAAACAGGAACTCTTTTTCGCAATCTCATCTTTGTTCCGCCGCCGCCGCCGCTTCCAAGATCGGGAGCACCAGGAGAACCCTTCCCGGCACCCTGCCGGAGGGGAGGATCACCACCGGGAGCCTCTCCACCACCATGGACGCCTCCCGGATGAGTTGTGAGTAGTCTCCCTTGGACCATGAGTCCATGACCAGTAGCTATGTGATGTTCTCCTCCCGTTCTTGTGCTTCACTAATTAGTCCTCGTGAGCTGCCCTACATGATCGAGGCACATATGTAATCCTTATGTTGTTGCTATGATGAGTTTGCTGGGATCCGATGGATTATGAGATTATGTTCAGATTGTGCTTGAGTAATATATTCGATCTACCTCTTTTATATTTATGTTCTCCATTGTTATTTATTGCATGTTCTCCATTGTTATTTATTGCTTTGGCCAAGTAATAGGTAGTGACTCCAAGAGGGAACGTTATGCTCGATTGTGGGTTCATGCCCCTCGATGACTAGTTTGAGTGACAGAAACATGAGTCTAGGGGATGTGCTGTTGCCACAAGGGGGAAAACAACGGTGCTTGTGCCCGCGGGTGCAAGGATTGTTTACTTTACGCAAAGTTCTTTTAATGCAGTTGTCTGTTGCTTTGAGTTTACACTATGGGTGGGGCTCGCAACTTAATACCAGCGAGATGTTCTGGATAGATATCTCAAGGTGGATGATTAGTAGTGTCGGTGTACTAAGGTAGGGGTACCTCAGTACCCCAACTTGTGCACGGGCAGTAGCAGCTTCCCGCGGCAGGGCCTACCACATGCATGCCGGAGACCTTTCTGCTCCATATAAAACCATTCAGAAACAAAGTATACAAGACAGAAGATCAAGGCCCCGGCAAGTGGAGCTTGCCGGGAAGGCCGTCCCAGGCTCAAAATTACCTCACTAACACGATACCCTGGCAAGTGGAGCCTGCCAGGAAGATTAGAAGATTATACTTCAGAAGACATGCCTCGGCGCAGCATGCGCCCCGGCAGGGCCCGGGGAGCGACAAGCTTCAGAGCCCGGCAAGCTTCCAGGCCCGGCAAGGTCAAGGCCCGGGCAAGGTGCTTGCCGGGGAGAGTCACGCTGTGTGCCCACGCTCCAACTCATCGGTCCACGCGTCGCCCTGGGGCCACTCCAGGGACACGTGGCGGATGGCTGTGCAGCCTGGGGGACACGGTGGCACTCCACGGTGATAAAGCCATCGCCGTGGCAAACGGAGATGCAAGGGCGGGCGCTTTTGGGGTCGACGGCGACGGGCATTAAATGCTCTTGTCCCCCACTGTCAAAGTAGGTGATGGCCACTGTTCATCCACTGTTGCTCCACTATTCCCGCACTGTTACAACTACCAACACTATTACATTTTTACCCTTTCTCCTACGTTGACACCTGTCGGTGACCCCTTGAGCTATAAAAGGAGGCCCATGCACAACGTAGAAAGGGTTCGGAACCTAGATCGCTCACTCGCTCGGTGTAGCTAGTTCTTCAAGCTCCCGAGCTCCAACACTCAATAACAAACTAAGCAGGAGTAGGGTTTTACGCGTCCATCCGCGGCCCGAACCTGGGTAAACTGCCCGCGTGCTCACTACGATCTGCTCTTTGTGCTCCCTCCGCTCCCTTACCGCACGAACAAGGGGCTCCGGTCCCATAGGTGCTCGTGGTGGACAGTTTCCCCCGACATCTTTGGCGCGCAAGGTAGGGGGCGTCGAGGTTGTGCGAACCTGATCCGGCGTTCACGCGGGCGCATTCTTCATCAACCTCTCCAAATTCGTCAGCTTCATCAACAACAGCGCCATGGCCCCGAAGAAGAAGGTTTCGGAGGTCGCAGGCCCGTCTGCGTCTCATCCGCCGCCACCGGAACCAACGGTGGGCGGGGGAGACGCCGTCGGAAGGGTGGTCGCCGGCGAGGAAACTTGCGGCGCCACCAAATCCAAGGACAAGACGGACGACCGAGCCTCGGTCTCCGTGGACGCGCCACGTCCATCTCAGCAAACAACGACCCAGCAGCGCCATGGCACAGGAGGTGGCATCCGCTTGCTGGGCCAAGGGCAAACCGGAGGCTCGCGGGATGCTCCGGGCCATCGTCCTGGCACGAGCAAGGCGCGGTCGCCGGGGTGGGACCCTGCTCCTTCTAACCCCGTTAGGAGTCCGAGCATATCCCGCTCCTCGCACCGCTCGCCCCCGCTCCCCTCCACTCCAGCGGAAGCGCTCGCGAGAGCGCAACTGCTCCTCGACTTCCCTCCAGCGGCAGACAAGGCCGAAGACTGGAGGGCCACCATCCAGAGCCTGATCGCCTTCGCCAACAACGATACGCCGCAGCAGCCGGCGACCTCGCGGCCACGGCAAGTCGAGAAGACGAAGGCCGACGGCGACAAGACCGCCGGGGGTGCAACCACCATGCACTCCCCGCCGCGGAAGCAGAAGACGCCGCCCCGCCGGATCAACGTCGACGACGATTCCACGGCGTCGTCGGATCCGCGGGCTCGTCAGGACCAGGGCCAGGTCCTTGACGATCGGCAACAAGAAGACGCTCGGACGAGGATTGAGCGCCGCCGAGAAGCTCGGCGACAATCAGATCAGCGAGCTGGGACCGCTGTCGATACGCGCGCGCCCGGTGAACCAGTCGACTTGCCGTACGCGGCAGGTTGCCCTGCGTTCACCCGCGAGCTGCGGCGTATCCAGTGGCCCAGCATGAAGAACTTCAAGCCCGACGTACCGGAGAAGTACGACGGCAAGACGCACCCTTCGGAATTCCTCAGCATATACACCATCGCGGTGCAGGCTGCCGGGGGGCGCGACGAGAAGATACTGGCGAACTACTTCCCGCTGGTGCTTAAGCCAAACGTTCGTTCTTGGCTTATGCACTTGCCGGAAGTCTCCATTTCTTCTTGGGCAGACCTTTGCCACCAGTTTGTTGGCGCCTTCACGGGCGGCCACAAACCCCACGGCCAGGAGAGTGATCTCCACATCTTGGCCCAGAAGGAAGGAGAACCTCTGCGCAAGTACATCCAGCGCTTCAGCCGCGTGCAGCACAACATCCCCGACGTCCACCCTGCTGCGGTTATCAGTGCATTTCACCAGAACGTACGTAACCGCCGCATGCGTGAGGAAATGGCCATGACCAAGATACGGGATGTCAGCGAGCTCTATGCTCTAGCTGATAAGTGCGCGCGCGCCGAAGAAGGGAGGAGACTCCCCGGGGAGGATACTGGCGCAGGAGGAAGCGACAGCGAGGATGCCGCCCCGGCAAAGAAGAGCCGGCGGCGGAACAATAGAAGAAAGAACAAGAAGGAGGTGCTTGCCGTCGAGAAGTCCGGCAAGGAGGCTCCCACCAAGCAAGCACAGGTTGGCGGCTCCGGCAAGGAGCCTGCCCCTGTAGCGGCAGCCGACAAGCAGGACGGCTCCGACAAGCAATACTGCAAGATCCACCGCACCAAGGGCCACGACCTCTCCAACTGCAAACGCGTCGAGTACCTCGTCGAGCAGCAGAAAGCTGAGTACGAGCGGCGCGACAAGGAGAAGGCCCAAGGTGGCGGAGGAGAACCAAGCAAGAAGCGGCCATTCAATGGCCGGGGTGGACGCCGCGGCAAGGCCAAGCAGCGGCAAGGTGACTGACCTCCCCGGGGCCGCGACAAGGACGAAGAAGACGACGACGACGACATGGAGGAAGGTGATGACAGCGAGCAGGAGTTCCAGAAGGCCACGGAGGTCCTGTGCGTCGACGGCGGCGCCTCTCTGCATACTTCCCACCGCCAACTCAAGCAGTGGGTGCGGGAAGTAAATGCGGCAGAGCCGCCCGTGGAGTCGCGCAGGCTCCTCAAATGGTCCAGCACGCCCATCATTTTTGATCTTGAGGATCACCCTGAACGCACCACTGCGGTCGGGTGCTTGCCGATGCTGGTTTCACCCACCATCCGCAACCTCAAGGTCACCAAAATGTTGGTTGATGGCGGGGCCGGGCTGAACTTGATCTCCTCTGCTGTGATCAAGAAACTCCAAATCCCAGATGGCGAGCTCGAAGAGACCGGTTCGTTCCAAGGAATAAACCCGGGAAGGAGCAAGTCCAAGGGGAAGATTACTTTGCCGGTCACCTTTGGCGGGGAGCTCAACTTCAGAACTGAGCGCATCACATTCGACGTCGCCGATATCCCATTACCATATAATGGGATACTCGGCCGTCCCGCCCTCGCCAAGTTCATGGCAGCTTCCCACTACGCCTACAACGTACTCAAGATGCCGGGGCCGATAAGCGTCATCTCTGTCCATGGCGACAAGAAAGATGCGCTTGTCTGCGCCGACAAGATCTACCGGGATGCAGCAGCCGCAGCAGAGAAGGACACACTTGCCGCTGAAGCTCCCGGGGGGAAGAAGACCAAGACCAAGTCCGGTAAGTGCTCTGGGGCCCACTCCGGCAACCGCACCTCTTCGGAGTGCTGCGCTGCCGTCGAGGACGTTCCATCGAGATCCACCGGCAAGTGCAAAAAAGGGATGGCCGCTCCTTCGGCAACCAAGAAGGTGCCCGCCAACGAGGACGGCACTGGTGGTACCTTCACCATCAGTGCCACACTTGACAGCAAATAGGAAAGCGCGCTCGTTGCCTTCCTGCGGGCGAATGTCGATGTGTTTGCCTGGCAACCATCTGACATCCCCGGTGTTCCCAGGAAGGTAATTGAGCACAAGCTTGTTGTTTGTCCTCATGCGCGGCCCGTCAAGCAGAAGGTCAGAAAGCAAGCCGTGGAGCGCCAAGAATTCATTGCCGAAGAGATCAAGAAGCTAGAAGCAGCAGGCCTGGTTAGAGGCGTGATCCATCCCACGTGGTTAGCATATCCAGTTGTCGTGCGTAAGGCCAACGGGATGTGGAGACTGTGTATAGACTTCACCGATGTGAATAAAGCATGTCCCAAGGATCCATTTCCCTTGACGCGCATTGACCAGATTGTTGACTCTACTGCCGGATGTGAGCTGCTCTCCTTTCTTGATGCATATTCAGGCTACCACCAGATTTTCATGGCCAAGGAAGATGAAGAGAAGACTGCATTTATCACTCCATGCGGCACATATTGCTTCATAAGCATGCCCTTCGGACTGAAGAATGCAGGCTCAACCTTTGCAAGGGTAGTGCACACTTCTTTTGAGCCACAGATCCACATAAATGTAGAGGCTTACATGGATGATATCGTGGTGAAGAGCAAGAGCAAGGCTACCTTGATCCAAGATTTGGAAGAGACATTTGAGAATCTACGCAAGATCCAGCTTAAGTTGAACCCCGAGAAGTGCGTCTTTGGAGTCCCCTCCGGCAAGCTTCTCGGGTTCTTTGTGTCACAGAGGGGGATTGAAGCCAACCCCGACAAGATCAAAGCCATCTAGCAGATAGAAGCCCCGAAGCGCGTCAAGGATGTCAGGAGACTTGCAGGTTGTGTGGCTGCCCTCAGTAGGTTCATTTCAAAGTCTGCAGAGCGCGCCCTTCCTTTCTTCAAGATTTTGAAGAAGGCGGGTCCTATGAAATGGACTCCGGAAGCGGAGGCAGCGCTGCAAGATTTGAAACGGTACCTCTCCTCCACTCCAATACTTGTCGCACCTAGGCCACAGGAAAAGTTGCTACTGTACCTAGCGGCAACCAACCAGGTGGTTAGTGCTGCGTTAGTAGCGGAGAGGGAGGCCGACGACGAGTCAGCACAACCGGCAAGCGAATCCAGCGATAAGCAGGGGGCTGCTCCGACAAGCTCTGGCCCCGACAAGGACAACTCTGCGCAGGATCAAGGAGAAGTGCGAAAGAAGATGGTGCAGCGCCCGGTGTATTTTGTAAGCTCTCTTTTACAAGGGGCTAGATCAAGATACTCCGGGGTGCAGAAGTTGCTTTTCGGCCTCCTCATGGCCTCGAGAAAGCTGCGCCATTATTTCCAAGCACATGAGATAACAGTGGTCACTCGCTTTCCGTTGAAGAGGATATTGCACAATCCAGAAGCAACAGGCAGGATCGTTGAGTGGGCACTGGAGCTGTCGAGCTTTGGACTCAAGTTTGAAAGTACTTCAACTATACAGAGCCGAGCTTTGGCAGAATTCATAGCTGAATGGACCCCGACACCCGATGAGGAAATTCCAGAAACAAGTGTACCCGTACAAGAAGCGACAAATGAATGGGTAATGTACTTTGATGGTGCCTTCTCGCTGCAAGGCGCTGGAGCCGGTGTGGTACTCATAGCACCCACCAGAGAACACCTCAAGTATGTTATCCAAATGCACTTTCCCAAGGAACAAGCGACAAACAATACTGCTGAGTATGAGGGTCTGCTTGCCGGCCTCAGAATTGCAGCTGAACTTGGGATCAGGAAGCTAATTGTGCGAGGAGATTCTCAGTTGGTGGTCCGACAAGTCAACAAGAGTTACCAGAGCCCTTTGATGGAAGCCTATGTAGATGAAGTGAGGAAGCTTGAAGAACACTTTGAAGGTCTGCAAATGGAGCACGTTCCAAGAGCTCAGAATGACATTGCAGATGGCCTTTCAAAGTGTGTTGCGATGAAGTTACCTGTGGAACCAGGGACCTTCTTGCTCAAGCTGACTCAGCCATCCGTTACACCATCAATTGGACAGTCCAAGAAGAGAAAGTTGGTCTCCGGCGATTACTTGCCGGCGGATCTTCCCGAGGCCGCCGCCAAGGTCCCCAAGATCAACGATCATAACGCTGAGGAACAGTTTGCTCCTGCAGATCCTCGGATCTGTACAGTTGAAGCAAGCGTTCCCGACAAGCCTCGCCCCGGCGAGCTTGCCGGGGGACCATCCGCTCCGGCAGAACCAGAGGTTCTTGCCGTGGAAGCTGAGGTTCCCGCAGCGGCCCTCGAGCCTTTAGTCCTTGCCGTTGAGCCCCAGGCTCCGGCATGGGCGCAGCAGATCGTCCGCTTTCTGCAAACTGGAGAACTTCCCGACGACCCAGAAGAGATAGAGAAGATAACCAGGCAGTCAAGTATGTATCAGTTCGTGGATAACGAGCTGTACAGAAGAAGACTCAATGGTGTCAGGTTGAAGTGCATCTCCAGGGAAGATGGATGGAAGCTGTTGGCAGAAATACACGGAGGCATATGCGGCCACCACATTGGCGCAAGGGCACTTGCGGGGAAAGCTTTCCGGCAAGGGTTCTTTTGGCAAGAAGCCCTCCAAGATGCAACTGCAATAGTAACCAAGTGTGAAGCGTGCCAGTTCCATGCAAAGCAAATTCATCAGCCAGCTCAAGCTCTCCAAACAATCCCTTTGTCCTGGCCCTTCTCGGTCTGGGGGCTCGATATCCTCGGCCCTTTCCCTCGTGCTGTCGGGGGCTTTGAGTACTTGTACGTCGCAATCGACAAGTTCACAAAGTGGCCAGAAGTGGAGCCGGTGAGAAAGGTGACAGCACAGTCAGCAGTCAGGTTCTTCAGGTCGATTGTTTGCCGTTTCGGAATCCCTAACAGGATCATCACCGACAATGGTACGCAATTCACTAGTCGCACCTTCATGCAGTACGTCCAAGACCTTGGCACCAAGGTCTGCTTCGCTTCTGTTGCTCACCCGAGGAGCAATGGTCAAGCGGAGAGGGCAAATGTTGAAGTGTTGCGCGGGCTCAAGACAAGGACCTTTGACAGGCTGCGCAAGTGCGGAAGAAACTGGATAGAGGAGCTACCGACGGCTCTTTGGTCAATCAGAACGACACCAAGTCGAGCCACCAGACAGACACCCTTTGCTCTTGTCTATGGAGCAGAGGCAGTTCTCCCCACGGAACTCATATACGGATCTCCTCGAGTGCTCGCTTATGATGAGCTCGAGCAAGAGCAACTGCGACAAGATGATGCGTTGCTCCTCGAGGAGGAACGTCTCCAGGCTGCTGTACGAGCTGCTCGATACCAGCAAGCCTTGCGCCGCTATCATAGCCGCAAGGTTAAGGCCAGGAGTCTCGAGGAAGGCGACCTTGTTCTTCGGCGTGTTCAGTCCGCCAAGAATTCCAACAAGTTGACGCCAAAGTGGGAAGGCCCTTATCGGGTGAGACAAGTCACAAGGCCCGGCGCTGTCCGCCTTGAGACCGAAGAAGGCTTACCGGTGAGCAACTCCTGGAACATTGAGCATCTTCGCAAGTTTCACCCATAAGGCACGGTTGCCGTGATCCGCTCCAGCAACCACCTTTTGTACAAGCTTTGCCGCTGTTGCATGTAACCCTTTGTACAAAGCCGGGCGCAGACCCCGTGCATCAGTAAAGCTTTTGTGTTTTGCGCTATTTGCCTTTTCCATGCTTTTCTTCGCTATTTGCATGCATTATTTGGCATCTTGTGCAACACACGTATCCGGTAAGCATTAGCACGCCGAAAGGCCATATACTTGTTTCCCTCTTCTTTTTCCTTGCCTCTTAAGCAGAAGGAATGTCCCTCGCGCACAAGTTTGCCGGGGGGGGGGGGGG
>LR738711.1:525213518-525229246 GCA_902687465.1 Secale cereale | reverse complement strand
GGGGGAGGAGATGGAAGATGAACCAAGTGTTGTTCAAGAAAGAGAAGCCTTGTCGGAGAAGCAAGCAATATATGAAAGCTAAGTAACCAGAATTTGAGCAGTTCAAATTTTTAAATTTTTAGTTATCTTCCTTGAACAACCACGCTTTGTATGGAAAACCTGTGCACGGAGGAACCTATCCGTGGCTAGCCGCACCCTTATCCTGTTTTCGAGTACGCTCAACGTCTTAAGTGAACTGCGACAAGTGTCGCGCCCTTGCTTCGTTTTCGAGTTCACTCAGCAGGCTAAGTGTGTTGCGACTAGCTGCGGCAAGGTTGCTTGCCGGTAAGACCTTGGCCAGCAGGCTGCTCGGAGTCCAGTACTCAGCGCTCGCGGCAAGGGCCCCTTGCCGGCAAGTTCCCTAGAAGCGTAGGGTTGAGAACATACAAAGTAAAGGACCAAAACGAGGGAGATAACACTGCATCAATTGATCAAAATAAGATAATATAATATCTTACAAGGGATAGCTTGTCGCAATGACTAATAAGTTCATGACACACTATGCAGCAACAAAAGATATAAAGAAAAGGAGGCCTAATCCACGCGGTCGCCTTCAATCCTGGAGATCTTGTTCACCTTGGCGATGATGTGGGCGACCTGCGCCTTCAGCGCCTCAATATCCGCGTCGGCCGGCAAGCTGCGGAGAACGTTGGCGAGGTTTATGCCCGGATTGCGGTACACTATCTTCGTCTGGACGCGCTCCAAGGTTCCCGCGCAGAGCTGGCGTGATTCCTCGGCCAGTTGCGCGGGGAGCTTCTTCTGAAGATTTGCAAGTGCCGACACGATCCCTCTGAAGAAGAGGCTGAGCTTGGCGCTGTGGGGGAGGTTTGGATCCGGAGAGTATACGAGGTACTCCGCCCTCATCGCCATCAGCTCCTTGTCGATGGCAGCGGCGGAAGCCACCAGGTCTTCGGTCCATACCTCGACGGTCCGGCGGAAGTTCTCAGCTGAAGTGGTGGCGCTCTCTACCAAGCCTCGCTCCTTGCGGAGCTCGTCCTTCAGCTTAGTTTCCCGGTCCCAGACGGCGTCGATCGAGTCCTTCAGCGTGGAAACCTTCAGCTCCAGATCTGCAATCGAGTCCTTGGCGGCCTTCAGCTCGTCGCCTTGCTTGGAAAGACGCACCTGGAGTTCAGAGTTAGTATGGGCATCCTTCTCGCGCTCTATGTTGAGCGCGGTGACCCTCTCCGTGCTCGCCCTCAGGAACTCCTCCTGCTGCGCAACCTTGGCCTCGAGCTCCTTCTTGGCGGTCTCCGCGGTGGACGCGGCGGCCTTTGCCTCCTTCAGTTCCCCGCCAAGGGCCTGCTCCCGGGCGGTAAGGTCTTCCTCGTGAGCGTCGAGGTTGACCTTCCGTTGGGTGAGCTCTCCTTCTCGCCGGGACAGCTCTTCTCCGGCGAGTCGCTGCTGCTCCTCGGCCTCGGCTTTCTCCAAGAGCCACTCCTGGTACTCCCCGGCGAGCCTCTCGCGCTCCTCCGCCACGTCGTGGAGGGCCGCCTGGTTGGCGGCGCGGAGCTCCGCCGCGCGTTTCTCCATGTCAGCTGCGGCCTTGGCGGTGAGGGCCTCTCGAGATTCAAGCTTCGCCTGCCTGGCCCGGTAAAGGGCCAGGAGCCGGTGGAGCAACTTCTCCTCCTCGGGCTCGTCGCTTCCGCCAGGCGCCTCGACAATCTTCAGACCCGCGGAGGCGAGGACCTCTCCATCAAAGGCCTCTCCCTCCGCGGGGGCTCGCGACGAGGATCCCCACGGCACTTGGATGAAGACGCCGTTGGGAGCCTCAAGGTAGAACGCAGACTGCTCCTTCTCGGCGGAGGGGTCGGCGGCCGGCGCAGCGCTCGACGCTCCTGCCACCTCTGGGCCGACAGTATGGCCGCCGTCCCCCTCCCCGGCCGCTGCGTCTGCGGTCGGAGCAGTCTCCTCCGCGGCAGGCTCGGCGGCTCCCGCCGCGTCTTCAACGACAGGGGCGTTGCCGCCGTCACCCTGCGCGCCCTCCTCCTCGACGACGACTTCCATCTCCATCTGCTCTGGGGGAGGAGGATCTGGAAGAAGAAGAAAAAGAAGAACAAGTTCAAGCAAATATCCAAAAAGACGAATCCAAGAAGACAAGATTACAAAACTCACCTTGACGGACTTCGTCGACGGCAGGCTCCCTCGCCGGGGAGCTCTGCCTTGGCGGGGTGCCCGCCCTCGCCGGGCTGCTCGCCATTGGCGGGGTACTCGCCCTGGGCGGAGTACCCGCCCTTGGCGGAGCGCTCTCCCTCGCCGGAGAGTTCGTCCTTGGTGGGGACGGCGGGGCCTGCGGCTCCTCGGGAGCGATCTCCGGGTGCTCCTGTGGCTGCGGCTCCACCTCTGCACAAGACAATCAAGACAAGAACAACAAGATGTTAGTATAAACAAAATCCGCAAGCGTGCCCGACGAACGGAAGAATCGAAACCCAGACTTACGCTGGGGGCTGCGCCTCGGAGCAGCGCTTGGGTCCGGCAAGCTCGTCGCCGGCGCGTCCCCTGTCGCCGCGACGGGCGAGTCGTCCTCGACCTCGACGACGGGAACCTTGGCCTTCTTCGCCGCTCGCTGGGCCAGGGTCCTGAAATCAAAGCAGGAAGCAAGATCAGAATCAACGAAGGAAGAATCAAGACAAAGTTAAAGAAGATACAAAAAAAAAATTTCAAGTCCTTACTCCTGTTCCTCGTCGTCGTCGTCGTCGCTCAGGGCGGAGAAGTCAAACGCCACCTGAGGCGCGTCCGCGCGAGGAGCAGGAGGCGAAGACTCCCTCGGGCGCTTGGCGGTCCCCGGGGCTGGGGGCTGCGAAGACCCGGCCCCTGTGGGCGCCGAGGCCCGGGGAGCGGGCGGAGCAGCCGCTCCGCTCTGTGAAGACCCTCCTCCGCTTGGCGCTGACGTGCGGGGCGCCTCCGCCGTGGCCTGTGTGCGGGTCGCCCCCGCCATGGTTGGTGCGCCGGGCGCCCCCGTCGCAGCTTGGCTCCCCCGGGTAACTCGCGCCGCCCGGCGAGGTGGTTGTTGTCGGGGCGCCTGCGCCCTCGTCGCCGTCGTCGCCTTGCGGAGGCGCTTCAGCGGAGATCGCCTGGGACTTGCCCGAGGCGGGGAGGTCTCCGATGACGAGGAGGCGTCGTCGTTGTAGAGCCCCAGAGACCCAACGGAGTCCTTGCCGGCCCGACGTCCTCCTCCTCCTCCTCCTCGGCCGGTTTGCTGGGCCCGGCGCCCTGCCCCGCGGCCGTGCTCCCTCCGGCGCCTCCGCTCCCTCCGGCGCCTCTGTTTCCTCCGGCAACGTCGCCCCTCGCGGCGGCCTCGGTCACGATCCCGGGGATCCCAGCATACCTCAGAGAGGGGACCCCGGCGAGCTCGTCGGGCAGTAGCTTCAGCAGCCTGCGGATCTCCGCCTCCTCTGCTTGGCAGGACGCTTCCGCAGCCTCTGCCTCTTCAACAGTAAACCCAAACTCCCCTGCCGCTGCGGCTGCGGCGGCCTCTTCCACGCTATATAGGCAATCTCCCGATCGGTGGTGTCCCGGGTGAGCCCCTTGATCTCATCCTTGTTCTTCGCCACCTCCACCAGGTTGTCGAAGAAGCTCATGATGGCATCTGGCTTGGGCGGAATCCATGTGCGGTCGACGCCATGCGAGTCACATGCGGGCATCATTGCGCGAAGGGGATCCCGGGCCGTGCTGTTGCAGAGGGGCACCACTCCCCGGGGAGCTCTAAACCACTCTGGGTGGGCCGGGTCATGCTTAAAAAGTTCCCGGACCATCCCCTTCAGCTCCAGCGACGTGAAGTTGAAGTTTAGCCCTGGGCGCAGTCTCATTATGTCCGCCGCGTTGCCGTACTCCCATGCTGGCCTCTTTCTCTCCTGTAGAGGGGCAATGCGGCGGCGGAGGAAGTCTGCTCCTACCTCTCCGACGGACAACTTAGCTACCCGGAGACGAAGGATTCTGACAAGGGCGACGTTGAGCTTGATGTCGTCCGAGTCCAGCTCACTCCAGTCCCTGCCGCGCACGATGGCTGTTGTGCGCGGCGCGGTAAAAGGTTGCGGCTCGTCCTCAACTACCCAGCACCAGTCCGCGCGCCACTCCTCCCACTTGCCGCGGAGTTCCCCTGGCAGGTAGGACTCTTTCTTGTTCAAGCGGAAGACCCAAGAGATTCCTCCGGAGAGGGGAGCGCCGGCCTCTACTCTAGGCGTGAAGAAATGCCTAAACAGCGCTACATTCGGATAGATCCCAATATAGTTTTCGCACAGATGAGCGAAAACCGCCATCGTGAGGATGGCGTTGGGGGTGAAGTCTAGAAGGTGGAGGTTGTAGGTGTTCATGATGTCACAGAAAAATTCAGAAAAGGGAGGACAAAGGCCGCAGTGGAAGAAAGCAGCGAAGAAGAAATACCCGCCGGGGTACATGTCCTTGGCGGCGGCGGGATAGACTCTGGTCCGAGGATGCGCCTTGGTCTTCTTGGCCCAGAACAAGTAGTACTTGTTCCAGAGCTCCCGCGCGCTGAGCCTCGGCGAGAAGACGACATTCCTCTTCCGCAGAAGAGCAAGCCTCGCCGCCTGCTCGGATTTCTCCTTCTTGGTCTTCTCCGCCTTCGCCTTCTCGGTCTTCGGGGCCATGGCGGTGGCGGCGAGGGAAGGGGGACGAAGAGTCCGGCGGCGCCGCGGATGCGGAAGACGGCGGAGGAGGTGTGGAGGCGGAGCGCAAAGGGGAATTTCTGGAGATGGAAGAAGAAGCAATGAAGGCGAAGTAAGGTAACGGCCCCTGCTTCCTCTGCTTTTAAGGGGGAAGTGGGGGACGCTCCGCATTTCCCATTAAAGAACGTGGCCACGTTCCCTCCCACGACGCCGCAATCGACGCGTGCCGTTACAGAGGGACGCGGCGGATGCGGAAGTGGATTCGGCGTGCCGTGGGCCGCGCGTGCCCGTACACTGTTTTGGGCCTGGCCCAACAGCGCTCGGCACCGTGTGTGGCCCAGGCCCGGGGGCTCCTGTCGGTGTACTAAGGTAGGGGTACCTCAGTACCCCAACTTGTGCACGGGCAGTAGCAGCTTCCCGCGGCAGGGCCTACCACATGCATGCCGGAGACCTTTCTGCTCCATATAAAACCATTCAGAAACAAAGTATACAAGACAGAAGATCAAGGCCCTGGCAAGTGGAGCTTGCCGGGAAGGCCGTCCCAGGCTCAAGATTACCTCACTAACACGATACCCTGGCAAGTGGAGCCTGCTAGGAAGATTAGAAGATTATACTTCAGAAGACATGCCTCGGCGCAGCATGCGCCCCGGCAGGGCCCGGGAAGCGACAAGCTTCAGAGCCCGGCAAGCTTCCGGGCCCGTCAAGGTCAAGGCCCCGGCAAGGTGCTTGCCGGGGAGAGTCACGGTGTGTGCCCATGCTCCAACTCATCGGTCCACGCGTCGCCCTGGGGCCACTCCAGGGACGCGTGGCGGATGGCTGTGCAGCCTGGGGGACACGGTGGCACTCCACAGTGATAAAGCCATCGCCGTGGCAAACGGATACACAAGGGCGGGCGCTTTTGGGGTCGACGGCGACGGGCATTAAATGCTGTTGTCCCCCACTGTCAAAGTAGGTGATGGCCACTGTTCATCCACTATTGCTCCACTATTCCCGCACTGTTACAACTACCACCACAATTACATTTTTACCCTTTCTCCTACGTTGACACCTGTCGGTGACCCCTTGAGCTATAAAAGGAGGCCCATGCACAACGTAGAAAGGGTTCGGAACCTAGATCGCTCACTCGCTCGGTGTAGCTAGTTCTTCAAGCTCCCGAGCTCCAACACTCAATAACAAACTAAGCAGGAGTAGGGTTTTACGCGTCCATCCGCGGACCGAACCAGGGTAAACTGCCCGCGTGCTCACTACGATCTGCTCTTTGTGCTCCCTCCGCTCCCTTACCGCACGAACAAGGGGCTCCAGTCCCATAGGTGCTCGTGGTGGACAGTTTCCCCCGACAAGTAGTAGATATTGATTGATTTTGGCCTACTTACTTTGGCATACCGCCCATGCTTTGAACCTCAACCTTTCTTGCAATGTAGTCAGCATTGGTTTGCGTTCGTGGTCCTGTCAATTGCCCAGCTGTAATTCGTTTACCTCACATAGCTGTTTTATCGTCTTTTGGGAGAGAGACATCACTAGTGAACATCATGAGACTCCGGTCCATATTACCATCATTGATCACATCCGCTATTTACTTTTCGCTTTTATTTACTATTGCAAACATTATCTATCACTACTATCATCTGCGTTTAATCCTTTGTAAACTTCAAGGCCGGAGGGATTGACAACCTCTCTGCACTCGTTGGGAGCAAAGTTATTTGTATCTGTGTGCAGGTCCACGTTGATTGCTAGTATCTGGCGCCGTTAGCAGTTGACACCTTCTTGTTGAACCTAGGAGTCTCTGGGGATTCGATCCTCGGTATCTTTGCCAAGGGAAAAACTTCCGCAACACTACATCTCACACCTTCCACTTGGGGTAACCAACGAGGGCCGAGAAGCCTAGCAAGAGTTTTTCTGGCGCCGTTGCCGGGGACTCCACTCTTCAGAATAGGGGAGTTGCACGCTATCTTTTACCTTTGCTTTTTAGTCTTGTTAGTTTACCTTTCAGTTTTCTTTATGTCTTTTCACTAGTTATGCTTATGGACAACCTTGCTATTGGATCGTTGCTTGTGGGAAGACGCCCCACACCTGTGGTGGTTGCTCCTCCCCCTACTGAAATTGTGCCCTATAAAATACCAGCTGGTATTATCGATTATGTTTTGGCTAATCGTTATGCAGGAGACAGACATCCCGGTGAACACTTGCTATATCTGTCACAATTATGTTCATTACTTAAGCTTGCAGGTGTATCAAGGGAGTTTGTCATGAGGACATTGTTCGCCGTATCACTTATAGATAAAGCTTCAGATTGGTATAAGCTTCTCGATAACTCGCACTTGCTTGATTGGCAAGAGCTTATGTCTCTCTTTTATACTAAGTTTTATCCTCTTCATGATGCTTATGTGGAGAGTAGGAGTACCTTTTTGCATGTGGATCATGGTAACAATGCTTTATGTGATGCTTATATTGTTGAGTTTATTCGTGATCCCACTGAAAATTATTATGAGAAGGGAACATATGCTTATAGATATTTCAATAATATTAAGTTCCCTCTCTTTATGTTGAAGGTTTTGAAATTATGCTTGTTTTGCCTTCCTATGCTAGTTGCTTTATGCTTCAATAATTTATTTTCTTGCAATATTCCTATGCATAGGAAGCATGTTAGGCTTAAATGTGTTTGGTATTTGCTTCTTGATGCTCTCTTTTGTTCTTCAACTCTTATTCCTACGAGAGCATCATTAAAGTCTTAAGCCTATCTTTATGGCTAAAAGAAAGCGCTTTTGGGAGGCAGCCCACATGAATAAAAATTTTATTTTGCTTCTGTTGTGTCTTGATTTTGTTGACTACAGTAGCATCATAATTGTATCTTTGCTTTTCAATTTTGTGCCAAGTATAGCCTCTGATTGCTAGAAAGTTCAAAAGTTGTGAGGTGCTGTCCAGGAAACAGATTTTGTCCTTGGATATAAAAATTCGTATAAAAATCACCAGATCATCTTTTTGGTCTGAATTTTTTCGACAGCGTTCTCTATATAATTGTCTTTCGTGCGTCTGTTCTGAGTTTTTTGATTTGAGTTGCAGAAGTGCCACGAACAAATCAATTACTACCTGCTGTTCTGTTTTTCACAGATTCTGTCCTGTTTTGCCTTTCTTTCATTTTGCAAACCAAGAGCTTGCTTTTTCTTTGCAAAAACCTTTTGGCAATCTTGAGAAACAGTAGAACTTCAAGAATATCTTTATTTCCAGCAAGGTACAATTATTTTATTATGCGTACTAACCTCGCTAATCAGATTATGATGAGTTATGTATGAAGGGAGTTTTCAAGTGTGCGAGGGAAGATGATAAAAGATTCAGGAGTGTCAAGCGCTCAAGCTTGGGGATGCCCCGTGCACCCCCAAGAAATATTCAAGGAGACTCAAGCGTCTAAGCTTGGGGATGCCCCCGTGCATCCCCTTCTCCATCAACATTATCAGTTCGTCTTTCGTTCCACTATATTTTAATCACTTCATGTGTTATGTGCTATGCTTGGAGCGTCTTGCTTTTAGTTTCCTTTTTAGTTTTCCATAATGAGTCGGAACTCAGCGTTCTTTATGTGGGAGAGAAACACGCTCCACTTCTACCTAGAACATAACATAGAATTTTCATGTCTATCCTTGTTGTCTGTGTTCTTTGTCTTTTAATAGCTACTATCATGCTCTGCTCTTAGTATTCATGCTTATATTTTTAAAGAGCTTTCGTTTAGTTGGTTGCTTGAACTCTCTTTAGTTATCATGATTATCTTATTAAGAGAGTGTGCTTCCGTTGCATTGGTTGATATGTCTATGATAAAGATGCTACGTGCATAATGGCGCTTAGTAGTTCAGGTTTTCTTATGGTTAGTCTCAAATAGCTGGGGGATTCCCAATGTGTTATTGGAGTACCAACATGATTTGTTTGCCAATGATGTGGTATGGTTTAGTAATATGTTCCCTCAAGAATTTATTTTGATTGACTTGGCGTATGCTCACGCATATTTAAGACTGTAAAGAAAGTCTGTCAAGCCTTGATGATCTTTTATTTCTGAGTAGCGATATAACTTCCATGCCTGATTCAATGTTGCTTTGTCGCTCTGCATGATTATGACCGTCATTGCTCTCTTAGTTGGTCGCTCCCAGTCTTTTGCTAACCTCCACCTGTACTAAGCGGACTGACTGCTTGTGCATCCACATCCTTTTAAACCAGTTATGCCATACGAGTCCACCATACCTACCTATATGTGGTATTTCACCGCCACTCCAAGTAAATTTACATGTGCTACCTTTAAAACCTTCAGTTTTTGCAATACATAGCTCATGGGAAAGTAGCTTAAAAACTATTGTGGTAAAGAATATGTTGCCTATGTATCTTATTTCTTATAAGTTGCTTGCTGAGCGGTAACCATGTTTCTGGGGACGCCATCAACTGTTACACTTTTGTTGAATATCATGTGAGTTGCTATGCATGTTCGTCTTGTCTGAAGTAAGGGTGATTTGCCATGGGTTGAATGGTTTGAGTATGCATATTGTTAGAGAAGAACATTGGGCCGCCAACCAAAGCCATGTATCATGGTGGAAGTTTTAGCTTGGACATTAATCCTCAATCTCTTATGAGAATATGCTTAAGCATTAAAGAGGAGTCCATTATCTATTTTCTATGTTGTCCCGGTATGGATGACCTCAAGTTGAGATCTATCAAAAACGAGAATCAAATGCGATCTATCTCCTTGGACCTTTGTACAGGTGACATAGAGGTACCCCTTTGTGACACTTGGTTGAAACATATGTAATGCAATGATAATCCATGGAAATCCGAGCTAATTATGACAAGGTGCGAGCACTATTGGTATTCGATGCATGAGGCTTGCAACTTATAGGATGTCTTATGCATAACACATATGAAGTACTACTACCATTGACAAAATTGTTTCTATGTTTTCAAAATAAAAAGCTCTAGCACATGAGAAATCCCTGCTTCCCTCTGCGAAGGGCCATGTCGGGGGAGACTGTCCACCACGAGCACCTATGGGACCGGAGCCCCTTGCTTGTGCGGTAAGAGGGCGGAGGGAGCACGAAGAGCAGATCGTAGTGAGAACGCGGGCAGTTTTACCCAGGTTCGGGCCGCGATGGACGCGTAAAACCCTACTCCTACTTAGTTTGTATTGAGTTGGAGAGCTCGGGAGCTTGAAGAACTAGCTACATCGAGCGTATGAGCGATCTAGGTTCCGAACCCTTTCTACGTTGTGCATGGGCCTCCTTTTATAGTGCAAGGGGTCACCGACAGGTGTCAACGTAGGAGAAAGGGCAAAAATGTAAAAGGGGTGGTAGTTGTAACAGTGCGGGAATAGTGGAGCTACAGTGCGTGAACAGTGGTCGCTACCTACTTTGACAGTGGGGGACAAGAGCATTCAATGCCCGTCGCCGTCGACCCCAAAAGCGCCCGCCCTTGCGTCTCCGTTTGCCACGGCGATGGCTTCACCACCGTGGAGTGCCACCGTGTCCCCCAGGCTGCACAGCCATCCGCCACGCGTCCCTGGAGTGGCCCCAGGGCGACGCGTGGTTCGATGAGCTGGAGCGCGGGCACACAGCGCAATCCTCCCCGGCAAGTACCTTGCCGGGGTCTTGACCTTGCCGGGCCCGGGAGCTTGCCGGGCTCTGAAGCTTGTCGCTCCCTGGGCCCTGCCGGGGCGCATATAGCGCCGAGGCATGTCTGCTGTGATATAATCTTCTAGTCTTCCTGGCAAGCTCCTCTTGCCAGGGCCTTGCGTGAGTGAGGTAATCTTGAGCCTGGAACGGCCTTCCCGGCAAGCTCCACTTGCCGGGGTCTCGATCTTCTGTCTTGCATACTTTGTTTTTGAATGGTTTTATATGGAGCAGGAAGGTCTCCGGCAAGCACGTGGTAGGCCCTGCCGCGGGAAGCTGCTACTGTCCGTGCACAAGTTGGGGGACTGAGGTACCCCTACCTTAGTACACCGACAGGAGCCCCCGGGCCTGGGCCACACACGGTGCCGAGCGCTGTTGGGCCAGGCCCAAAACAGTGCACGGACACACGCGGCCCACGGCGCGCCGAATCCATTTCCGCATCCGCCGCGTCCCCCCGTAACGGCACGCGTCGATTGCGGCGTCGTGGGATGGGACGTGGCCACGTTCTTTTAATGGAAAGAGCGAAACGCCCCCCACTTCCCCATAAAAAGCAGAGGAAGCAGGAGCGGTTCCCCTCCTACGCCTTCATTGCATCTTCTTCCATCTCCAGAGATCCCCTTTGCGCTCCGCCTCCACACCTCCTCCGCCGCTGTCCGCATCTGCGGCGCCGCCGGACTCTTCGTCCCCCTTCCCTCGCCGCCTCCGCCATGGCCCCGAAGACCGAGAAGGCGAAGGTGGAGAAGACCAAGAAGGAGAAATCGGAGCAAGCGGCGAGGCTTACCTTGTTGCGGAAGCGGAACCTCGTCTTCTCGCCGAGGCTCAGCGCGCGGGAGCTCTGGAACAAGTACTACTTGTTCTGGTCCAAGAAGACCAAGGCGCATCCCCGCACTCGAGCCTATCCGGCCGCCGCCAAGGACAACTACCCCGGCGGGTACTATTTCTTCGCAGCCTTCTTCCACTACGGCCTCTGTCCCCCTTTTTCCGAATTTTTCTGCGACATAATGCACACCTACGGCCTCCACCTTCTCGACTTCACCCCCAACGCCATCCTCACGATGGCGGTTTTCGCACATATGTGCGAAAACTATATTGGGATATACCCAAACGTAGCGCTGTTTAGGCATTTCTTCACCCCTAGAGCAGAGGCCGGCGCCCCCCTCTCCGGAGGGATATCTTGGGTTTTTCGTCTGAACAAGAAGGAGTTCCACTTGCCGGGGGAGCTCCGCGGCAAGTGGGAGGAGTGGCGTGCTGACTGGTGTTGGATTGTCGAGGACCAGCCGCAATCTTTCACCGCGCCGCGCACAACACCTATCATGCGCGGCAGGGACTGGAGCGAGCTGGATTCGGACGACAACAAGCTCGACGTCGCCCTCATCAGGATTCTTCGTCTCCGGGTAGCAAGATTGTCTGTCGGAGAAGTAGGCACAGATTTCCTCCGCCGCCGCATCGCCCCTCTCCAAGACAGGAAGAGGCCGGCCTGGGAGTACGGCAACTCGGCGGATATAATGAGGCTGCGCCCCGGGCTCAACTTCAACTTCACGTCGCTGGAGCTGAAGGGGATGGTCCGGGAGCTATTTAAGCATGACCCGGCCCACCCAGAATGGTTCAGGGGTCCCCGGGGAGTGGTGCCTCTCTGCAACAGCACGGCCCGGGATTCCCTTCGCGCCATGATGCCCGCGTGCGACTCGCACGGCGTCGACCGCACGTGGATTCCGCCCAAGCCAGACGTCGTCTTGAACTTCTTCGACAACTTGACGGAGGTAGCGAAGAACAAGAACGAGGTCCGGGAGCTGACACGGGACACCACCGACCAGGAGATAGCGTACATAGCTTCTCGGGTTGAAGAGGCCGCTGCGGCCGCAGCGGCAGGAGAATTTGGTTTCACGCCGGAGGAGGCAGAGGCTGCGGAAACGTCCTGCCAGGCAGAGGAGGCGGAGATCCGCAGGCTGCTGAAGCTGCCTCCCGACGAGCTCGCCGGGGTCCCATCCTTGAGGCACTCCGGGATCCAGGGAATCTTGACCGAGGCCGCGGCGAGAGGCAACGCCGCCGGAGGAAACAAAGGCGCCGCAGGGAGCGGAGGCGCCGCAGGGAGCGGAGGCGCCGGGGGGAAAGAGGCCACAGTGCAGGGCGCTGGGCCCAGCAAGCCTGCCGGGGAGGAGGAGGAGGAGGAGGACGCCGGGGCCGATGAAGACTCCGACGGATCCCTGGGGCTCTACGCCGACGACCTCTCCTCGTCGTCGGAGACCTCCCCGCCCCGGGCAAGCCCTAGGCGTTCTCCGCTGAAGCGTCCCCGCAAGACGGCGACGGGGGCGAGGGCGCAGGCGCCCCGGCAACAACCAACTCGCCGGGCAGCGCGAGCTTCCCGGGGGAGTCAAGCTGCGACGGGGGCGCCCGGCGCACCAGCCACGGCGGATGCGGCCCGTACGCAGGCCACGGCAGAGGCATCCCGCAAGCAGGCCACAGCAGAGGCGCCCCGTAAGCAGGCCACAGCAGAGGCGCCCCGCAAGTCAGCGCCGAGCGGAAGGGAGTCTTCACAGAGCGGAGCGGCGGCTCCGCCCGCTCCCCGGGCCCCGGCTACCACAGGGGCTGGGTCTTTGCAGCCCCCAGCCCCAGGTACCGCCAAGCGCCCGAGGGAGTCTTCGCCTCCTGCTCCCCGCGCGGACGCGCCCCAGGTGGAGTTTGACTTCTCCGCCTTGAGCGACGACGACGACGAGGATGAACAGGAGTAAGAACTTGAGATCTTGCATCTTCTTAAATTTCGTCTTGATTATTGTAGATTCTGATCTTGCTTCTTGTTTTAACTTCAGGACCTTGGCGCAGCGAGTGGCAAAGAAAGCCAAGGTGCCCGTGGTCGAGGTCGCGGATGACTCGCCCATCGCGGCGATTGGAGGCGTGCCGGAGACGAGCCTGCCGGACCCTAGCGCTGCTCCGAGGAGCAGCCCCCAGCGCAGCCCCCAGCGTAAGTCTGGGTTTTGTACTTCCGCTCGTCGGGCGCGCTTGAGGATTTGTCCTTGTGCTAATATCCTGATATTTTTGTCTTGTCTTGATTGTCTTGTGCAGAAGTGGAGCCACAACCGCAGGAGCGTCCGGAGGTCGCTCCCGAGGAGCCGCAGGCCCCGCCATCCCCGCCAAGGCAGAACTCCCCGGCAAGGGAGAGCGCTCCACCAAGGGCGGGTACTCCGCCAAGGGCGAGTACCCCGCCCAGGGCGAGTAGCCCGGCGAGGGCGGCCACTCCGCCAAGGCAGAGCTCCCCGGCGAGGGAGCCCGCCGCTGACGACGTCCGCCAAGGTAAGTTCCGTAACTTTGTCTTCTTGGACTCGTCTCTTTTTGGATGTTTGCTTGAACTTCTTTTGCTCTTTCTTCTTCTTCTAGATCCTCCTCCCCCCGAGCAGATGGAGACGGAGGTCATCGACGTCGAGGAGGAGGGCGCGCAGGGCGGCGGCGGCGACGCCCCTGTCGACGAGGATACGGCGGGAGCCGCCGAGCCAGCTGCAGAGGAGACTGCTCCGGCTGCGGACGCAGCGGCCGGGGAGGGGGACGGTGACCGCACTGCCGGCCCGGAGGCGGCAGGAGCATCAAGTGCTGCGCCGGCCGCCGACCCCTCCGCCGAAAAGGAGCAGGCCGGCTACTATCTTGAAGCTCCCAACGGCGTCTTCATCCAGGTGCCGTGGGGTTCTTCTTCGCGAGCCCCCGCGGAGGGCGAGGCCTTTGACGGAGAGGTCCTCGCCTCCGCGGGCCTGAAGATCGTCGAGGCGCCCGGCGGAAGCGAAGGGCCCGAGGAGGAGAAGCTGCTTCACCAGCTCCTGGCCCTTTACCGGGCCAGGCAGGCGAAGCTTGCTTCCCGGGAGGCCCTTGCCGCCAAGGCCGCCGTCGAGATGGAGAAGCGCGCGGCGGAGCTCCGCGCCACGAACCAGGCTGCCCTCCGCGACGTGGCGGAGGAGCGCGAGAGGCTCGCCGGGGAGTACCAAGAGTGGTTGCTGGAGAAGGCCGAGGCCGAAGAGCAGCAGCGGCTCGCCGGGGAAGAGCTGTCCCGGCGAGAAGGAGAGCTCACCCAACGCAAGGTCAACCTCGACTCCCACGAGGAAGACCTTGCCGCTCGGGAGCAGGCCCTTGGCGGGGAGCTGAAGGAGGCGAAAGCCGCCGCGGCTGCCGCGGAGACCGCCAAGGAAGAGCTTGCCGCCAAGGTTGCGTAGCTGGAGGAGTCGTTGAAGGCGAGCGTGGAGAGGGTCGCCGCGCTCAACACAGAGCGCGAGAAGGACGCCCACACCAACTCCGAACTCCAGGTGCGTCTTTCCAAGAAGGGCGACGAGTTGAAGGCCGCCAAGGACTCCATTGAGGATCTCGAGCTGAAAGTTTCCACGCTGAAGGACCCGCTCGACGCCGTCCGGGATCGGGAAACTAAGTGGAAGGAAGAGCTCCGCTAGGAGCGAAGCTTGGTGGAGAGCGCCAACACTGCGGCCGAGAACTTCCGCCGGACCGTCGAGGTGTGGACCGAGGACCTGGTGTCTTCTGCATCCAACATCGACCAGGAGCTGCTGGCGCTGAAGTTGGAGCACCTCATCTACTCTCCGGACCCAAACCTCCCTCACAGCGCCAAGCTCAGCCTCTTCTTCAGGGGGATCGCGCCGGCCCTTGCAGATCTTCGGAAGAAGATCCCCGCGCAACTGGCCGAGGAGTCGCGCCGGCTATGCACGGGAACCTTGGAGCGTGTGCTGACGAAGATTGTATACCGCAATCCCGGCATAAACCTCACCAACGTTCTCCGTAGCTTGCCGGCCGACGCAAACATGGAGGCGCTGAAGGAGCAGGTCGCCCACATCATCGCCAAAGTGAACAAGATCTCCAGGATCGAGGGCGACCGCGTAGATTAGGCCTCCTTTATCTTTATCTCTTTTTGTTGCTGCATAGGGTGTTATGGACTCATTAATCATTGCGACAAGTTATCCTTTGTAAGATATTCATCTTATTTTGATCAATCAGTGCAATGTTATCTTCCTTGTCTTAGTCCTTTACTTTGTATGCTTTTCACCCTACGCTCCCGGGGAGCTTGCCGGCAAGGGGCCTTTGCCGCGAGCGCTAAGTGCTGGACTCTGAGCAGCCTGCTGGCCAAGGTCTTACCGGCAAGCAACCTTGCCGCAGCTAGTCGCAACGCACTCAGCTTGTTGAGTGAACTCGAAAACGAAACAAGGGCGCGACACTTGTCACAGCTCACTTAAGTCGTTGAGCGTACTCGAAACAAGGTAAGGGTGAGGCTAGCTACGGGTAGGTTCCTCCGCGCACAGGTTTTCCATACAAAGTATGATTGTTCAAGGAAGACAACTAAAAATTAAAAATTTGAACTGCTCAAATTCTAGTAACTTAGCTTATATATATCGCTTGCTTCTTGGTAAGGCTTCTCTTTCTTGAACAGCACTTGGTTCCTATTCCATCT
>LR738711.1:525186249-525213453 GCA_902687465.1 Secale cereale | reverse complement strand
CCCCCGGCAAACTTGTGCGCGAGGAAAGTTCCTTCTGCTTAAGAGGCAAGGAAAAAGAAGAGGGAAACAAGTATATGGCATTTCGGCGTGCTAATGCTTACCGGATATGTACGTTGCGCAAGATGCCAAATAACGCATGCAAATAGCAGAGAAAAGCATGTAAAAGGGAAATAGCGCAAAACACAAAAACTTTACTGATGCACGGGGTCTGCGCCCGGCTTTGTACAAAGGGTTACATGCAGCAGCGGCAAAGCTTGTACAAAAGGTGGTTGCCGGAGCGGATCACGGCAACCGCGCCTTATGGGTGAAACTTGCGAAGATGCTCTATGTTCCAGGAGTTGCTCACCGGTATGCCTTCTTCGGTCTCGAGGCGGACGGCGCCGGGCCTCGTGACTTGTCTCACCCGATAAGGGCCTTCCCACTTCGGCGTCAACTTGTTGGAATTCTTGGCGGACTGAACACGCCGAAGAACAAGGTCGCCTTCCTCGAGACTCCTGGCCTTGACCTTGCGGCTATGGTGGCGACGCAAGGCTTGCTGGTATCGAGCAGCTCGTACAGCAGCCTGGAGACGTTCCTCCTCGAGGAGCAATGCATCATCTTGCCGCAGTTGCTCTTGCTCGAGCTCATCATAAGCGAGCACTCGAGGAGATCCGTATACGAGTTCCGTGGGGAGAACTGCCTCTGCTCCATAGACTAGAGCAAAGGGTGTCTGCCCGGTGGCTCGACTTGGTGTCGTTCTAATTGACCAAAGAGCCGCCGGTAGCTCCTCTATCCAATTTCTTCCGCACTTGCGCAGCCTGTCAAAGGTCCTTGTCTTGAGTCCGCGCAGCACTTCAGCATTGGCCCTCTCCGCTTGACCGCTGCTCCTCGGGTGAGCAACGGAAGCGAAACAGACCTTGGCGCCAAGGTCTTGGACGTACTGCATGAAGGTGCGACTAGTAAATTGTGTACCGTTGTCGGTGATGATCCTGTTAGGGATTCCGAAACGGAAAACAATCGACCTGAAGAACCTGACCGCTGACTGTGCTGTCACCTTTCTCACTGGCTCCACTTCTGGCCACTTTGTGAACTTGTCGATTACAACGTACAAGTACTCAAAGCCCCCGACGGCTCGGGGGAAGGGGCCGAGGATATCGAGCCCCCAGACCGAGAAGGGCCAGGACAAAGGGATTGTTTGGAGAGCTTGAGCTGGCTGATGAATCTGCTTTGCATGGAACTGGCACGCTTCACATTTGGTTACTAGTGCAGTTGCATCTTGGAGGGCTTCTTGCCAGAAGAAACCTTGCCGGAAAGCTTTCCCGGCAAGCGCCCTTGCGCCAATGTGGTGGCCGCATATGCCTCCGTGTATTTCTGCCAACAGCTTCTGACCATCTTCCCTGGAGATGCACTTCAACCTGACACCATTGAGTCTTCTTCTGTACAGCTCGTTATCCACGAACTGGTACATACTTGACTGCCTGGTTATCTTCTCTATTTCTTCTGGGTCATCGGGAAGTTCTCCAGTTTGCAGAAAACGGACGATCTGCTGCGCCCATGCCGGAGCCCGAGGCTCAACGACAAAGACTAAAGGCATGAGGGCCGCTGCGGGGACCTCAGCTTCTACGGCAAGAACTTCTGGTTCCGCCGGAGCTGATGGTCCCCCGGCAAGCTCGCCGGGGCGAGGCTTGTCGGGAACACTTGCTTCAACTTCACAGATCCTCGGATCTGCAGGAGCAGACTGTTCCTCAGCGTTCTGGTCGTTGATCTTGGGGACCTTGGCGGCGGCCTCAGGAAAATCCGCCGGCAAGTAGTCGCCGGAGACCAACTTTCTTTTCTTGGACTGCCCAATTGATGGTGTAACGGATGGTTGAGTCAGCTTGAGCAAGAAGGTCCCTGGTTCCACAGGTAACTTCATCGAAGCACACTTTGATAGGCCATCTGCTATTTCATTCTGAGCCCTCGGGACGTGCTCCATTTGCAGAACTTCAAAGTGCTCCTCAAGCTTCCTCACCTCATCTACATAAGCTTCCATCAAAGGGCTCTGGTAACTCTTGTTAACTTGTCGGACCACCAACTGAGAATCTCCCCGCACAATTAGCTTTCGGATCCCAAGTTCGGCCGCAATCCTGAGGCCGGCAAGCAAGCCTTCGTACTCAGCAGTGTTATTTGTCGCTTGCTCCCTGGGAAAGTGCATCTGGACAACATACTTGAGATGCTCTCCGGTGGGCGCGATGAGTACCACGCCAGCACCGGTGCCTTGCAGCGAGAAGGCACCATCAAAATACATTACCCATTCACTTGTCGCTTCTTGTACGGGTGCACTTGTTTCTTGGACTTCTTCATCGGGCGTTGGGGTCCACTCAGCTATGAATTCTGCCAAAGCTCGGCTCTGTATGGTTGAAGTACTTTCAAACTTGAGTCCAAAGCTCGACAGCTCCAGTGCCCACTCGACGATCCTGCCTGTTGCTTCTGGATTGTGCAATATCCTCTTCAGCGGAAAGCGAGTGACCACTGTTATCTCATGTGCCTGGAAATAATGGCGCAGCTTTCTCGAGGCCATGAGGAGGCCGAAAAGCAACTTTTGCACACCAGAGTATCTTGATCTAGCCCCCTGGAGAAGGGAACTTACAAAATACACTGGGCGCTGCACCATCCTCTTCCGCACTTCTTCCTGTTCCTGCGCAGAGTTGTCCTTATCGGGGCCAGAGCTTGTCAGAGCAGCCCCATGCTTGTCGCTGGATTCGCTTGCCGGTGGTGTAGACTCCTCGTCGGCCTCCCTCTCGGCTACCAACGCAGCACTAACCACTTGGTTGGTTGCCGCTAGGTACAGCAGCAACTTTTCCTGTGGTCTAGGTGCGACAAGTATAGGAGTGGAGGATAGGTATCGTTTCAAATCCTGCAGCGCTGCCTCCGCTTCCGGAGTCCACTTCATGGGACCTGCCTTCTTCAAGATTTTGAGGAAAGGTAGGGCGCGTTCTGCAGACTTCGAAATGAACCTGCTGAGGGCAGCCACACAACCTGCAAGCCTTCTGACATCTTTGACGCGCTTCGGGGCTTCGATCTGCTCAATGGCTTTAATCTTGTCGGGGTTAGCTTCAATCCCCCTCTGTGACACAAAGAACCCGAGAAGCTTGCCGGAGGGGACTCCAAAGACGCACTTCTCGGGGTTCAACTTGAGCTGTATCTTCCGCAGGTTCTTAAATGTCTCTTCCAAATCTTGGACCAGGGTTTCCTTGCTCTTGCTCTTCACCACGATGTCATCCATGTAAGCCTCTACATTTCTGTGGATCTGTGGCTCGAAAGCAGTGTGCACTACCCTTGCAAATGTTGACCCTGCATTTTTCAGTCCAAATGGCATGCGTATGAAGCAATAAGTGCCACATGGAGTGATAAATGCAGTCTTCTCTTCATCTTCTTTGGCCATAAAGATCTGGTGGTATCCTGAATATGCATCAAGAAAAGAGAGTAGCTCACATCCGGCAGTGGAGTCAACGATCTGGTCAATGCGCGGCAAAGGGAATGGATCCTTGGGACATGCTTTATTCACATCGGTGAAGTCTATACACAGTCTCCACTTCCCGTTGGCCTTGCGCACGACGACTGGGTTTGCCAACCACGTCGGATGGATCACACCTCCAACTAGGCCTGCTGCCTCTAGCTTCTTGATCTCTTCGTTGATGAATTCTTGGCGCTCCACGGCTTGCTTCCTCACCTTCTGCTTGACGGGCCGCGCATGAGGACAAACAGCAAGCTTGTGCTCAATTACCTTCCTGGGAACACCGGGGATGTCAGATGGTTGCCAGGCAAACACATCGACATTCGCCCGCAGGAAGGCAACGAGCGCGCTTTCCTATTTGCTGTCAAGTGTGGCACTGATGGTGAATGTACCACTAGTGCCGTCCTCGTTGGCGGACACCTTCTTGGTTGCCGGAGGAGCAGCCATCCCTTTCTTACACTTGGCGGTGGAGCTCGATGCAACGTCCTCGACGACGACGCAGCACTCCGAAGAGGTGCGGTTGCCGGAGTGGGCCCCAGAGCACTTGCCGGACTTGGTCTTCGTCTTCTTCCCCCCCGGGAGCTTCAGCGGCAAGTGTGTCCTTCTCTGCCGCAGCTGCTGCATCCCGGTAGATCTTGTCGGCGCAGACAAGCGCATCTTTCTTGTCGCCATGGACAGTGATGACGCTTATCGGCCCCGGCATCTTGAGTACGTTGTAGGCATGGTGAGAAGCTGCCATGAACTTGGCGAGGGCGGGACGGCCGAGTATTCCATTATACGGCAATGGAATATCGGCGACGTCGAATGTGACACGCTCAGTTCTGAAGTTGAGCTCCCCGCCAAAGGTCACCGGCAGAGTGATTTTCCCCTTGGGCTTGCTCCTTCCCGGGTTGATTCCTTGGAAAGAATCGGTCTCTTCGAGCTCGCCATCTGGGATTTGGAGTTTCTTGATCACAGCAGAGGAGATCAAGTTCAGCCCGGCCCCGTCGTCAACCAACATTTTGGTGACCTTGAGGTTGCGGATGGTGGGTGAGACCAGCATCGGCAAGCACCCGACCGCGGTGGTGCGGTCAGGGTGATCCTCAAGGTCAAAAATGATGGGCGTGCTGGTCCATTTGAGGAGCCTGCGCGACTCCACGGGCGGCTCTGCTGCATTCACCTCGCGCACCCACTGCTTGAGCTGGCGATGGGAGGTGTGCAGAGAGGCGCCGCCGTCGACGCACAGGACCTCCGTGGCCTTCTGGAACTCCTGCTCGCTGTTATCCTCATCCTCCATGTCTTCGTCGTCGTCCTCTTCATCCTTGTCGCGGCCCCGGGGAGGTCGGTCACCTTGCCGCTGCTTGGCCTTGCTGCGGCGTCCTCCCCGGCCATTAAACGGCCGCTTCTTGCTTGGTTCTCCTCCGCCACCTTGGGCCTTCTCCTTATCGCGCCTCTCGTACTCAGCTTTCTGCTGCTCGACGAGGTACTCGACGCGTTTGCAGTTGGAGAGGTCGTGGCCCTTGGTGCGGTGGATCTTGCAGTATTGCTTGTCGGGGCCGTCCTGCTTGTCGGCTACCGCTACAGGGGCAGGCTCCTTGCCGGAGCAGCCAGCCTGCGTTTGCTTGGCGGGAGCCTCCTTGCCGGACTTCTCGACGGCAAGCACTTCCTTCTTGTTCACCCTAATTTTCTTACTTTTGCAAGAGACCCTTTTGAAACTTTAGAATTTCTTGATTTCTTGCCCAAGAGTTTGATTATTCATAGGGACAAAGAAGTTCCCAAGAATCACAAGTTCTTAATTAAAGAATTGCCTTCCAAGGATGGCAACACCTAGATATATCTTGTATCGTGCCTAGCTAGGGGCGTAAAACGATAGCGCTTGTTGGGAGGCAACCCAATTTTATGTTTTTTGTTTTTGTTGCTATTAGGGAATAAATATTGCATCGAGCCTCTGATTAGATGTGTCTTCATGTTTTATTTAGTGTTTGTGCCAAGTGGAACCTTTGGTATGACTTGTGTGAAGTTTATATGATCTTGCTGTGAAAAACAGAATAGTTAGAGCTCGCTAAAGTAGTCGTGGGATTTTACCGGAGCGTGCTTTTTAGTTGATTATTTTTGCTGCTGATTGGTAGACAAATTGCGCAAATTTACCAATTAGTTTTAATTTTTTGGAGTTCCAGAAGTAGGCGAACCCTGCAGATTACTATAGACTGTTCTGTTTTTGACAGATTCTGTTTTTCGTGTGTTGTTTGCTTATTCCGATGCATCTATGAGTAATATTGGAGGATATGAACCATAGAGAACTTGGAGTACAGTAGTTTTAACACCAATATAAACAAAGAATTAATTCATTGCTGTATCTTTGAGTAGTGGTTTGCTTTCTCTTACTAACGGAGCTCACGAGAATTTTTGTCTAAGTTTTGTGTTGTGAAGTTTTCAAGTTTTGAGTATTGCTTTGATGGACTATGGAACAAGGAGTAGCAAAGGCCTAAGCTTGGGGATACCCATGGCACCCCAAGTAAATTCAAGATAAGAAAAAGCCTAAGCTTGGGGATGCCACGGGAAGGCATCCCCTCTTTCGTCTTCATCCTTCGGTAACTGTACTTTGAGCTATATTTTTATTCGCAACATGCTATGTGTTTTGCTTGGAGCGTCTTGTATAATTTGAGTCTTTGCTTGTTAGTTTTCCAAAATCATCCTTGCTGGACACACCTTTTTGAGAGAGTTAAATATGGCCTATAAATTGTTAGAACACTCTAAGTGCATCACTTATATCTTCTGAGTTGAATAGTTTTTGCTCTAGTGCTTCACTTATATCTTCTAGAGCATGGTGGTGGTAATATTTTGTAGAAATTGTCGAACTCTCAAGCTTCACTTATATCTATTTGTGAGTCTATTAAAACAGCATGGTAAAGTGTTTTGGCTAAAGAAATTAGTATTCACATGATAAACATCCAATGTCGATGTAGTAAAAAATTTCACACCAAGTGCATTGAATAGAATGAAATGTTGGATGCTTGATAATTATTTTGAGACATGAGGATAGTGATATTAGTGTCATGCTAATGGAGTTATTGTGAAATTGAGAAATACTTATGTTAAGGTTAGTGATTTATGTAGCATGCACGTATGGTGAACCGTTGTGTGACTAAGTTAGAGCATGGGGTATTTGTAGAGTGCCAACCTTTGTGTGGAGGTCGGGGGCGCGCGATGGTTAACTCCTACCAACCTCCCCCCATAGGAGTATGCGTTGATTGCTTTGTTTTGATGACTCGTAAATTTTTGCAATAAGTATATGAGTTCTGATGACTAATGTTGAGTCCATGGATTATACACACTCTCACCCTTCCACCATTTCTAGCCTCTCTTGTACCGCGCAACTTTCGCCGGTGCCATAAACCCACTATATATCCTTCCTCAAAACAGCCACCATATTATTCCTCAAAACAACCACCATACCTACCTATCATGGCATTTCCATAGCCATTTCGAGATATATTGCCATGCAGCTTTCCACCGTTCCGTTTATATGACACGCATCATATTGTCATATTGCCATGCATGATCATGTAGTTGACATCGTATTTGTGGCAAAGCCACCATGCATAATCTTCGCATACATGTCACTCTTGTTTCATTGCACATACCGGTACACCGCCGGAGGCATTCATATAGAGTCATACTTTGTTGTTGTAGTATCGAGTTGTAATATCGTGTTGTAATGAAAGTGTGATGATCATCATTATTAGAGCATTGTCCCATGGGAGGAAAGATTGAATCTATAAAGCCCCTCCGCAAAAAAAAAGAAAAAAAGAAAGGCCAAAGAAAAAAGAAAGGCCCGAAAAAGAAGAAAAAAGAAGAAAAAAGAAAGAAAAAAAGGGACAATTGCTACTATCTTTTCCACACTTGTGCTTCAAAGTAGCACCATATTCTTTATTGTAGAGAGTCTCATCCTTAGTCAGTTTCATATACTAGTGGGAATCTTCATTATAGAACTTTGCTTGCATATTCCAACGATGGGCTTCCTCAAATGCCCTAGGTCTTCGTGAGCAAGCAAGTTGGATGCACACCCACTAGTTTCTTTTGTCGAGCTTTCATTCATATTTAACTCTAGTGCATCCGTAGCATGGCAATCCCTACTCACTGACATTGATATCTATTGATGGGCATCTCTATAGCCCTTTGATATGCCTAATCGATGTGAGACTATCTCCCTCCTTTTTATCTTCTCCACAACCACCTCTATTCCACCCATAGTGCTATATCCATGGCTCACGCTCATGTATTGCGTGAAAGTTGAAAGGTTTGAAAAGATAGAGTATGAAAACAAATGCTTGGCTGAAATCGGGGTTGTGCATGATATGAATATTTTTGTGTGATAATAAGGGAGCATAGCCAACACTATATGATTTTGTAGGGATAACTTTCTTTAGCCATAGTATTTTGAGAAGACATGATTGCTTTGTTACTATTGCTTGAAATATAGACTTTTTTCTTGAATCTTTCAGATTTGAACATTCATGCCACAATTAACAGAATTACATTGACAAACTATATTGGTTAGCATTCCACATAAAAATTCTTTCTTTATCATTTACCTACTCGAGGACGAGCAGTAATTAAGCTTGGGGATGCTTGATACGTCTCCAACGTATCTATAATTTTTGATTGTTCCATGCTATTATTTATGAAGTCTTGGATGTTTAGTGGGCTTTATCATTCACATTTATATCATTTTTGGGACTAACCTACTAACCCAAAGGCCCAGTCCAGATTGCTGTTTTTTTGACTATTTCAGGGTTTTATAGAAAAAGAATATCAAACGGAGTCCAAACAGAATGAAACCTTCGCGAGAGAAATTTTTGGAGGAAATCACGCTCGGGAAACTTCAGGACCTAGTCAGGGGACCGAAGGCCTGCCCTCGAGGGTGGGGGGCGTGCCCCCTTCCCAGGGCGCGCCCCCTGCCTCGAGGCTGGCCCGTGTGGCCCCCGGTGCCCCCCTTCTTCCTATATATACCTACGTACCCCAGAAACTCCATACGCAGAGAGAAAACCCTAATTCCACCGCCGTAGCTTCTGTTCCCGTGGAGATCCCATCTTGGAGCCTGTTCCGGGAGGGGGATCCATCACGGAGGCCTTCATCATCATCATCATCGCCCTCACCATGAGTTTTGAGTAGTTTACCAGAGACCTTCGGGTCCATAGCTAGTATCTAGATGGCTTCTTCTCTCTCTCTCTGGATCTCAATACAAAGTTCTCCTCGGTCTTCGAGGAGATCTATTCGATGTAATCTCTTTTTGCGGTGTGTTTATCGAGATCCGATGAATTGTGAGTTTATGCTCAAGGTTATCTATGAAAGATATTTGGTTCTTCTCTGAACTTTTTATGTGTGCTCATAATATCCTTGCAAGTCTCTTCCAATTATTGGTTTGGTTTGGCCTACTAGATCTGTAGTTCTTGCAATGGGAGAAGTGCTTGGCTTTGGGCTCAATCTTGCGGTGTCCTTTCCCAGTGACAGTAGGGGCAGCAAGCACGTATTGTATTGTTGGCATCGAGGATAAAAAGATGGGGTTTTCCTCATATTGCTTGAGTTTATCCCTCTACATCATGTCATCTTGCTTAAGGCGTTACTCTGTTCGTATGAACTCAATACACTAGATGCATGCTGGATAGCGGTCGATGTGTGGAGTAATAGTAGTAGATGCAGGCAGGAGTCGGTCTACTTGTCTCGGACGTGATGCCTATATACAATGATCATGCCTAGATAGTCTCATAATTATTCGCTTTTCTATCAATTGCTCGACAATAATTTGTTTACCCGCCGTAGAATACCGCTATCATGAGAGAAGCCACTAGAGAAAACTATGGCCCCCGGATCTATTCTCAACATATCAATCTACATCCACTTTACTTACCGCTTTTATTTTATGTTTTATTAAACCAAAAAACCAAAAATATAATTATCATCTCTATCAGATCTCACTCTCGTAAGTGACCGTAAAGGGATTGACAACCCCTTATCGCGTTGGTTGCGAAGTTCTTATTTGTTTGTGCAGGTGCGAGGGACTGGCGCGTGGTCTCCTACTGGATTGATACCTTGGTTCTAAAAAAACTGAGGGAAATACTTACGCTACTGTGCTGCATCTCCCTTTCCTCTTCGAGGGAATACAATGCAAGCTCAAGAGGTAGCAGCGCTCCCACCGCATCGGCCGGCCGGCGCCCTCCCGTGACCGCGCCATGGCCACAGCATCGCCCTGCCGGTGCCCTGTGTCGCCCCGTGCGGGCACACGGGCGCCACACATGCATGCACCACCCGTTAACCCGCCCCGTAGGCCTCTGGGCCGCAGACCACAGCGGCCCAGCCCCTTTTCTAAAAAAGTAAAAAATATATATTAATAAATTAATTAATTAATTAGCTTAATTAATCGTGTTAATTAAACTAATTAATCATGTTCATTAATCCTAATTATCTGTTTAGGTAAACAGACAATGATGGTAGCACCCACAAGTCAGTTTGACTAAGTCAACTGACCGCTGACATCACCCTGACATCATGCTGATTCCCGAAAATGGTTAAAACTTTAGAAAATCATATAAAATGAACCGTAACTCGGATGAAAATATTTTATATATGAAAATCGCTCAGAACGACGAGACGAATCCGAATACTCTGTCCGTTCGTCCGCCACACATCTCTATCATACCGAACATGCAACATTCCCCCTCCGATTCATCTGTCCGAAAACACGAAACATCGGGGATACGTTCTCGGATGTTATTCCCCTTCGCCGGTATCGGGTAGCGCTGTGTTAGAGCAACCTAGCACAGCGTGTTGACACGTCGTGTTTCTCTGTACATCGTTATTCTTTGTATTTATTGTTTCTTCCCCCCTCTTTTCTCCGATAGACCGCGAGACTGATGCTACCTTGGTGATCGGCTGCATCGACGACGACCCCTCCTTCTTGCCAGAGCAACCAGGCAAACCAACCCCCTTTAATCATTCCGATATCGCCCATTCCCTTCTCTCTTATGCTTGCATTAGAACTACTACTGCTTTTTGTATGATCCTATTCTGATGCATAGCCTGTTGTTGATACCTGCTTTCATACCTTACATGTTTATACTAAACTGCTTAATATCGGCTGGTTAGAGACCCACCAGTGACCCCCCACATTGTCCTGACTGCCCCGCTGGATTATCAGAAGACACGATCAACGGGATTGAAGACCAGGCCCCGGCACTGCACATCACGTTCCCCTTAGTTGCTCAACACTACTTGGTTACTATCGAGTGCCGAGGGTGAGACCTCATTAGCACTTCTTATGTTAACCTTGTAGGTTAGTTCATCGGTTATGGTCATCGAGGGTGATTCCTCTTTCTCCACTCCTGATAACGCCAGTGTCGCGCAACTCCTCAAGAGAGGACCTCGAGGGTGACTCCTCTTTCGTTCACCTTGACGATAAACATCAAGTGGAATTCCATCAAGGGTGATTTCCTCAGGTTTTTCCTTTGGTGTTGGACACATAGTTACTATGGTTACTATGACTTTACAACTGTTACTTGGAAAGGCGGGTCGACCCTGAGGGGTACCCGTGAGTGATGAGGAGACGGGTTGACCTAGATGGTACCCGAGAGTTGAATACGAGGCGTGGCCGGGCATTCTTAGCCCTTGCCGCAAGTCCTCGAGACGGGGCGACGGGGTCACATCTTTCGTGAGTCTCTGCTCATTACCACATTGCCAAGACACTAAATGGTTTGGATATTTGATCCAAGGGGCCTCTGTCCTGATAGCGCTAACCATCACGTGGGAATAGTATGGGCGTTCTACGTCGTATGCATCAGCCGAAGCTTAACCGACGTCATTGTGACTGAGCGACGCGCGTCGGGTTGGACTGCGTAAGCACCTACCTTTGTAAGGAGGTAGCCCAGGTCTGCTCACCAACCGCCCACGCAACGTGCAGGAGTTCCTGGGGCGATTGGCCCATGACCCTGGGGGCATAGGGTTTAGTCCGGCGTGCATGACCTCTCTATTAAGCCTAGGTCAGGTTGCGGCGTATTGTTTGGCCGAGGGCGGGCATGACCTGATGGTGTGTCCGGTTGGAGTTAAGCGAGTGTGGTGGGTAAGTTGGTGCACCCCTGCATGGAAGAAAACATCTATCGACAGCCTGTCCTACAGTAACGGATACATGGAGTTGTATCCCGATCAATACAACTAGATCTGGATATTGAGACATGAATAGATATGTGGCTCCGGGATTGCTTCCTCCCAGGGAGTCGAGGAAGGATCTCTGGGCGTTATTGCTACAACATGCTTGATAATTATAATATGTTTTTTTGTACTCTCTTCTACTGCTGCAAGATTGGTGGTTTCCAGAAGATGCTAGTCTTCGATAGACTAGCTTCTCCCCCTATTATTCTGGCATTCTTCATCTTAGTCCACATATACTATCCTTGCTACTGATGCATATGTAGTGTAGATCCTTGCTTGCGAGTGTTGGGGAACGTAGTATTTCAAAATTTTCCTACGATCATGCAAGATCTATCTACCAGATGCATATCAACGAGAGGGGAGAGTGTGTCTACGTACCCTCGTAGACCAAAAGTGAAAGCGTTAGAACAACGCGGTTGATGTAGTCGTGCGTCTTCACGGCCCGACCGATCAAGCACCGAAACTACGGCACCTCCGAGTTCTAGCACACGTTCAGCTTGATGACGTCCCTCGAACTCCGATCCAGCCGAGTGTCGAGGAAGAGTTCCGTCAACACGACGGCGTGGTGACGATCTTGATGTTCTACCGTCGTAGGGCTTCGCCTAAGCACCGCTACAATATTATCGAGGAGAACTATGGTGAAGGGGGGCACCGCACATGGCTAAGAGATCAAGAGATCAATTGTTGTGTATAGAGATGCCCCCTTGCCCCCGTATATAAAGGAGGGAGGGAGAGGCCGGCCTTAGAGGGGGCGCGCCAAGTGTGGGGAGTCCTACTAGGACTCCCAAGTCCTAGTAGGATTCCCCTTTCCTTTCCGGAGTAGGAGAGAAGGAAAGAGGGGGGAGGGAGAACGAAAAGGGGGCTGCACCCCTTGTCCAATTCGGACCAGAAGGGGGTCGCGCAACTCCTTCCTTTTAGCCTCTCTCTTCTATTCCCGTAACTCCATAGTACTCCGAAAATACCCGAATCACTCGGAATCTTTCCGATGTCCGAATATAGTCGTCCAATATATCGATTTTTACGTCTCGACCATTTCGAGACTCCTCGTCATGTCCTCGATCTCATCCGGGACTCCGAACTCCTTCGGTACATCAAAACTCATAAACTCATAATAAAATTGTCATCGAAACCTTAAGCGTGCGGACCCTACGGGTTGAAGAACTATGTAGACATGACCGAGACACCTCTCCGGACAATAACCAATAGCCGAACCTGGATGATCATATTGGCTCCCACATATTCTACGAAGATCTTTATTGGTCAAACCGCATAACAACATACGTTGTTCCCTTTGTCATCGGTATGTTACTTGCCCGAGATTCGATCGTCGGTATCTCAATACCTAGTTCAATCTCGTTACCGGCAAGTCTCTTTACTCGTTTCGTAATACATCATCCCGCAATTAACTCATTAGCTACAATGCTTGCAAGGCTTATAGTGATGTGCATTACCGAGTGGGCCCAGAGATACCTCTCCGACAATCGGAGTGACAAATCCTAATCTCGAAATACGCCAACCCAACAAGTACCTTCGGAGACACATGTAGAGTACCTTTATAATCACCAAGTTACGTTGTGACGTTTGGTAGCACACAAAGTGTTCCTCCGGTATTCGGGAGTTGCACAATCTCATAGTCATAGGAACATGTACAAGTCATGAAGAAAGCAATAGCAGTAAAACATAAACGATCATAGTGCTGAGCTAACGGATGTGTCTTGTCCATCACATCATTCTCCTAATAATGTGATCCCGTTGATCAAATGACAACTCATGTGTATGGCTAGGAAACATAACCATCTTTTATCAATGAGCTAGTCTAGTAGAGGCATACTAGGGACACTCTGTTTTGTCTATGTATTCACACATGTACTAAGTTTCCAATTAATACAATTCTAGCATGAATAATAAACATTTATCATGATATAAGGAAATAAATAATAACTTAATTATTGCATCTAGGGAATATTTTCTTCAGTCTCCCACTTGCACTAGAGTCAGTAATCTAGATCACATTACCATGTGATTAACACCAATAGTTCACATCACCATGTGACTAACACCCATAGTTCTCATCGCCATGTGACCAATACCCAAAGGGTTTACTAGAGTCAACAATCTAGTTCACATCCGCATGTGATTAACACCCAAAGAGTACTAAGGTGTGATCATGTTTTGCTTCGTGAGAGAAGTTTAGTCAACGGGTCTGTTACATTCAGATCTGTATGTATTTTGCAAATTTTTATGTCTACAATGCTCTGCATGGAGCTACTCTAGCTAATTGCTCCCACTTTTAATACGCATCCAGATTGATACTTAGAGTCATCTGGATTAGTGTAAAGCTTGCATCGGCGTAACTCTTTACGACGAACTCTTTATCACCTCCATAATCGAGAAACATTTCCTTAGTCATCGAGTAACTAAGGGTAATTTTGACCGCTGTCCAGTGATCTACTCTTGGATCACTTTTGTACCTTCTTGCCAAACTCATGGTAAGGTACACAACAAGTTTGGTACACAGCATGGCATACTTTATAGAACCTATGACTGAGGCATAGGGAATGACTTTCATTCTTTCTCTATCTTTTGCCGAGGTCGGGCTTTGAGTCTTACTCAACTTCATACCTTACAACTCAGGCAAGAACTCCTTCTCTGACTGATCTATTTTGAACTACTTCAAAAACTTGTCAAGGTATGTATGCATTGAAAAACTTTATCAAGCGTCTCGATCTATCTCTATTGATCTTGAGGCTCAATATGTAAGCAGCTTTACCGAGGTTTTTCTTTGAAAAAACTCCTTTCAAACACTCCTTTATGCTTTCCAGAAAATTTCTACATCATTTCTGATCAACAATATGTCATTCACATATACTTATAAGAAAGGCAATAGTGCTCCCACTCACTTTCTTGTAAATACACGCTTCACCGTAAGTCTGTATAAAACTATATGCTTTGATCAACTTATCAAAGCGTATATTCCAACTCTGAGATGCTTGCACCAGTCCATAGATGAATCGCTGGAGCTTGCACACTTTGTCAGCACCTTTAGGATCGACAAAATCTTCTGGTTGCATCATATACAACTCTTCTTTAAGATATCCATTCAGGAATGCAGTTTTGACATCCATTTGCGAGATTTCATAATCATAAAATGCAGCCATTGCTAACATGATTCAGACAGACTTAAGCATCGCTACGTGTGAGAAAATCTCATCGTAGTCAACTCCTTGAACTTGTCGAAAACCTTTCACAACAAGTCGAGCTTTGTAAACAGTAACATTACTGTCAGCGTCGGTCTTCCTCTTTTAGATCCATTTATTTTCGATGGCTTGCCGATCATCAGGCAAGTCAACCAAAGTCCACACTTTGTTCTCATACATGGATCCCATTTCAGATTTCATGGCCTCAAGCCATTTTGCGGAATCTGGGCTCATCATTACTTCCTCATAGTTTGTAGGTTCATCATGGTCTAGTAACATGACTTCCAGAACCGGGTTGCCGTACCACTCTGGTTGATCTACGAATTTTAGTAGTAACTTGATCCGAAGTTTCATGATCATCATCATTAGCTTCCTCACTAATTTGTGTAGGAATCACTGAAACTAGTTTCTGTGATGTACTACTTTCCAATTCGGGAGAAGGTATAATTACCTCATCAAGTTCCACTTTCCTCCCACTCACTTCTTTCGAGAGAAACTCCTTCTCTAGAAAGGATCCACTCTTAGCAACAAATACCTTGCCTTCGGATCTGTGATAGAAGGTGTACCCAACAGTTTCTTTTGGGTATCCTATGAAGATTTACTTCTCCGATTTGGGTTCGAGCTTATCATGTTGAAACTTTTTCACATAAGCATCGCAGTCCCAAACTTAAAGAAATGACAGCTTAGGTTTGTCGTCAACCCACAGTTCATATGGTGTCATCTCCACGGATTTAGATGGTGCCCTATTTAACGTGAATGTAGTTGTCTCTAATGCATAACCCCAAAAGCGATAGAGGTAGATCGGTAAGAGACATCATCGATCGCACCTTATCTAATAAAGTACTGTTATGACGTTCGGACACACCATTACACTGTCATGTTCCAGGTGGCGTGAGTAGTGAAACTATTTCACATTGTTTTTACTGAAGGCCAAACTCGCTAACTCAAATATTTTACCTCTACGATCATATCGTAGAAACTCTTATTTTCTTGTTACGATGATTCTCCACTTCACTCTGAAATTCTTTGAACTTTTCAAATGTTTCAGACTTGTGCTTCATTAAGTAGATATACCCATATCTGCTCAAATCATCAGTGAAGGTCAGAAAATAACGATACCTGCCGCGAGCTTCAACACTCATTGGTCCGCATACATCACTATGTATGATTTCCAACAACTCTGTTGCTCGCTCCATAGTTTCGGAGAACGGAGTTTTAGTCATCTTTCCCATGAGGCATGGTTCGCAAGCACCAAGTGATTCATAATCAAGTGATTCCAAAAGTCCATCACTATGGAGTTTCTTCATGCGCTTTACACCAATATGACCTAAATGGCAGTGCCACAAATAAGTTGCACTATCATTATTAACCTTGCATCTTTTGGCTTCAATATTATGAATATGTGTATGACACGATCGAGATCCAACAAACCATTTTCATTGGGTGTATGACCATAAAAGGTTTTATTCATGTAAACAGAACAACAATTATTCTCTAACTTACATGAATAACCGTATTGCAAAAAACATGATCAAATCATACTCATGCTCAACACAAACACCAAATAACACTTATTTAGGTTCAACACTAATCCGGAAAGTATAGGGAGTGTGCGATGATGATCATATCAATCTTGGAGCTACTTCCAATACACATCGTCACTTCATCCTTTAACTAGTTTCTGTTCATTATGCAACTCCTATTTCGAGTTACTACTCTTTAGCAACTGAACCGGTATCAAATACCGAGGGGTTGCTATGAACACTAGTAAAATACACATCAATAATCTGTATATCAAATATACCTTTGTTCACTTTGCCATCCTTCTTATCCGCCAAATATCTAGGGCAGTTCCACTTCCAGTGACCATTTCCTTTGCAGTAGAAGCACTTAGTTTCAGGCTTGATTTTAGCTTTGGGTTTCTTCATGGGAATGACAACTTGCTTGTCATTCTTCTTGAAGTTCCCCTTCTATCCCTTTGCCCTTTACTTGAAACAAGTGGTCTTATTAACCATCAATACTTGATGCTCTTTCTTGATTTCTACCTTCGCCGATTTCAGGATCGCGAAGAGCTCGGGAACTACCTTCGTCATCCCTTGCGTATTATAGTTCATCATGAAATTCTACTAACTTGGTGATAGTGACTAGAGAACTTTGTCAATTACTATCTTATCTGGAAGATTAACTCCCACTTGATTCAAGTAATTGTAGTACCCAGACAATCTGAGCACATGCTCACTGGTTCAGCTATTCTCCTCCATCTTGTAGGCAAAGTACTGTCAGAGGTCTTATAACTCTCAACACGGGCATGAGTATGAAATACTAATTTCAACTCTTGGAACATCTTATATGTTTCGTGGCATTGAAAACATTTTTGAAGTCCTGATTCTAAGCCGTAAAGCATGGTGCACTTAAACTATCAAGTAGTCATCATACCGAGCTTTTTTCTAAATGTTCATAACGTCTACATCTGCTCCTGCAATAGGTCTGTCACATAGCGGTGCATCAAGGACATAATACTTCTGTGCAGCAATGAGGATAATCCTCAGATCACGGAACAATTCCGCATCATTGCTACTTACATCTTTCAACTTAGTTTTCTCTAGGAACATATAAAAAATAAACAGGGAGCAACATCGCGAGCTATTGATCTACAACATAGATATGCTAATACTACCAGGACTAAGGTCATGATAAATTAAAGTTCAGTTAATCATATTACTAAAGAACTCCCACTTAGATAGACATCCCTCCGGTCATCTAAATGATCACGTGATCCAAATCAACTAAACCATGTCCGATCATCACGTGAGATGGATTAGTTTCAATGGTGAACATCTTATGTTGATCATATCTACAATATGATTCACGCTCGACCTTTCGGTCTCTAGTATTCCGAGGCCATATCTGCATATGCTAGGCTCGTCAAGTTTAACCCGCGTATTCTGCGTGTGCAAAACTGTCTTACACCCGTTGTATTTGAACGTAGAGCTTATCACACCCGATCATCACGTGGTGTCTCGGCACGAAGAACTTTCGCAATGGTGCATACTCAGGGAGAACACTTGTACCTTGAAATTTTGTAAGGGATCATCTTATAATGCTACCGTCGTACTAAGCAAAATAAGAAGCATAATAAGATAAACATCACATGCAAATAAAAATATGTGACATGATATGGCCATCATCATCTTGTGCTTTTGATCTCCATCTCCAAAGCACCGTCATGATCACCTTCGTCACCGGCGTGACACCTTGATCTCCATCATAGCATCGTTATCGTCTCGCCAACAATTGCTTCTACGACTATCGCTACCGCTTAGTGATAAAGTAAAGCAATTACATGGCGATAGCATTTCATACAATAAAGCGACAACCATATGGCTCCTGCCAGTTGCCGATAACTTTACAAAACATGATCATCTCATACAAAACCGTATAACTCATCATGTCTTGACCATATCACATCAACATGCCCTGCAAAAACAAGTTAGACGTCCTCTACTTTGTTGTTGCAAGTTATACGTGGTTGCTATGGGCTTAGCAAGAACCGTTCTTACCTACGCATACAAAACCACAACGATGTTTCGTCAAGTATGTGATGTTTTAACCTTCACAAGGACCGGACGTAGGCATACTCGATTCAGCTAAAGTGAGAGAGACAGACACCCGCCAGTCACCTTTAAGCAACGAGTGCTCATAATGGTGAAACCAGTCTCGCGTAAGCGTACGTGTAATGTCGGTCCGGGCCGCTTCATCTCACAATACTGCCGAAGCAAAGTATGAAATGCTGGTAAGCAGTATGACTAGTATCGTCCACAACTCACTTGTGTTCTACTCGTGCATATCATCTACGCATAGACCTGGCTCATGATGCCACTATTGGGGAACGTAGTATTTCAAAATTTTCCTACGATCACGCAAGATCTATCTACCAGATGCATATCAACGAGAGGGGAGAATGTGTCTACGTACCCTCGTAGACCGAAAGCGGAAGCGTTAGAACAACGCGGTTGATGTAGTCGTGCGTCTTCACGGCCCGACCGATCAAGCACCGAAACTACGGCACCTCCGAGTTCTAGCACACGTTCAGCTCGATGATGTCCCTCGAACTCCGATCCAGCCATGTGTCGAGGAAGAGTTCCATCAACACGACGGCGTGGTGACGATCTTGATGTTCTACCATCGCAGGGCTTCGCCTAAGCACCGCTACAATATTATCGAGGAGAACTATGGTGTAGGGGGGCACCGTACACGGCTAAGAGATCAAGAGATCAATTGTTGTGTATAGAGATGCCCCCTTGCCCCCGTATATAAAGGAGGGAGGGAGAGGCCGGCCTTAGAGGGGGCGCGCCAAGTGTGGGGAGTCCTACTAGGACTCCCAAGTCCTAGTAGGATTCCCCTTTCCTTTTCGGAGTAGGAGAGAACGAAAGAGGGGGAGAGGGAGAAGGAAAAGGGGGCTGCACCCCTTGTCCAATTCGGACCAGAAGGGGGTCGCGCACCTCCTTCCTTTTAGCCTCTCTTTTCTATTCCCGTAACTCCATAGTACTCCAAAAATACCCGAATCACTCGGAACCTTTCCGATGTCCGAATATAGTCGTCCAATATATCGATTTTTACGTCTCAACCATTTCGAGACTCCTCGTCATGTCCCCGATCTTATCCGGGACTCCGAACTCCTTCGGTACATCAAAACTCATAAACTCATAATAAAACTGTCATCGAAACCTTAAGCGTGCGGACCCTACAGGTTCGAGAACTATGTAGACATGACCGAGACACGTCTCCGGTCAATAACCAATAGCGGAACCTGGATGATCATATTGGCTCCCACATATTCTACGAAGAGCTTTATCGGTCAAACTGCATAAGAACATACGTTGTTCCCTTTGTCATCGGTATGTTGCCTCCCCGAGATTCGATCGTCGGTATCTCAATACCTAGTTCAATCTCGTTACCGGAAAGTCTCTTTACTCGTTTCGTAATACATCATCCCGCAACTAACTCATTAGCTGCAATGCTTGCAAGGCTTATAGTGATGTGCATTACCGAGTGGGCCCAGAGATACCTCTCCGACAATCGGAGTGATAAATCCAAATCTCGAAATACGCCAACCCAACAAGTACCTTCGGAGACACTTGTAGAGTACCTTTATAATCACCCAGTTATGTTGTGACGCTTGGTAGCACACAAACTATTCCTCTGGTATTCGGGAGTTGCATAATCTCATAGTCATAGGAACATGTATAAGTCATGAAGAAAGCAATAGCAGTAAAACATAAACGAACATAGTGCTAAGCTAACGGATGGGTCTTGTCCATCACATCATTCTCCTAACGATGTGATCCCGTTGATCAAATGACAACTTATGTCTATGGCCAGGAAACATAAACATCTTTGATCAATGAGCTAGTCTAGTAGAGGCATACTAGGGACACTCCGTTTTGTCTATGTATTCACACATGTAGTAAGTTTCCGGTTAATACAATTCTAGCATGAATAATAAACATTTATCATGATATAAGGAAATAAATAATAACTTTATTATTGCCTCTAGGGAATATTTCCTTCAGCCTCCCACTTGCACTAGAGTCGATAGTCTAGATCATATCACCATGTGATTAACACCAATAGTTCACATCACCATGTGACTAACACCCATAGTTCTCATCGCCATGTGACCAATACCCAAAGGGTTTACTAGAGTCAACAATCTAGTTCAGATCCTCATGTGATTAACACCCAAAGAGTACTAAGGTGTGATCATGTTTTGCTTCGTGAGACAAGTTTAGTCAACGGGTCTGTTACAATCAGATCTATATGTATTTTGCAAATTTTTATGTCTACAATTCTCTACATGGAGCTACTCTAGCTAATTTCTCCCACTTTTAGTACGCATCCAGATTGATACTTAGAGTCCTCTGGATTAGTGTAAAGCTTGCATCGGCGTAACTCTTTACGACGAACTCTTTATCACCTCCATAATCGAGAAAAATTTCCTTAGTCATCCAGTAACTAAGGATAATTTTGACCGCTGTCCAGTGATCTACTCCTGGATCACTTTTGTACCTTCTTGCCAAACTCATGGTAAGGTACACAACAAGTTTGGTACACATCATGGCATACTTTATAGAACCTATGACTGAGGCATAGGGAATGACTTTCATTCTTTCTCTATCTTTTGCCGAGGTCGGGCTTTGAGTCTTACTCGACCTCATACCTTACAACTCAGGCAAGAACTCCTTCTCTGACTGATCCATTTTGAACTATTTCAAAAACTTTTCAAGGTATGTATGCATTGAAAAACTTTATTTAGCGTCTCGATCTATCTCTATTGATCTTGAGGCTCAATATGTAAGCAGCTTTACCGAGGTTTTTCTTTGAAAAAACTCCTTTCAAACACTCCTTTATGCTTTCCAGAAAATTTCTACATCATTTCTGTTCAACAATATGTCATTCACATATACTTATCAGAAAGGCTATAGTGCTCCCTGTCGGTGTACTAAGGTAGGGGTACCCTAGTACCCCAACTTGTGCACGGGCAGCGGCAGCTCCCCGCGGCAGGGTTCACCACGCGCTTGCCGGAGACCTTCCTGCCCCTTATCTAGCCATTCAAAAACAAAGTATACAAGACAGAAGACCAAGACCCCGGCAAGAGGAGCTTGCCGGGAAGGCCGTCCCAGGCTCGAGATTGCTTAACTAGCACGAGGCCCTGGCAAGAGGAGCTTGTCAGGACGAATAGAAGATTTTATCTTAGAAGACCCGGCAAGGGCTCGGGGAGCGGCAAGCTTCCGGGCCCGGCAAGGTCGAGATCCCCGGCAAGGTGCTTGCCGGGGGAGGTGCGCTGTGTGCCCGCGCTCCAGCTCATCGGCCCACGCGTCGCCCTGGGGCCACTCCAGGGACGCGTGGCGGATGGCTGTGCAGCCTGGGGGACACGGTGGCACTCCACGGCAGAGGATCCATCGCCGTGGCAGACGGAGACGCAACGGCGGGAGCTTTTGGGGTCGACGGCGACGGGCATTAAATGCCCTTGTCCCCCACTGTTAAAGTAGGTATAGACCACTGTTCTGTACTGTAGCTCCACTATTCCCGCACTGTTACAACTACCACCTCTTTTACATTTTTACCCCTTTCTCCTACGTTGACACCTGTCGGTGACCCCTTGCACTATAAAAGGAGGCCCATGCACAACGTGGAGGGGGTTCGAAACCTAGATTACTCTTACGCACGGTGTAGCTGCTTCTTCAAGCTCCCGAGCGCTCAACTCAATACACGACCAAGCAGGAGTAGGGTTTTACGCATCCGTGCGGCCCGAACCTGGGTAAAACTGCCCGCGCGTCTGCCTCGATCTGCTCTTCGTGCTCCCTCCGCCCTCGTACCGCACAGACAAGGGGCTCCGGTCCCATAGGTGTTCGTGGCTGACAGTTTCCCCCGACATCTTTGGCGCGCCGGGTAGGGGGCGTCGAGGTTGTGCGAACCTGATCCGGCGTTCGCGCGGGCGCAATCTTCATTAACCTCTCCAAGTTTCGTCAACAACTTCATCAGCGACAACTCCATGGCCCCGAAGAAGAAGCCTTCGGAGGTCGGGGGCCCGTCTGCGTCTCATCCGCCGCCACCAGAGCCAACGGTGGGCGGGGGAGACGCCGTCGGAAGGGTGGTTGCCGGCGAGGACACTCACGGTGCCACCAGATCCAAGAACAGGACGGACGACCGGACCTCGGTCTCCGTGGACGCGCCACGTCCATCGCAACATACGACGACCCCGCAGCGCCATGCCACGGGAGGTGGTATCCGCTTGCTGGGACAAGGCCATACTGGAGGTTCGCGGGACGCCCCGGACCCCCGTCCGGGCACAAGCAAAGCGAAGGCGCCGGCGCGGGACCCCGCTCCTTCTAACGTCGTTAGAAGTCCGAGCGTATCCCGCTCCTCGCACCGCTCGCCCGCGTTCCCCACTACTCCGGCAGAAGCGCTCGCAAGGGCGCAGCTGCTCCTCGATTTTCCTCCAGCGGCCGACAAAGCCGAGGAATGGAGGGCCACTATCCGGAGCCTGATAGACTTCGCCAACAACGACTCTCCGCAGCAGCCGTCGGCCTCGCGGCCGCGGCAGGCCGAGAAGACGAAGGCTATCGGCGACAAGACTGCCGGAGGTGCGACAAGCGTGCACTCCCCGCCGCAGAAGCAGAAGACGCCGCCCCGCCGGAACAACCCCGACGACGGCTCCACAGCCTCGTCGGACCCGCGGGCCCGTCGGGACCAGCGCCAGGTCCTCGACGACCGGCGAGATGAAGACGCTCGGACCACGATCGAGCGCCGCCGAGAAGCTCGGCGACAATCCGACAAGAGAGCTGGGAACGCTGTCGACGCACCCGCGCCCGGTGAACCAGGCGACTTGCCGTACGCGGCAGGCTGCCCTGCGTTCACCCGCGAGCTGCGGCGCGTCCAGTGGCCCAGCATGAAGAACTTTAAGCCCGACGTACCGGAGAAGTACGACGGCAAGACACACCCCTCGGAGTTTCTCAGCGTCTACACCATAGCAGTGCAAGCTGCCGGGGGGCGCGACGAGAAGATCCTAGCCAACTACTTCCCGCTCGTGCTGAAGCCGAACGTCCGTTCGTGGCTCATGCACTTGCCGGAAGGCTCTATCTCTTCTTGGGCCGACCTCTGCCATCAGTTTGTTGGCGCCTTCACCGGCGGCCACAAACCCCATGGCCAGGAGAGCGATCTCCACATTTTGGCCCAGAAGGAAGGCGAATCCCTGCGCAAGTATATCCAACGTTTCAGCCGGGTACAGCACAACATCCCCGACGTTCACCCTGCTGCGGTTATCAGCGCGTTCCATCAGAACGTGCGTAACCGCCGCATGCGTGAGGAGATGGCGATGACCAAGATCAGGGACGTCAGCGAGCTCTACGCTCTTGCCGACAAGTGCGCCCGTGCAGAAGAGGGGAGGAAACTCCCCGGGGAGGATGCTGGCGCAGGGGGAAGCGACAGCGACGACGTCGCCCCGGCAAAGAAGAGCCGGCGGCGGAACAACAGGAAGAAGGGCAAGAAGGAAGTGCTTGCCGTCGAGAAGTCCGGCAAGGAGGCCCCCGCCAAGCAAGCGCAGGCTGGCGGCTCCGGCAAGGAGCCTGCCCCTGCGGCGGCGGCCGACAAGCCGGGTAGCTCCGACAAGCAATACTGTAAGATTCACCGCACCAAGGGTCACGACCTCTCCAACTGCAAGCGCGTCGAGTACCTCGTCGAACAGCAAAAAGCTGAGTACGAGAGGCGCGACAAGGAGAAGGCCCAAGGTGGCGGGGAAGAGCCCAGCAAGAAGCGGCCATTCAATGGCCGGGGAGGACGCCGCGGCAAGGCCAAGCAGCGGCAAGGAGATCGACCTCCCCGGGGCCGCGACAACGACGAAGACGACGATGAAGACATGGAGGACGACGAGAACAGCGAGCAGGAGTTCCAGAAGGCCACGGAGGTCCTGTGCGTCGACGGTGGCGCCTCCCTGCACACCTCCCACCGCCAGCTGAAACAGTGGGTGCGTGAGGTGAATGCAGCGGAGCCGCCCGTGGAGTCGCGCAGGCTCCTCAAATGGTCCAGCACGCCCATCATTTTTGACCTTGAGGATCACCCTGACCGCACCACGGCGGTCGGGTGCTTGCCGATGCTGGTTTCCCCCACCATCCGCAACCTCAAGGTCACCAAAATGTTGGTTGACGGCGGGGCCGGGCTGAACTTGATCTCCTCTGCTGTGATCAAGAAACTCCAGATTCAAGACGGCAAGCTCGAAGAGACCGGTTCATTCCAAGGAATCAACCCGGGAAGGAGCAAGCCCAAGGGAAAGATTACTCTGCCGGTGACCTTTGGCGGGGAGCTCAACTTCAGGACTGAGCGCATCACCTTTGACGTTGCTGATATTCCATTGCCCTACAATGGGATACTCGGCCGTCCCGCCCTCGCCAAGTTCATGGCAGCTTCCCACTATGCCTACAACGTGCTGAAGATGCCGGGGCCGATAAGCGTCATCACTGTCCACAGCGACAAGAAAGATGCGCTTATTTGCGCCGACAAGATTTACCGGGATGCGGCAGCTGCGGCCGAGAAGGATACTCTTGCCGATGAAGCTCCCGGGGGGAAGAAGACGAAGACCAAGTCCGGCAAGTGCTCTGGGACCCACTCCGGCAACCGCACCTCTTCGGAGTGCTGCGCCGCCGTCGAGGACGTTCCATCGAGCTCCACCGGCAAGAGCAAGAAAGGAATGGCTGCTCCTCCGGCGACCAAGAAGGTGTCCGCAAAGGAGGATGGCACTGGTGGTACCTTCACCATCAGTGCCACCCTTGACAGCAAATAGGAAAGCGCGCTCGTCGCCTTCCTGCGGGCGAATGTCGATGTGTTTGCTTGGCAACCATCTGACATCCCCGGTGTTCCCAGGAAGGTGATTGAGCACAAGCTTGCTGTCTGCCCTCATGCGCGGCCCATTAAGCAAAAAGTGAGGAAGCAAGCCGTGGAGCGCCAAGAGTTCATCAATGAGGAGATCAAGAAACTAGAGGCAGCAGGCCTAGTTAGAGGTGTGATCCATCCGACGTGGTTGGCGAACCCAGTCGTCGTGCGCAAGGCCAACGGGAAGTGGAGACTGTGTATAGACTTCACTGATGTCAATAAAGCATGTCCCAAGGATCCTTTCCCTTTGCCGCGCATTGACCAGATCGTTGACTCCACTGCCGGATGTGAGCTACTCTGTTTTCTTGATGCATACTCAGGCTATCACCAGATTTTCATGGCTAAGGAAGATGAAGAGAAGACTGCATTTATCACTCCATGTGGCACCTATTGCTTCATCCGCATGCCATTTGGATTGAAGAATGCAGGCTCAACTTTTGCAAGGGTAGTGTACACTGCTTTTGAGCCACAGATCCACAGGAATGTAGAAGCCTACATGGATGACATCGTGGTGAAGAGCAAGAGCAAAGAAACACTGATTCAAGACTTAGAAGAAACGTTTCAGAACCTGCGCAGGATACAACTCAAGCTGAACCCCGAGAAGTGCGTCTTTGGAGTTCCCTCCGGCAAGCTTCTCGGGTTCTTTGTATCACAGAGGGGGATTGAAGCCAACCCCGACAAGATCAAAGCCATCGAGCAGATAGAAGCTCCAAAGCGCGTCAAGGATGTCAGAAGGCTTGCAGGTTGCGTTGCTGCCCTCAGTAGGTTCATTTCAAAATCCGCAGAACGCGCCCTACCTTTCTTCAAAATCTTGAAGAAGGCAGGTCCCATGAAGTGGACTCCGAAAGCGGAGGCGGCGTTGCAGGATTTGAAACGGTACCTGTCCTCCACTCCTATACTTGTCGCACCTAAACCACAGGAAAAGTTGTTGCTATACTTAGCGGCAACCAACCAGGTGGTTAGTGCTGCGTTAGTAGCGGAGAGGGAGTCCGACGAGGAGACAGCATCACCGGCAAGCGAATCTAGCGACAAGCAGGGGGCTGTCCCGACAAGCTCTGGCCCCGACAAGGAAGACTCTGCGCAGGAACAAGGAGAAGTGCGGAAGAAGATGGTGCAGCGCCCAGTGTATTTTGTAAGTTCTCTTCTCCAGGGAGCTAGATCAAGGTACTCTGGTGTGCAAAAATTGCTTTTCGGCCTCCTCATGGCTTCAAGAAAGCTGCGCCACTACTTCCAAGCCCATGAGATAACGGTGGTCACTCGCTTTCCATTGAAGAGGATATTGCACAATCCAGAAGCAACAGGCAGGATCGTCGAGTGGGCACTGGAACTGTCAAGCTTTGGACTCAAGTTTGAAAGTACTTCAACCATACAGAGCCGAGCTTTGGCAGAATTCATTGCTGAGTGGACCCCAACGCCAGAAGATGAAGTTCAAGAAACAAGTGTACCCGTACAAGAAGCTACAAGTGAATGGGTAATGTATTTTGATGGTGCCTTCTCATTGCAAGGCGCCGGTGCTGGCGTGGTACTCATCGCGCCCACCGGAGAACACCTCAAATATGTTATCCAGATGCACTTTCCCAGGGAGCAAGCGACAAACAACACTGCAGAATATGAAGGCTTGCTTGCCGGCCTCAGGATTGCGGCCGAACTTGGGATCAAGAAGCTGATTGTGCGGGGCGATTCTCAGTTGGTGGTCCGACAAGTTAACAAGAGCTATCAGAGCCCTTTGATGGAAGCTTATGTCGATGAAGTGAGAAAGCTCGAAGAGCACTTTGAAGGTTTGCAGATGGAGCACATCCCGAGAGCTCAAAATGAGATTGCAGATGGCCTTTCAAAGTGCGCCGCAATGAAGTTACCCGTGGAACCAGGGACCTTTTTGCTCAAGCTGACTCAACCATCAGTTACACCATCAATTGGGCA
>LR738711.1:525158870-525181889 GCA_902687465.1 Secale cereale | reverse complement strand
AAAAAAAAAAAAAAAAAAAAAGAGAGATCAAAGCCCTAAGCGCGCCCCGACGAGCAAAAACAGTAAACCTCTAACTTACGCTGGGGGCTGCGCTGGGGGCTGCTCCCCGGAGCGGCACTCGGGTCCGGCAAGCTCGGCTCCGGTGCGATCCCTGCTTCCGCGACGGATGAGTCTTCTACGACCTCAACTGTGGGCACCCTGACCCTCTTCGCGCGCTGCTCCAAGGTCCTGCAATCACAAGCAACAAGCAAAGTCAAGCGTCAGCAACAATCGAGATATAAAAATCAAGAAGGAGTAAGGTCTCGGGTCCTTACTCTTGGTCCTCCTCGTCGTCCTCGCTCAGCGCGGAGAAGTCAAACTCCACGGTGGGCGCGTCGGCGCGAGGAGCGGAGGATGAAGATTCCCTCGCGCGTTTCGGAGCCACCGGGGCTGGGGGCTGCGTAGGCCCAGCCCCTGTAGTGGCCGGCGCCCGAGAAGTGGGCGGAGCAGCTGCTCCGCTCCGAGAAGATCCTTGCCGGCTCGGTGCCGGCCTGCGGGACGCCTCCGTCGTGGTCCGCGCGCGCGGGGCCTCTGCCGTGGCCGGCACGCCGGTCGCCTTTGGCACGGCTTGGCTCGGTCGGGGAGCTGCCCGGCGAGCTGGCTGTTGCCGGGGCGCTCGCGCCTGCTCCCCCGTCGCCGCCTTGCGGAGACGCTTCAATGGGGACTGCTTCGGGCTCGCCGGGGGCGGGGAGCTCTCCGACGAGGAGAGGTCGTCGGCGTAGAGCTCGGTGGATCCGCCGGTGTTTTCCTCCTCCCCCTCCTCTCCCTCGGCCAGTTCACTGGCCCCAGCGCCTTGCACTGCGGGCCCCTTCCCCTTGGTGGCCCCGCTTCGTCCGGCGCCTTCGCTCCTCGCGGCACCCCTGCTTCCTCCGGCTGTGCCCTCCATTGCCGCGGCCTCCGTCGCGATCCCATTGATCCCGGAGTGCCTCAGCGAGGGGACCCCGGCGAGCGCGTCGGGAGGGAGCTCTAGCAGCCTGCGAATCTCCTCCTTATCCGCCTGGCTGGAGGCATCCGCGGCTTCCGCCTCCGCGGGTGTGTATCCAAAGTTTCCCGCCGCCGCGGCTGCGGCGACTTCTTCAGCGCGAGAAGCCATGTAAGCAATCTCTTGGTCGGTGGTGGCCCGCGTGTGCAGCTTGAGATCGTCCGTCTTCTCCAACACCTCCGCAAGGTTGTCGTAGAACTCGAGGACGTCGATAGGCTTGGGCGCGATCCACGTGCGCTCCAATCCATGAGAGTCGCACGCGGGCATCATAGCGACAAGGCGATCCCGGGCGCTGCTGGCGCAGAGCGGCACCACTCCCCGGGGAGCGCGGAAGTACTCGGGGTGTGCCGGGTCGAACTTGAAAAGTTCCCTGACCATACCCCGCAGCTCGAGTGTTGTGAAGTTAAAATTGAGGCCGGGGCGCAGCCTCATGATGTCTGCCGGGCCGCCGTATTGCCACGCCGGCCTTTTCCGGTCTTGGAGGGGGGCGATCCGGCGACGAAGAAAGTCCGCGCCCACTTCAGCGACAGACAGCGGCGCCATCCGAAGACGAAGGATTCTGACGAGAGCGATATCCAGCTTGGAATCGTCGGAATCGAAATTACTCCAATCCCTGCCGCGCACGATGGGCGATGTGCGCGGCGCGGTGAAGTGTTGCGGCCGCTCCTCGACGACCCAGCACCACTCCGCGCGCCACTCTTCCCACTTGCCGCGGAGCTCCCCCGGCAAGCAGGCTGATTTCTTATTCAGCCTAAACACCCAAGAGATTCCTCCGGAGAGGGGGGCGTCGGCCTCTACTCTGGGGATGAAAAAGTGCCTAAAGAGAGCTACGTTGGGCTGGATTCCTACGAAGTTTTCGCACATGTGTGCGAAAACGGACATGGTGAGGATGGCGTTGGGAGTGAAGTCGAGGAGGTGGAGGCCATAAGTATTCATGATATCGCAGAAAAAGTTTGAGAAGGGAGGGCACAGACCGCAGTGGAAGAAGGCTGCGAAAAAGTAATACCCGCCGGGGTAGTGGTCCTTGGCGACAGCCGGGTAGACGCGCGTGCGGGGGTGCGCTGGGGTCTCCTTGGCCCAGAACAAATAATATTTGTTCCAAAGCTCCCGCACGCCGAGCTTCGGCGCGAAGACAATGTGCTCCTTCCGGTACGCGGCGAGCTTCGCCGCCTGATCTGACTTCTCCCGCTTGGACTTCTCCGACTTCGCCTTGTCGGTCTTTGGGGCCATGGCGGACGCGGTGGAAGGAAGGGGACGAAGAGCTTGGTGGTGGCGGAGGAGTAGAGGCAAAGCGCAGAGGAATCTAAGGAAGAAGACGATGGCAATGAGTGCGCAGGGAGGGGAACCGCGCCGCTCTCTCTGCTTTTATGGGAGAGTGGGGGGCGTTTCGCCCTTCCCATTAAAGAAATCGTGGGCACGTCCCATCCCACGGCGCCGCAATCGACGCGTGCCGTTGCCGTGGGGTGCGGCGGATATGGAAGTGGATTCGGCGCGCCGCGGGCCGCGGGTGCCCGTGCACTGTTTTGGGCCTGGCCCAACAGCGCTCGGCACCGTGTGTGGCCCAGGCCCGGGGGCTCCTGTCGGTGTACTAAGGTAGGGGTACCCTAGTACCCCAACTTGTGCACGGGCAGCGGCAGCTCCCCGCGGCAGGGTTCACCACGCGCTTGCCGGAGACCTTCCTGCCCCTTGTCTAGCCATTCAAAAACAAAGTATACAAGACAGAAGACCAAGACCCCGGCCAGAGGAGCTTGCCGGGAAGGCCGTCCCAGGCTCGAGATTGCTTAACTAGCACGAGGCCCTGGCAAGAGGAGCTTGTCAGGACGAATAGAAGATTTTATCTTAGAAGACCCGGCAAGGGCTCGGGGAGCGGCAAGCTTCCGGGCCCGGCAAGGTCGAGATCCCCGGCAAGGTGCTTGCCGGGGGAGGTGCGCTGTGTGCCCGCGCTCCAGCTCATCGGCCCACGCGTCGCCCTGGGGCCACTCCAGGGACGCGTGGCGGATGGCTGTGCAGCCTGGGGGACACGGTGGCACTCCACGGCAGAGGATCCATCGCCGTGGCAGACGGAGACGCAACGGCGGGAGCTTTTGGGGTCGACGGCGACGGGCATTAAATGCCCTTGTCCCCCACTGTTAAAGTAGGTATAGACCACTGTTCTGTACTGTAGCTCCACTATTCCCGCACTGTTACAACTACCACCTCTTTTACATTTTTACCCCTTTCTCCTACGTTGACACCTGTCGGTGACCCCTTGCACTATAAAAGGAGGCCCATGCACAACGTGGAGGGGGTTCGAAACCTAGATTACTCTTACGCACGGTGTAGCTGCTTCTTCAAGCTCCCGAGCGCTCAACTCAATACACGACCAAGCAGGAGTAGGGTTTTACGCATCCGTGCGGCCCGAACCTGGGTAAAACTGCCCGCGCGTCTGCCTCGATCTGCTCTTCGTGCTCCCTCCGCCCTCGTACCGCACAGACAAGGGGCTCCGGTCCCATAGGTGTTCGTGGCGGACAGTTTCCCCCGACACTCCCACTCACTTTCTTGTAAATACAGGCTTCACCGTAAGTCTGTATAAAACTATATGCTTTGATCAACTTATCAAAGCGTATATTCCAACTCTGAGATGCTTGCACCAGTCCATAGATGGATCGCTGGAGCTTGCACACTTTGTCATCACCTTTAGGATCGACAAAACCTTCTGGTTGCATCATACACAACTCTTCTTTAAGATATCCATTCAGGAATGTAGTTTTGACATCCATTTGCCAGATTTCATAATCATAAAATGCGGCCATTGCTAACATGATTCAGACAGACTTAAGCATCGCTACGTGTGAGAAAATCTCATCGTAGTCAAATCCTTGAACTTGTCGAAAACCTTTCACAACAAGTCGAGCTTTGTAAACAGTAACATTACTGTCAGCGTCGGTCTTCCTCTTTTAGATCCATTTATTTCGATAGCTTGCCGATCATCGGGCAAGTCAACCAAAGTCCACACTTTGTTCTCATACATGGATCCCATCTCAGATTTCATGGCCTCAAGCCATTTTGCAGAATCTCGGCTCATCATTACTTCCTCATAGTTTGTAGGGTCATCATGGTCTAGTAACATGACTTCCAGAACCGGGTTGCCGTACCACTCTGGCGCGGAATGTACTCTGGTTGATCTACGAAGTTTAGTAGTAACTTGATCCGAAGTTTCATGATCATCATCATTAGCTTCCTCACTAATTGGTGTAGGAATCACTGAAACTAGTTTCTGTGATGTACTACTTTCCAATTCGGGAGAAGGTACAATTACCTCATCAAGTTCCACTTTCCTCCCACTCACTTCTTTCGAGAGAAACTCCTTCTCTAGAAAGGATCCACTCTTAGCAACAAAGACCTTGCCTTCGGATCTGTGATAGAAGGTGTACCCAACAATTTCTTTTGGGTATCCTATGAAGATTTACTTCTCCGATTTGGGTTCGAGCTTATCATGTTGAAACTTTTTCACATAAGCATCGTAGTCCCAAACTTAAAGAAATGACAGCTTAGGTTTCTCGTCAACCCACAGTTCATATGGTGTCATCTCCACGGATTTAGATGGTGCCCTATTTAACGTGAATGTAGTTGTCTCTAATGCATAACCCCAAAAGCGATAGTGGTAGATCGGTAAGAGACATCATCGATCGCACCTTATCTAATAAAGTACGGTTATGACGTTCGGACACACCATTACACTATGGTGTTCCAGGTGGCGTGAGTAGTGAAACTATTACACATTGTTTTTACTGAAGGCCAAACTCGCTAACTAAAATATTGTACCTCTACGATCATATCGTAGAAACTCTTATTTTCTTGTTACGATGATTCTCCACTTCACTCTGAAATTCTTTGAACTTTTCAAATGTTTCAGACTTGTGCTTCATTAAGTAGATATACCCATATCTGCTCAAATCATCAGTGAAGGTCAGAAAATAACGATACGTGCCGCGAGCTTCAACACTCATTGGTCCGCATACATCAGTATGTATGATTTCCAACAACTCTGTTGCTCGCTCCACAGTTCCGGAGAACGGCGTTTTAGTTATGTTTTCCATGAGGCATGGTTCGCAAGCACCAAGTGATTCATAATCAAGTGATTCCAAAAGTCCATCACTATGGAGTTTCTTCATGCGCTTTACACCAATATGACCAAAACGGCAGTGCCACAAATAAGTTGCACTATCATTATTAACCTTGCATCTTTTGGCTTCAATATTATGAATATGTGTATCACACGATCGAGATCTAACAAACCATTTTCATTGGGTGTATGACCATAGAAGGTTTTATTCATGTAAACAGAACAACAATTATTCTCTAACTTACATGAATAACCGTATTGCAATAAACATGATCAAATCATATTCATGCTCAACACAAACACGAAATAACACTTATTTAGGTTCAACACTAATCTCGAAAGTATAGGGAGTGTGCGATGATGATCATATCAATCTTGGAACTACTTCCAATACACATCGTCACTTCATCCTTTAACTAGTTTATGTTCATTATGCAACTCCTATTTCGAGTTACTACTATTTAGCAACTGTACCAGTATCAAATACCGAGGGGTTGCTATGAACACTAGTAAAATACACATAAATAATCTGTATATCAAATATACCTTTGTTCACTTTGCCATCCTTCTTATCCGCCAAATATCTAGGGCAGTTCCACTTCCAGTGACCATTTCCTTTGCAGTAGAAGCACTTAGTTTCAGGCTTGAGTTTAGCTTTGGGTTTCTTCATGGGAATGACAACTTGCTTGTCATTCTTCTTTAAGTTCCCCTTCTATCCCTTTGCCCTTTACTTGAAACAAGTGGTCTTATTAACCATCAATACTTGATGCTCTTTCTTGATTTCTACCTTAGCCGATTTTAGGATCGCGAAGAGCTCGGGAACTACCTTCATAATCCCTTGGGTATTATAGTTCATCACGAAATTCTACTAACTTGGTGATAGTGACTAGAGAACTTTGTCAATTACTATCTTATCTGGAAGATTAACTCCCACTTGATTCAAGTAATTGTAGTACCCAGACAATCTGAGCACATGCTCACTGCTTGAGCTATTCTCCTCCATCTTGTAGGCAAAGTACTGTCAGAGGTCTTATACCTCTTGACACGGGCATGAGTATGAAATACTAATTTCAACTCTTGGAACATCTTATATGTTCCGTGGCGTTCAAAACGTTTTTGAAGTCCCGGTTCTAAGCCGTAAAGCATGGTGCACTTAAACTATCAAGTAGTCATCATACCGAGCTTTTGTCAAAACGTTCATAACGTCTACATCTGCTCCTGCAATAGGTCTGTCACCTAGCGGTGCATCAAGGACATAATACTTTTGTGCAGCAAAGAGGATAATCCTCAGATCACGGAACAATTCCGCATCATTGCCACTTACATCTTTCAACTTAGTTTTCTCTAGGAACATATAAAAAATAAACAGGGAGCAACATCGCGAGCTATTGATCTACAACATAGATATGCTAATACTACCAGGACTAAGTTCATGATAAATTAAAGTTCAGTTAATCATATTACTAAAGAACTCCCACTTAGATAAACATCCCTCCAGTCATCTAAATGATCACGTGATCCAAATCAACTAAACCATGTCCGATCATCACGTGAGATGGAGTAGTTTCAATGGTGTACATCTTATGTTGATCATATCTACTATATGATTCATGCTCGACCTTTCGGTCTCCAGTGGTCTGAGGCCATATCTGCATATGCTAGGCTCGTCAAGTTTAACCCGAGTATTCTGCGTGTGCAAAACTGTCTTACACTCGTTGTATTTGAACATAGAGCTTATCACACCCGATCATCACGTGGTGTCTCGGCACGAAGAACTTTCGCAACGGTGCATACTCAGGGAGAACACTTGTACCTTGAAATTTTGTAAGGGATCATCTTATAATGCTACCATCGTAATAAGAAAAATAAGAAGCATAATAAGATAAACATCACATGCAAATCATAATATGTGACATGATATGGCCATCATCATCTTGTGCTTTTGATCTCCATCTCCAAAGCACCGTCATGATCACCTTCGTCACCGGCGCGACACCTTGATCTCCCTCGTAGCATCGTTGTCGTCTCGCCAACTATTGCTTCTACGACTATCGCTACCACTTAGTGATAAAGTAAAGCAATTACATGGCGATTGCACTTCATACAATAAAGCGACAACCATATGGCTCCTGCCAGTTGCCGATAACTTTACAAAACATGATCATCTCATACATAACCATATAACTCATCATGTCTTGACCATATCACATCACAACATGCCCTGCAAAAACAAGTTAGACGTCCTCTACTTTGTTGTTGCAAGTTTTACGTGGCTGCTATGGGCTTAGCAAGAACCGTTCTTACCTACGCATACAAAACCACAACGATGTTTCATCAAGTATGTGCTGTTTTAACCTTCACAAGGACCGGGCGTAGGCATACTCGATTCAGCTAAAGTGAGAGATACAGACACCCGCCAGTCACCTTTAAGCAACGAGTGCTCATAACGGTGAAACCTGTCTCGCGTAAGCGTATGCGTAATGTTGGTCCGGGCCGCTTCATCTCACAATACCGCCGAAGCAAAGTATGACATACTGGTAAGCAGTATGCCTAGTATCGTCCAGAACTCACTTGTGTTCTACTCGTGCATATCATCTCGCATAGACCTGGCTCATGATGCCACTGTTGGGGAACGTAGTATTTCAAAATTTTCCAACGATCACGCAAGATCTATCTACCAGATGCATATCAACGAGAGGGGAGAGTGTGTCTACGTACCATCGTAGACCGAAAGCGGAAGCGTTAGAACAACGCCGTTGATGTAGTCGTGCGTCTTCACGGCCCGACCGATCAAGCACCGAAACTACGGCACCTCCGAGTTCTAGCACACGTTCAGCTCGATGACGTCCCTCGAACTCCGATCCAGCCGAGTGTCGAGGAAGAGTTCCGTCAACACAACAGCGTGGTGACGATCTTGATGTTCTACCGTCGCAAGGCTTCTCCTAAGCACCGCTACAATATTATCGAGGAGAACTGTGGTGGAGGGGTGCACCGCACACGGCTAAGAGATCAAGAGATCAATTGTTGTGTATAGAGATGCCCCCTTGCCCCCGTATATAAAGGAGGGAGGGAGAGGCCGGCCTTAGAGGGGGCGCGCCAACTGTGGGGAGTCCTACTAGGACTCCCAAGTCCTAGTAGGATTCCCCTTTCCTTAGGAGAGAAGGAAAGAGGGGGAGAGGGAGAAGGAAAAGGGGGCTGCACCCCTTGTCCAATTTGGACCAGAAGGGGGTCGCGCACCTCCTTCCTTTTAGCCTCTCTCTTCTATTCCCGTAACTCCATAGTACTTCGAAAATACCCGAATCACTCGGAACCTTTACGATGTCTGAATATAGTCGTCCAATATATCGATTTTTACGTCTCGACCATTTCGAGACTCCTCGTCATGTCCCTGATCTCATCCGGGACTCCGAACTCCTTCGGTACATCAAAACTCATAAACTCATAATAAATCTGTCATCGAAACCTTAAGCGTGCGGACCCTACGGGTTCGAGAACTGTGTAGACATGACCGAGACACGTCTCCGGTCAATAACCAATAGCGGAACCTGGATGATCATATTGGCTCCCACATATTCTACGAAGATCTTTATCGGTCAAACCGCATAACAACATACGTTGTTCCCTTTGTCATCGGTATGTACTTGCCCGAGATTCGATCGTCGGTATCTCAATACCTAGTGCAATCTCGTTACCGGCAAGTCTCTTTACTCATTTCGTTATACATCATCCCGCAACTAACTCATTAGCTGCAATGCTTGCAAGGCTTATAGTGATGTGCATTACCGAGTGTCGGGGAAACTGGTCACCCACGAACATCTATGGGACCGGAGCCCCTTCTACGGTACGGCAAGGGTGCGGAGGGAGCACGAAGAGCGGATCGAGGGGCACACGCGGGCGGTTTACCCAGGTTCGGGCCGCGCGGACGCGTAAAACCCTACTCCTGCCTTGGTTGTATTGAGTTCTTGGGCTTGGGAGCTTGAAGATCTACAGTACCAGCTACACCGAGCATGGAGTGATCGATTTTCCAGAGTCGAACCCCCCCTACGTTGTGCATGGGCCTCCTTTTATAGCTCAAAGGGGTCACCGACAGGTGCCAACGTAGACGAGGGTAAAAGTGTAAAATCGGTAGTAGCTGTAACAGTGCGTGAACAATGTATGAACAGTGGTCTTCACCTAACTCTGACGGTGGGGGACAAGGGCATTGAATGCCCGTCGCCGTCGCCCCAAAAGCGTCCGTCCATGCGTCTCCGTTCGCCACGGCGATAGCCTCGTCACCGCTGCTTGCCACCGTGTACCCCAGGCTGCACAACCATCTGCATAAGCTTCTTGAGGTTCCCCAGGGCGACGCGTGGTCAGATGAGCTGGAGCGCAGGCACACAGCATAAGCTTCCCCGGCAAGCACCTTGCCGGGGTCGCAATCTTGCCGGGCCCGGAAGCTTGTCGCTCTCCGGACCCTGCCGGGGCGCATGATGCACCGCGATATACCTTCTTGAGGTGCCGTTCTTTGGTCTTCCTGGCAAGCTCCTCTTGCCAGGGTCTTGTGCTAGGATGATATCCTTGAGTTTGGTGCGGCCTTCCCGGCAAGCTCCTCTTGCCGGAGCCTTGTCTCTTAATCTTGAATACTTTGTTCTTGAATGGCTTCAAGGGGTCCAGAGTGGGCTTTGGCGGGCGCGTGGTGAGCCAGACCGCGGGACGCTGCTACTGCCCGTGCACAAGTCGGGATACAAAGGTACCCCTACTTTAGTACACCGACACCGAGTGGGCCCAGAGATACCTCTCCGACAATCGGAGTGACAAATCCTAATCTCGAAATACGCCAACCCAACAAGTACCTTCGGAGACACCTGTAGAGTACCTTTATAATCACCCAGTTATGTTGTGATGTTTGGTAGCACACAAAGTGTTCCTCCGGTATTCGGGAGTTGCATAATCTCATAGTCATAGGAACATGTATGAGTCATGAAGAAAGCAATAGCAGTAAAACATAAACGATCATAGTGCTAAGCTAACGGATGGGTCTTGTCCATCACATCATTCTCCTAATGATGTGATCCCGTTGATCAAATGACAACTCATGTCTATGGCTAGGAAACATAACCATCTTTGATCAATGAGCTAGTCTAGTAGAGGCATACTAGGGACACTCTGTTTTGTCTATGTATTCACACATGTACTAAGTTTCCGGTTAATACAATTCTAGCATGAATAATAAACATTTATCATGATATAAGGAAATAAATAATAACTTTATTATTGCCTCTAGGGCATATTTCCTTCAGCGAGTACTTTGGATGAGTAATCATGGTTGCTTTGCTGCCCCTTTTCCCCCTTCTTTCTTCTTTCTGGTTGATGCAACCGGATGGTGGAGTTAAGGAGCCAAAAGCCACCTTTGACGACTGCTACTACCCTGATGGAGGCTACTACTACGTGAAGACCGCCGACAACCAGTCGTAGTTAGGAGGTCCCAGGCAGGAGGCCTTGCCTTTTCGATCGTGTTGTTTTTGTGCTAGCCTTCTTAAGGCAAACTTGCTTAACTTATGTCTGTACTCATATATTGTTGCTTCCGCTGACTCTTGTGTATTCGAGCTTATGTATTCGAGCCATCGAGGCCCCTGGCTTGTAATATAAAGCTTGTATAATTTTATTTGTGTCTAGAGTTGTGTTGTGATATCTTCCAGTGAGTCCCTGATCTTGGTCGTATACATTTGCGTGCATGATTAGTGTACGGTCAAATCGGGGGCGTCACAAGTTGGTATCAGAGCCGACTACCTGTAGGAACCCCCCTTTCCAACTCCTTGGCCGAAGTTGAGTCTAGTCTTTGGAAAAAATGTTTTACTAACATGGCTGTGTGGCTTACGGGCCCACATCGCCATTGGGTGGTATTATGATCTTTTACTCCTCGCTTATACTCCGGGACTCTGAACTCTCTTCTTTTCGGGTTAAATGAATTTACTAACTACATTAGGTTCTTGTAACGACTTTCCCCGAATAGCCCCTCCATTCCAGATGGTTGCCCGCTTCACTAGAAGACTTCGAATATATAATCCGATCTACTCCCGAGAGCTTGTGTTCATTTCTTTTGCAATCCTTAATACCGTTGAATCCTTATGGATAACTGCGTACCCTCACCGTTCATACTTTCATTGCTAGTTGTTCTTGATATTACAAGATACCCGAAAGTATTCTCCGACTTTCGAGAATCCTTTTCCGACTACCTTGCAACTCTTTTCCGCCTGAATACCCCTACAAATAATTTCTCACACTTACCGGGGACTCGTTCATCCCAAGTTGATCTTATGCCTCACAAAATCCTTGGAATGCAATCCAATCTCCCGAAGATCCTCTGTGGCCTATTGCTCTCGAAAGTCTTGCCTGCCTGCATTATGGTTAATCCACATGTCTAGCGATATACGTTAAACCCTTTGTGATTGACTTTCTGATCTTATTGATTAAATAGGTTGCAAATAGTCGCAATCATCAGTCAAACTAGAATCAGTTCTACCAGCTCAGACATCATTCCAAATATGAGCTGGTTCTTGACCAATCAAATCACTGTCGATTGTACCCCTAAGTCATTGCAACTTACCCATCCTTAATTAGAGTGGTTGCTTCTGACCGCTTGATTTGGAAATCATAACTCCTTTGCATTTGAGTTTTGAATTAGTCAGTTGTTTCTACAAACTAATCTCTATGTATTCTTTCTTCTTCTGGTTGAGTACCGATGCTCACATCAGATCCCTTGTAGACCACCGGATCCTTTGTTGCATTTTATCTGACAGTATCCTTCATATTCAAATACCTTGTAAGTTCTACCATGGTATATAATGCCTAGGGTAAAATATATCATCTGCTTTCTCAACCATGCTCTGCTTTCGAGCTTGTATAATTTGCTCCTGAAGTTTGCATAGTTTGACTCTAAGATGCCCCGAGGGGTTGAACTTATGGCTTCCTTAATCTGTGCAAACCCGAAGGTTTTCCAAGGTTCATACTCCTCTGGTAATTCACCAGGCAAGTCTTTGCAATCAATTCATTTTTAATAGGGCAGTGAATGAAAGAATATGCATTGAAGAAGTGGGAGTCAACCTTGAAGTTTCTGTTCATGCCCATGGACATGATATAGATCTCATCATTAAAGCTTCTCTTAAATTAATTATCCCCTTGATATAAGTTCGTCTTATATCTGGGATCTGGCCTTTTTCAATCGTGGTTCCGACCATGCTCTCCTTTAAATACCATTTCTCGAACAAGTTAAACCACTTGTCCTCTACAGGTCAATGCACCTGTCCAACCTCTATTAGGATCTACCTTTGAGTATTACCCCGTTGTATCTCGATAATGTTACAGAACCATATTACTTATTATGAGTTCTTCTTCAAGTATTACTTCCCACCGATTCCAATTTTCCCCGGGTTCTGAGTTGTTAGACACTCAAGGACACCGATAAATGAATCAATTCCACACTCTGATTCAATAACTCTAAGTAATCTCCATTGCTTATGAGTTTATTAATTCTTCAAGTCGTATCTAGCCTGATCGGCTTTATCATTATCGTGCACCTTTTTAAACTATACTACCTGGTCCTTCTTCCCGGAGCACAATTTCATTACTGAGCTAAGGGCCAGTTCTTTTGCTAGCTTTTTTGGGCTTCCAGAATAAGCTGCCCCCAACCCAGCTTATTCTAGAAGCCCAATCAATTTTTTTCTTTTAGAAGCCTACTAATGAAGTCTTAACTACTAGGCTTCTAAAAAAAATTGGTTTGGGCTTCTAGAATAAGCTGGGTAGGGGGTAGCTTATTTCAGCTTATTCTAGAAGCTAGCAAAAGAACTGGCCCTAAGCTTACGCCGTTATTCCTCGGCATATCATTCGCCTTGAACAACGAGCTTGATTTCAAGTTTGTATTGTTCTAGTGGTTTCAATAACCATTCGCTCCTTCATTCATTTGGCTTGATGTCATCGCCGATCGATTACATCTTAATGAAATCTCTCGAAAAATGTGTCGTGATCATCATCAATAATGATTTGCCTTTTTCCAAGTTGTAAATCGAATTTGTGATGGGAAATACCATCCTTTCCCCTAGATGATATGATTTAACATCGACAACATTCTTGAATTCCCTCCATGTCAGGCCCAAGATGCGATTCTATCTCGATCACGTGACAGTTATGTGATTGGGGCACAGCCGCATTTCGGGCGCTTAGCAAGATGGATATCATTCCATCGTACCATTACATACATACATGCGGATACAACAATACATACAAGTCACATGAATACAACAACATCAATACAAGGTATCCGACTACGGATACAAACATGAAAAGCACAAAGACATCCATTTGCTATCCCAGGCTGCCGACCCAGAACCTAACCCAAGACTAAAGAAGAAGAAGAAGAAAGAACTCCAACACAACGATCATCGCTCTCACGTCAAGACAGTGGAAACCTGCACCTGCAACTGTTGTTGTAGTATCTGTGAGCCACGAGGACTCAGCAATCCCATAACCATGGGTAACAAGACTTATCTTAGGGAAATCCGATCAGGCTCGGTATCCCGGTGCACAAGACATTTCGACAATGGTAAAACAAGTCCAGCAAGACCTCCCGGCGTGCCGACACCCTGATAGTAGTCGCACGTATCTCTTCTCATGCCACGACCGGATGGGACAAGCTACAGGTATGCCAGATACCTCGAGTTTCCCCGAGGCGGCCCTGCAGGACCCCCGTTTGGGACCAACACCATCAGCAATGGCCCCCCTTTATGTAGAAGAATCCTCGGGTAGCCCTAACTCCCTATGCAATTTAATTAATTAATTAAGTTGTTATTATGAGAAAATTAAAACCAATGTTGGGCATTGCTGGAGGAGTTTTATTCAAAGACGAACTGTCAAGGGGTCCCCATATACCCAACCGTGTAAGGAACGCAAAATCAAGGAACATAATGCCAGTTTATCGGCTCCTAAGGTGACATGAGTGGAACAAAACACCGAGCAAAAGGCCAAGCCTTCCACCCATGCCCAGTATATAGGTGTGTTAATATATAATAATAGATATCGTGATATTCCAACAACAAGTTCCAACATGGAACGATCTTCATCTTTACCTGCAACTAATAATGCTATAAGAGGGGCTGAGCAAGCGGGTAACATAGCCAAACAATGGTTTGCTAGGAAGGTTTCAAAGGTTAGAGGTTTCATGGCAACAAGGAGAGGCTGACAATAATGATGGGTAGCGCGACATATAACGATAGCATCGAGACTCTAAGCATGGAAATGATAGTAAAGGTATCCAAGGGTATGGTCATCTTGCCTGAGATCCCGCAAGGAAGAAGAAAGGTTCCATGAAGAACACGAAGAATAAGCCTTGATGAAGAACCACGGGTAGACGAACGAATCCTCACGATTGCAACGGAACAAGCACTAACGAGAAGAAGCAAGCAATACAGTAAAAACACGACACAAGAACATGACAATATGCTCAACCAAGTATGATGCAAGACAAGTCTATATATGATGCAATACATGGCAAGGTAGGAAGCACACAAGAACAACACAAGTCTATATATGATGCAATACATGGCAAGATATGATGCAAGACAAGTCTATACAGGAAACTATACATGGCAAGGTTGGAAGCACAGGAAAACAACACAAGAACATGTCAATATGTTCAACCAAGTAGGATGCAAGACAAGTCTATATATGATGGAAAACATGGCAAGGCAGGAAGCACTCAAAAACAACACAAGCCAACAAGTTTAAATGAGGCCGGAAACTACCTATAACAAATCCGGTAAGTCCTCATATGCATAGTTTGAAATTAGTCCATATCTGAACAAACCTTAAGTTAAAGTTGTTAAACAGCAGGTTAACATGCACCATGATGATCTACATGAAATTCTAGTCAAGTTTCATATAAAGTTCATTTAATTCGGAGCTACGACCTAGAAGATATGAGCAAAACAAGACAAGCAAGGCAATGGTGCAAGATGAACCCAAACATCAAGCAAACATGCTACAAACATGAAAACAATATGATATTATGATTCTACATGCAAAATCACACAAGTTTCATATAAGGCACACTCAAAACGGAGCAACGGGCTAAAAGATACACATGAAGCAAGATATAACAACAAGCTGAAGTTCACAGCCACATAGCAACTTTGGAGCAAGGTAAATATAAGCTAATTTCACCCATACATGGTAACAAGAAGCATGGATCTGAAGTAGACATTATACTTAACAAGTAGGAACTTAGAACACACTCAAAAGCTTGTTGTAACACATTTAAACAAGCATGGCAAGTTGCAATAAAATTATCCAGACTTAGCCAAAATCTGGGAAGGCAAAACATCATCACGATGCTGTCTTCGGAGGCACAAAACAACATGCATATCAACTCAACTAAGTATATAAAGAGCATGGACATGTTGTAGACATATCCTACAGCAAACAACTCCATTGGAGCATCTCCATAGGAGGCATGGATCAATAGCAACAAGCTACACCAAATTGAACAGGCTGATGCAACACACATGATGACATGGCAAGATGCACACGCAAGCAGATGACATGGCAACGACGACGAATAACTGGCTGTCACCTGGTGCACCGGTCTCGGGGTGTTACAACACTCCCCTACTAACAAGAGATCTCGTCCCGAGATCTTAGAAACGAGACGGAAGAGCAAAAGGAAGAACAACGTTCTTCGAGGACAAAAGAGTGAAACCAAAGAATATCGATAAGTTGAACACTTGCAAGAAAGGATATAACGGATATGAACGAAGTTGCAGACACTTTGTTAGACAAGAGGAAGAAGGAATATGACAAGAACCCAAAAGGTTGAAGGAATAAGAATGAATTCGAAACCACTCCGATTAATAAGAGATAGAAAAGGAATTTCAACGAAGTAATTCGGGCAACATTCCGGCTGAAACTGAAAGAAATAGCACACCGGTTGAACATGAATGGAATAAAAGAAGAACTTGAGGAGATGGAACGATACTCGACGAGAGTAACAACATAAACCCTCCAGAAGAATTGAAATAATGGAATTAAAAGAACGGAGAAGAAGATGATAACTTGAGCACAAGTGACATGAACTAGAATTTATAAGAGAAAGAATTGAACGGAGTTGGTGAGAAAATCAACAACAAAAGAATAAGCTTGTCGTGGACTTATGTAAACATCTCAAGACTTGAGGTGAATTATGCCGCAACCAAATATATTGAATAGTTGAGCTGAAGGAAGAGATGCACAACTCGACTATAAAAGAATATTGAGAATTATTTGCATCTCGGGACACAAAAGAATGATGCTTGAGCTGCTCCAGAAGAATTAGACGAATATTTGTAGAATGAATTAAATGATGAATAACCACCACGAAGAAGTCCGGTAATGAAAGGATGATGATATTGAAATGACGAACGAAAAGAATAAGAATAAAGCCTTTCGATGATTTAGATGGAGGTAACGACGAGATAGCCGAGAAAACTTGAACTCCGAAAAGAAAAGATTAAGAACTTGGGACTAGAATTTATTCGTCAAGAATAAACTCCGAAGAAAGGAATAAATCAACTTGATGAAAAGAATAAGAATTATGTTATGCTTATCCTCCACCAATAAATTGGTGAGAAGCAATGGACTTTGCACACCAATTATTCACGTTGAAATGATTAAAGAGATATATATGGCTAACTTGCGAAAATCTCCATGACACACCGGTAGAATTGGAAAGAACGAATGAATTGATATGATAGCACCGGAAAAGAACTCTTGAGCGAACCACCATAAGAGAATTAACATGGAGTGAATACAAGAGAGTGAATCGCCGGGAAGAATAAATAACTTGAGGGAATTTGAATGACGAGAACGAAGAGATCGCGAACTGATTAAAGAATACTTGAACGAAACACCGGACGAAGTGGGATGAACAAAGAGGCATCGATGAAGAATATTTGAAGGACGAAGTTGAAAACTGAGAACGAAGAAATCTTCTGAAATGATGGCCTTCGGAGGAACACAATTAAAAGAATTCGGTAAGTACTCCAGATGAATGAAAAGAAGAAAGGTTGAACCAATGATGAAAAGAATTGAAAGCGATCTTGGTGAAGGCATATGACTTATGGAATCCATACTTACGTCACACTTGAAAAAAAAATCGGAACCTCCGGGAAATAAAAGAGTCAGGTAAGATCCTGGGAAAAGACATGTGGGTTATGAGCCCACCGAAGAGAAAACACCATTGAAAATGATCGAAAAGGAGATGATGCACCGGAATGATTCAAAGACTCGAATGAGGTGATAACCTTGAATAAATTAGAACACAGACGAATTCCCTAAGCTATCTTGGAACTCCGGAATAATTAAAAGGCTAGAGGCGAATGAGACGAGGGAAAAACTTGAGCCAATAAAAGAATAAGAACAATACAGATATTGGAATTGAATCCACCGAAAAAGAAGAACCGGTGAAGAATATCAAACGAGAGGAGAATTCATCGGAGAAGAAAAGAGAAGAATGATGACGAGCTAGACGAGAATTCACCGGTTGAAATAACTGAGGAAAGAATGCAAAGGATTCCCACGAGTAGGATGGATACCCAATTAAGGAATCCGGCTCCGAGAAGCAAAAGGGTGGGCGGGTGGGAAAAGAAAGTCCACTTCGGACGGGGAAAAACAACATCAGTTGAAAAGAACTGAGGTTGAACTTGCAAAGAATAAGAGGGTTGAATCCACTTGACGAGAGATGCACCAAATGAAAGAACCGACAACGCAACAAACGAAAAACTAACCACGCGATCCTAAAAAAAATCAAGGGGAAGAGGAGTAATTCAAAACACGTACGTCAAGATTCCTCACCAGAGCGACGAAGGGGCTGAGGAGTAAAAAGAATTCCTACTCTCTGATATAACTAGACTCCGAAAAAAGTTTTTGCTAGACTTGACAACGGCCAAACTACGATCAATCAAGGGGGCTCCTATGGTCGGTCAAGGCTCTGATACCAACTTGTCAGGCCCACGAAGCGATTCTAACCCGATCACGTGACACTTACGTGATTGGGGAACAACCGCATTTCGGGTGCTTAGCAAGATGGATATCATTACATCGTACCATTACATACATACATGGGGATACAACAATACATACAAGTCACATCAATACAACAACATCAATACAAGGTATCCGACTACGGATACAAACATGAAAAGCATAAAGACATCCATCTGCTATCCCCGGCTGCCGACCCGGAACCTAACCCAAGATTGAAGAAGAAGATGAAGAAAGAACTCCAACACAACGATCATCACTCTCACGTCAAGACAGCGGAAACCTGCACCTACAACTGTTGTTGTAGTATCTGTGAGCCACGAGGACTCAGCAATCCCATAACCATGGGTAACAGGACTATCAAAGCTTAATGGGTAGGAAGAGGTAAAGTGGTGAGGTTGCAGCAGCGGCTAAGCCAAAGTATGGTGGCTAACTTACGAGTACAAGAATAAGATGAGCATCTACGCAAACGGTCGCAACTAGTAGTGATCGCTAAAGATCCTGAACTACCTACGAGTCAAACATAACCCCATTGTGTTCTCTTCTCAAAGTGAAAAGAGACAGTCACGATTACTCACACAGTTGTGTGTTTTACTTTGGATCCTCTGTCAAGTTTTCTACAACCGGACATTAACAAATTCCAATCTGCCACATAACCGCGGGCACGGCTTTCGAAAGATCATAACCCTGCAGGTGTGTCCCAACTTAGCTCATCACAAGCTCTCACGATCAGCTGAAGTAATAATAATTATTACCCATTATCTTAGGGAAATCCGATCAGGCTCGGTATCCCGGTGCACAAGACATTTCGACAATGGTAAAACAAGTCCAGCAAGACCTCCCGGCATGCCGACTCTCTGATAGTAGCCGCGTGTATCTCGTCTCAGGCCACGACCTGATGGGACAAGCTACAGGTATGCCAGATACCTCGAGTTTCCCCGAGGCGGCCATGCAGGACCCCCGTTTGGGACCAACACCGTCAGCACTGGCACCCCTTTATGTAGAAGAATCCTCGGGTAGCGCTAACCCCCTATGCAATTTAATTAATTAATTAAGTTGTTATTATGAGAAAATTAAAACCAATGTTGGGTCTTGCTGGAGGAGTTTTATTCAAAGACGAACTGTCAAGGGGTCCCCATATACCCAACTGTGTAAGGAATGCAAAATCAAGGGACATAATGCCGGTTTATCGGCTCCTAAGGTGGCATGAGTGGAACAAAACACCGAGCAAAAGGCCAAGCCTTCCACCCATGCCCAGTATATAGGTGTGTTAATATATAATAATAGATATTGTGATATTCCAACAACAAGTTCTAACATGGAACGATCTTCATCTTTACCTGCAACTAACAACGCTATAAGAGGGGCTGAGCAAGCGGGTAACATAGAGAAACAATGGTTTGCTAGGAAGGTTTCAAAGGTTAGAGGTTTCATGGCAACAAGGAGATGCTGACAATAATGATGGGTAGCGCGACATATAACGATAGCATCGAGACACTAAGTATGGCAATGATAGTAAAGGTATCCAAGGGTATGGTCATCTTGCCTGAGATCCCGCAAGGAAGAAGAACGGTTCCATGAAGAAGACGAAGAAGAAGCCCTGAAGAAGAACCACGGGTAGACGAACGAATCCTCACGATCGCAACGGAACAAGCACTAACGAGAAGAAGCAAGCAATACGGTAAACACACGACACAAGAACATGACAATATGCTCAACCAAGTATGATGCAAGAAAAGTCTATATATGATGCAATACATGGCAAGGTAGGAAGCACACAAGAACAACACAAGTCTATATATGATGCAATACATGGCAAGGTATGATGCAAGACAAGTTTATACAGGAAGCAATACATGGCAAGGTAGGAAGCACATGAAAACAACACAAGAACATGACAATATGCTCAACCAAGTAGGATAAAAGATAAGTCTATATATGATGCAAAACATGGCAAGGCAGGAAGCACTCAAAAACAACACAAGCCAACAAGTTTAAATGAGGCCGGAAACTACCTATAACAAATCCGGTAAGTCCTCATATGCATAGTTTGAAATTAGTCCAGATCTGAACAAACCTTAAGTTAAAGTTGTTAAACAGCAGGTTAACATGCACCATGATGATCTACACGAAATTCTAGTCAAGTTTCATATAAAGTTCATTTAATTCGGAGCTACGGCCTAGAAGATATGAGCAAAACAAGACAAGCAAGGCAATGGTGCAAGATGCACCCAAACATCAAGCAAACACACTCCAAACATGAAAACAATATGATATTATGATTCTACATGTAAAATCACACAAGTTTCATATAAGGCATACTCAAAACGGAGCAACGGGCTAAAAGATACACATGAAACAAGATATAACAACAAGCTGAAGTTAACAGCCACATAGCAACTTTGGAGCAAGGCAAATATAAGCTAATTTCACCCAAACATGGTAACAAGAAGCATGGATCTGAACTAGACATTATACTTAACAAGTAGGAACTTAGAACACAGTCAAAAGCTTGCTGGAACACATTTAAACAAGCATGGCAAGTTGCAATAAAATTATCCAGACCTAGCCAAAATCTGGGAAGGCAAAACATCATCACGATGCTGCCTTCGGAGGCAGAAAACAACATGCATATCAACTCAACTAAGTATATAAAGAGCATGGACATGTAGTAGACATATCCTACAGCAAACAACTCCATTGGAGCATCTCCATAGGAGGCATGGATCAATAGCAACAAGCTACACCAAATTGAACATGCTGATGCAACACACATGATGACATGGCAAGATGCACACGCAAGCAGATGACATGGCAACGACGACGAATAACTGGCTGAAACTTGACGCACCGTTCTCGGGGTGTCACACTCCAACACAAAGTTGTTCTTGTTTTGTGTTATACCTTGAGTTCCTTGTTATCCGACTTATGATATGCTCTACCTTGGAGTACTACCATCTTCCATGTCAAGTGTGTCGTGAGAATTTCACCACCCCCTTATGAATTCTTGATACAAGCAATACTTCTCGCCATCTTTGTTCGTTCCCTGGTCCCCATGTTGTTTCTAACCGGAAGCCCAACAACTGAAGTATTACATGCGATTTCAAAACTTCTAGCAAACCGAATGCTTTGAAATGAATGGTCGATAGTTTCATTCCAACCCTTCTGGTTACTAAACCTCCATGCTAACATTGCGCTTGCTACGTGGTACGTATTTCCAGGTGCATCTCGCTTAATTGTGAAAATTCATGTCTAGGGAAATCTCGAGGCATTGTTTCTGAGCCCGTCGGCTTCATCCTCATCTTCCCTTGCTGAAATTGTATGACTTATTTTATAAGTTGTTTCCGATAGATCCTGTTGTATCCAAAGTCTGACCTTTGCTTGAAGACCAGGTTGGGGCTATCTCGAAGCATGTCTATGCCAGTCCGAAGATCCACAAGAACATTGTAAGGGCAATGCAAAATGTTTCTTGCTTAATTATCCAAACACCATTGTATGGAATGCCATGAAAGTTCTCTCCCCTTACCTACAGGGTTTTCTACATTATATCCTCTCATGGATGTCATGCTCAGCTTGTCCTTGGGAAGGATATACCCCTAAAATATGTGTTTAAACACGTTTTCCTTTCCATTGTTTTGTTTTACCTTTCTTGTAATCTACTTAACTAAGCGGTGATAATTCCATGCTTAGGTAAACACCTCGATGTACAATTTTGTCAGAAAGACCCTGTTACTATTGTTGCTGACATTTCCATAACCACCGATGGACGAGAACCTTGCCTATTGGTCCGCCTCGTTTCAACGAGCAGCAAAATGGTTTTCTTCGTCCCTCGCCCTTGGTACCGATGTTGTTGCCGACATAACTAACATGCTATCCTCTGACATGCCTTACTTACATGACCAGGCAAGACATCACCGTCCTTCCTACTTTCAACCCACATGGTGGGCCCATAACCCACAGGTCCCAGGATCGAAACCTGACTCTCCTGTACATCCTTGTTTTTCCAAAATTGTTCCTCACTCTTGGCTTCGTATGTAAATCACGAGCCACATTCCTAGTGATCTATTTAGGCATCAGACGCAATACATATTTCCATTGCTCTGAACCCATTTCAACCTCTGTTTCAGGCAACGAACGATTGCTTACCCAGTTGAAGCTTCTAATTGCACTCATAAATTTGCTCTCGATGGCTTTCTTGTATTTCAACTCGAGAGATGCATCTATGCCACGTTCACTGAGATAGTCCCCAGGAACCTATCTTGTGTTGAGCTCCGTCCTTCCCGAGTCTTTCCCCCTTACTCTACCTCCTAAAATTTCGGGACGAGATTTCTTGTAGTGGAGGAGATTTGTAACGCCCGGATAATTAAGCTAGAGTAATCCCCCATTAATGGTGCCATGTCATCACATTACTGTTGCTAATCCTCAGTTGATCCAAACCTTAGTTCAAACTCAAATTCAAACTAAAGCTCAAATTCAAATTTCTCAAACAAGCAAATTAAAATGTTCAAAGTGTGACAATTATTCCATAACTAATTATGGTGGTGACCCAACATTTGTCTAAAGTATTTAGGTGCCATTTTGACAATATAATAGTGGCTTAAGCAATCAATTAAATGCCTTTTGTGAATTCTAAAAGGTTAAACTATTTCACTTGTGTGTGAAACTTTTGTGACACAGGTAGAAGTAGCAACACTAATTTAGAAACTACTTTTGTGTTTTAACTAAGCTAAATTATTGTGGTAGATAATTAAAGCAGATAAGGTATATTTAAAAAAAGGAAAAGAAAGCCCCCCCCCCGCCCTTTCTTTTCCCCACTTGGCCTTAACCCAGCTCGCAGAGACAAGTC
>LR738711.1:525148011-525158785 GCA_902687465.1 Secale cereale | reverse complement strand
TGACCTAATTGGTCGTCTCCACTCCCCCCCCCCACGAACCCACTCCACCCTGATCCCCTTTCTCTCTCTCGCTTGGTTCCTCACCCACCCGATTTGGGTGTTGGATCGGGGCAGCGACTGCGCCGCCCCGCCACCCATCATCGTCGGCGCCACCTTCTCCGTCGCTCGTCCCCATCCTCCTCCTCGCCGGACGCCATCAAGCCACGCCTCCCCGACCACTTCCCCGACGTCGTCCTCACGCCTCACCGCCCTGAACCCCTGCAACGGGGGTGAGCTGCCATCATCCTTTCTTTCCTCTGCCCCGGTGTCGCTCACCGCATCCACTGTCCGTCTGTGCTCCTGCCTCGGCCATGCACCGCGCCTGCTCGCCGCGCACTAAGCGCGCCCGCAGCTCTGCTAACGCGTGCTCGCGCCCCCACCCAAACCTCGTACTGCTGCTGTCGCCGCCGTCTCCCTGCTGCTGCTCGGTGCACTGCGGCCACTTGCTCCCCGTCCGCATCGTCCGCCTCACAGCAGCCACCCCGCGCCCCGGCCGCCTTCCCCATAGCCCGTCTCTTGCCGCTGCCCCGCGTGCGGACCGCCGTCGCTAGCGCCTACCGCCGCCCGTCGTGCCCTCCTGCTCCTCCCTCTGCGCCGCTGCGGCCTCGCAGCGAAAAACCATCGACTGGCTGCGTGCCCGCCGTGCTCGCCACGGCCATGCCGCGCCCAGCCGTCGCCTGGCCCCGATCGGGCCAGCTCCGGCCGGCCACCGTCGCCGCGCCCCCACCACACCGGCCGGTCGGCGCCCTCCCATGGTCGCGCCATGGCCACGGCCCTGCCCCGCCGGTGCCCTGTGTCGCGCCGTGCGGGCACACGGGTGCCACACACGCACGCACCGCCCGTTATCCCGCCCCGTAGGCCTCTGGGCCGCTGACCACAGGGGCCCAGCCCCTTTTTTAAAAAGAAGTTAAAAAATATATATTAATAAATTATTTAAAATAATTAATTAGCTTAATTAGTCCTGTTAATGAAACTAATTAATCATGTTCATTAATCCTAATTATCTGTTTAGGTAAACAGACAATGATGGAAGGACCCACACGTCAGTTTGACTAAGTCAACTGACCGCTGACATCACCCTGACATCATGCTGATGTCATCACATACTATTCTGGATAATGTTGATTTAAATTAATTAAATAAATTCCCGAAAATGGTTAAAACTTTAGAAAATCATATAAAATGAACCGTAACTCGGATGAAAATATTTTATATATGAAAATCGCTCAGAACGACGAGACGAATCCGAATACGCTGTCCGTTCGTCCGCCACACATCTCTATCATACCGAACATGCAACATTCCCCCTCCGATTCATCTGTCTGAAAACACGAAACACAGGGGATACGTTCTCGGATGTTATCCCCCTTCACCGGTATCGGGTAGCGCTGTGTTAGAGCACCCTAGCACTGCGTGTTGACACGTCGTGTTTCTCTGTACATCGTTATGCTTTGTATTTATTGTTTCTTCCCCCCTCTTCTCTCCGATAGACCGCGAGACTGATGCTACCTTGGTGATCGGCTGCATCGACGACGACCCCTCCTTCTTGCCAGAGCAACCAGGCAAACCAACCCCCTTTGATCATTCCGATATCGCCCATTCCCTTCTCTCTTATGCTTGTATTAGAACTGCTACTGCTTTTTGTATGATCCTATTCTGATGCATAGCCTGTTGTTGATACCTGCTTTCATACCTTACATGTTTATACTAAACTGCTTAGTATAGGCTGGTTAGAGATCCACAAGTGACCCCCCATATTGTCCCGACTACCCCGCTGGATTATCAGAAGACCCGATCAACGGGATCTAAGACCAGGCCCCGGCACCGCACATCACTTTCCCCTTAGTTGCTCGACAATACTGGGTTACTATCGAGTGCCGAGGGTGAGACCTCATTAGCACTTCTGATGTTAACCTTGTAGGTTAGTTCATCGGTTATGGTCATCGAGGGTGATTCCTCTTTCTCCACTCCTGATAACGCCACTGTCGTGCAACTCCTCAAGAGCGGACCTCGAGGGTGACTCCTCTTTAGTTCACCTTGACGATAAACATCAGGTGGAATTCCATCGAGGGTGATTTCCTCAGGTTTTTCCTTTGGTCTTGGACACACAGTTACAACTCTTACTTGGAACGGCGGGTCGACCCCGAGGGGTACCCGCGAGTGATGTGGAGACAGGTTGACCTGGAGGGTACCCGAGAGTTGAATACGAGGCGTGGCCGGGCATTCTTAGCCCTTGCCGCAAGTCCTCGAGTCGGGGCGACGGGGTCACATCTTTCGTGAGTCTCTACTCTTTACCGCGTTCCCAAGACACTAAACGGTTTGGATATTTGATCCAAGGGGCCTCTGTCCTGATAGCGCTAACCATCACGTGGGCATAGTATGGGCATTCTACGGGGTATGCATCAACCGAAGCTTAACTGACGTCATTGCGACTGAGCGGCGTACGCCGGGCTGGAATGTGTAAGCACCAACCTATTTAAGGAGGTAGCCCAGGTGTGCTCACCGACCGCCCACGCAACGTGCAGGAGTTTCTCGGGGCAATTGGCCGATGACCCCTGGGGGCATAGGGTTTAGTCCGGCATGCATGACCTCTCTATTAAGCCTAGGTCGGGTTGCGGCGTATTGTTTGGCCGAGGGCGGGCATGACCTAATGGTCTGTCCGGCCGGAGTTAAGCGAGCGTGGTGGGTAAGTTGGTGCACCCCTGCAGGGAAGAAAACATCTATCGATAGCCTGTCCTACTATAACGGACACTTGGAGTTGTATCCCGATCGATACAACTAGAATTGGATATTGAGACATGAATGGATATGTGGCTCCGGGATTGCTTCCTCGCAGGGAGTCGAGGAAGGATCTCTGGGCGTTATTGCTACAACATGCTTGATAATTATAATATGTTTTTCTGTACTCTCTTCTACTCCTGCAAGATTGGTGGTTTCCAGAAGATGCTAGTCTTCGATAGGACTAGCTTCTCCCCCTCTTATTCTGGCATTCTACAGCTTAGTCCACAAATACTATCCTTTTCATTGATGTCGATACATATGTAGTGTAGATCATTGCTTGCGAGTACTTTGGATGAGTACTCACGGTTGCTTTGCTCCCCCTTTCCCCCTTCTTTCTTCTTTCTGGTTGATGCAACCAGATGGTGGAGTCCAGGAGCCAGAAGCCACCTTTAAAGACTGCTACTACCCCGATGGAGGCTACTACTACGTGAAGACCGCCAACGACCAGGGGTAGTTAGGAGGTCCCAGGCAGGAGGCCTTGCCTTTTCGATCGTGTTGTTTTTGTGCTAGCATTTTTATAGCAAACTTGCTTAACTTATGTCTGTACTCAGATATTGTTGCTTCCGCTGACTCTTGTGTATTCGAGCTTATGTATTCGGGCCCTCGAGGCCCCTGGCTTGTAATATAAAGCTTGTCTTATTTTATTTGTGTCTAGAGTTATGTTGTGATATCTTCCATTGAGTCCCTGATCTTGGTCGTACACATTTGTGTGCATGATTAGTGTACGGTCAAATCGGGGGCGTCACAGATACCATGCCAACTTTCAACTTTTCACAGTTCATTTGAAATGCTTTTCAATTTCAGGGTTATTTAGTTTTAAAAAATCAGTAAAAGCATGAGAAGTGCCAAATGAAGTCAGAAAGGGTTGAAAATTGATGATGTGGCTCTGAATGGTGCATTTTGAACACACAAAAAGTCTGGAGTTCAAATAAGTTCAAAAAAACAAAATATCTTTGTAACAGATGATTTTCGTATGAAACTCTGATACTTCGAATGCGATTGTCCATTTCGTACACGTAGTGCGTCCAGTTTTTGCCGTAACCCTCTCAACTTTTTAGCATACGCTATTTGGGTGAAATGATTATACGAATGCCAACTTTCGACCTTTTCAGAGTTCATTTGTAATGCTTTTCAATTTCAGGGCCATTTAGCTTAAAAATTCAGTAAATGCATGAAAAATACCAAACGAAGTGAGAAAGGGTTGAAAATTGATGATGTGGGTCTGAATGGGGCATTTTGAACACACAAAAAGTCTGGAGTTCAAATAAGTTCAAATAAATGAAATCTCTATGTAACAGTTGAGTTTTCGTCCGAAACCGTGATACTTCGATAGAGATTGTCATTTCTTCCACGTAGTGTGTCCAGTTTTTGCTGTAACCCTCTCAACTTTTTGGCATCTGCTATGTGGGTGAAATGATTATACTATGCCAACTTTCAACCTATTCAGAGTTCATTTGTAATGCTTTTCAATTTCAGGGACATTTAGATTTGAAAACATCAGTAAATGCATGAAAAATACCAAATGAAGTCAGAAAGGGTGGAAAATTGATGATTTGGCTTTGAATGGTGCATTTTGAACACACAAAAAGTCTGGAGTTCAGATAAGTTCAAATAAATGAAATCCCTTTGTAACAGGTGAGTATTAGTCCGAAACCCTGATACTTCGATAGAGATTGTCATTTCGTACGCGTAGTGCATCCAGTTTTTGCCGTAACCCTCTCAACTTTTTAGCATATGCTATGTAGGTGAAATGATGATACCATTCCAACATTCAACCTTTTCAGAGTTCATTTGAAATGCTTTGCAATTTCAGGGTCGTTTAGTTTTAAAAAAATTAGTAAATGCATGAAAAATACCAAATGAAGTCAGAAAGGGTTGAAAATTGATGATGTGGCTTTGAATGGTGCATTTTGAACACACAAAAAGTCTGGAGTTCAAATAAGTTCAAATAAATGAAATCCCTTTGTAACAGATTAGTTTTCTTCCGAAACCCTGATACTTCGAAAGAGATTGTCAATTTCGTACACGTAGTGCGTCTAGTTTTTGTCGTAACCCTCTCAACTTTTTAGCATATGCTATGTGGGTGAATTGATGATACCACGCCAACTTTCAACCTTTTCAGAGTTCATTTGTAATGCTTTTCAATTTCAGGGCCATTTAGCTCTAAAAACAGTAAATGCATGAAAAATACCAAATGAAGTCAGAAATGGTTGAAAATTGATGATGTGGCTGTGAATGGTGCATTTTGAACACACAAAAAGTCTAGAGTTCGAATAAGTTCAAATAAATGAAATCCCTTTGTAACAGATGAGTTTTCGTTCGAAACCCTCATACTTCGAAAGAGGTTGTCCATTTCATACACGTAGTGCGTCCAGTGTTTGCCTTAACCCTCTCAACTTTTTAGCATATGTTATGTGGGTGAAATGATGATACCATGCCAACTTCAACCTTTTCAAAGATCATTAGTGATGCTTTTCAATTTCAAGGTCATTTAGCTTAAAAACTAAGTAAATGCATGAAAAATACCAAATGAAGTCAGAAAGGGTTGAAAATTGATGTCGTGGCTTTGAATGGTGCATTTTGAACACACAAGAAGTCTGGAGTTCAAATAAGTTAAAAAAACTAAATATCTTTGTAACAAATGATTTTCGTATGAAACCGTGATACATCAAATGAGATTGTCAATTTCGTACACGTAGTTCCTCCTGTTTTTGCCGTAACCCTCTCAACTTTTTAGCATATGCTATGTGGGTGAAATGCATGATACCATGCCAATTTTCAACCTTTTCAGAGTTCAATTGTAATGCTTTTCAATTTCTGGGTGATTTAGCTTAAAAATCAGTAAATGCATGAGAAATGCCAAATGAAGTCGGAAAGAGTTGAAAATTGATGATGTGGCTGTGAATGGTGCATTTTGAACACACAAAAACTCTGGAGTTCAAATAAGTTCAAATAAATAAAATCCCTTTGTAACAGATGAGCTTCGTATGAAACCCTGATACTTCGAATGGCCTTGTCCATTTCGTACACGTAGTGCGTCCAGTTTTTGCCGTAACCCTCTCAATTTTTTAGCACATGCCATGTGGGTCAAATGATCATACCATGCCAAGTTGCAACCTTTTCACAGTTCATTTGTAATGCTTTTCAATTTCAGGGTCATTTATTTTGAAAAAAGAAGTAAATGCATGAAAACTACCAAATGAAGTAAGAATGGCTTGAAAATTGATGATGTGGCTTTGAATGGTGCATTTTGAACACACAAGAAGTCTGCAGTTCAAATAAGTTCAAATAAATAAAATCCCTTTGTAACAGATGAGTTTCGTCCGAAACCCTCATACTTTTATAGAGATTGTCATTTCGTACACACAGTGCGTCCAGTTTTTGCCGTAACCCTCTCCACTTTTTAGCATATGCTATGTGGGTGAAATGATGGTACCATGCCAACTTTCAACCTTTTCAGAACTCATTTGTAATGCTTTTCAATTTCAGTTTCATTTAGCTTAAAAAATTAGTAAATGCATGAAAAATACCAAATTAAGTCAGAAAGGGTTGAAAATTAATGATGTGGCTTTGAATGCTTTATTTTGAAGACACAAAAAGTCTGGAGTTCACATAAGTTCAAAAAATCAAATATCTTTGTAATAGATGAGTTTTCGTACGAAACCCTGATACATCGAACGAGATTGTCCATTTTGTACACGAAGTGCATCTAGTTTTTGCCGTAATCCTCTCATCTTTTTATCACATGCTATGTGGGTCAAATGATGATACCATCCCAACTTTCAACCTTTTCAGAGTTCATTTGTAATGCTTTTCAATTTCAGGGTCATTTAGCTAGAAAAAAATCTGTAAATGCATGAAAAATACCAGATGAAGTCACAAAGGGTAGAAAATTGATGATGTGGCTAGAATGGTGCATTTTGAACACACAAAAAGTCTGGAGTTCAAATAAGTTCAAATAAATGAAATCCCTTTGTACCTGTTGAGTTTTCGTCCGAAACCCTGATACTTCGAAAGAGATTGTCCATTTCGTACACGTACTGCGTCCAGCTTTTGCCATAACCCTCTCAACTTTTTAGCATAAGCTATGTGGGTGAAATGATGATGCCATGCCAACTTTCAACCTTTTCAGAGTTCATTTGTAAAGCTTTTAAATTTCAGGGTCATTTAGTTTAAAAAATCAGTAAATGCATAAAAATTACGAAATGAAGTCAGAAATGGTTGAAAATTGAAGACGTGGCTCTGAATGGTGCTTTTTGAACACACAAAAAGTCTATAGTTCAAAAAAGTTAAACAAATGAAATATCTTTGTAACAGATGAGTTTTCGTATGAAACCGTGATACTCCGAAAGAGATTGTCCATTTCGTACACGAAGTGCATCCAGTTTTTGCCGTAATACTCTCATCTTTTTAGCACATGCTATATGGGTAAAATGACGATACCATGCCGACTTTCAACCTTTTTAGAGTTCACTTGTAATGCTTTTCAATTTCAGGGTCATTTAGCTTAAAAATCAGTAAATGCATGGAAAATACCAAATGAAGTCAGAAAGGGTTGAAAATTGATGATGTGGCTTTGAATGGTGAATTTTGAACACACAAATAGTCTGGAGTTCAAATAAGTTCAAATAAATTAAATCCCTTTGTAACAGATGAGTTTTCGTCGAAACCCTCATACTTCGATAGAGATTGTCATTTCGTACACGTAGTTCTTCCAGTTTTTGCCGCAACCCTCTCAACTTTTAGCATATGCTTTGTGGATTAAATCATGATACCATGCCTACTTTCAACCTTTTCCGAGTTGATTTGAAATTCTTTCCAATTTAAGGGTCATTTAGTTTAAAAAAATCAGTAAATGCATGAAAAATACCAAATGAAGTCAGAAAGGGTTGAAAATTGATGATGTGGGTTTGAATGGTGAAATTTGAACACACAATAGTTTGGAGTTCAAATAAGTTCAAATAAATGAAATTCCTTTGTAACAGATGAGTTTTCGTCGAAACCCTCATACTTCGATATAGATTCTCATTTCGTACACGTAGTGCTTCCAGTTTTTGCCATAACCCTCTCAACTTTTTAGCATATGCTATGTGGGTTAAATGATGATACCATGCCTACTTTCAACCTTTTCCGAGTTCATTTGAAATGCTTTCCAATTTCAGGGTCATTTAGTTTATAAAAATCAGTAAATACATTAAAAATAACAAATGAAGTCAGAAAAGGTTGAAAATTGATGATGTGGCTCTGAATGGTGCACTTTGAACACACACAAAATCTGGAGTTCAAATAATTTGAAATAATAGAAATCCCTTTGTAACACATGAGTTTTCGTCCGAAACCCTGATACTTCGAAAGATATTGTCGATTTCGTAAACGTAGTGCGTCTAGTTTTTGCCTTAACCCTTTCAACTTTTTAGCATATGCTATGTGGGTGAAATGATGATACCATGCCAAATTTCAACCTTTACAGAGTTCATTTGTAAAGCTTTTCAATTTCAAGGTCATTTAGCTTTAAAAAATCAGTAAATGCATGAAAAATACGAAATGAAGTCGGAAAAGGTTGAAAATAGATGATGCGGCTTTGAATGGTGCATTTTGAACACACAAAAAGTTTGGAGTTCAAATAAATGAAATCCCTTTGTAACAGATGAGTTTTCCTCCGAAACCCTGATACTTCGATAGAAATTGTCCATTTTCTACACATAGTGCATCTAGTTTTTGCCATAACCCTCTCAAATTTTTAGCATATGCTATGTAGGTGAAATGATGATACCATGGCAACTTTCATCGTTTTCAGAGTTCATTTGCAATGCTTTTCAATTTCAGGGTCATTTAGCTTTTAAAAAATCATTAAATGCATGAAAAATACCAAACGAAATCAGAAAGGGTTGAAAATTGAGGATGTGGCTTCGAATGGTGCATTTTGAACACACACAAATTATGGAGTTCATATAAGTTCAAATAAATGAAATATCTTTGTAACAGATGAATTTTCGTCCGAAACCCTAATACTTTGTAACATATAAGTGTGTCATGTTTTTGCCGTAACCCTCTCAACTTTAGCATATGCTATGTGGGTGAAATGATGATACAATGACCACTTTGAGCCTTTTCAACGTTCATTTGAAGTGCTTTTCAATTTCAGGGTCATTTACCTTTAAAAAAAATCAGTAAATGCATGAAAAATACCAAATGAATGCAGAAAAGGCTTGAAAATTGATAATGTGGCTTTGAATTGTGCATTTTGAACACACAAAAAGTCTGCAGTTCAAATAAGTTGAAAAAAATGAAATATCTTTGTAACAGATGAGTTTTTATCCGAAACCCTGATACTTCGAAAGAGATTGTCCATTTTGTACATGAAGTGCATCCAATTTTTACCGTAATCCTCTCATCATTTTGGGACATGCTATGTGGGTTAAATGATGATACCATGCCTACTTTCAACCTTACAGAGTTTATTTACAATGCTTTTCAATTTCAGGGTCATTTAGCTTTAAAAAAATCAGTAAATGCATGAAAAATATGAAATGAAGTCAGAAAGGTTCGAAAATTGATGATGTGGCTCTGAGTGGTGCATTTTGAACACACAAAAAGTCTGGAGTTCAGATAAGTTCAAAAAAATGAAAGAGTTTTCATGTGAACCCTCATACTTCGAAAGAGATTGCCCATTTCATACACGTAGTGCGTCCAGCTTTTGTCGTAACCCTCTCAACTTATTAGCATATGCTATGTGCGTGAAATGATGATACCATGCCAACTTTCAACCTTTTCAGAGTTCATTCATAATGCTTTTCAATTTCAGGGTCATTTAGCTAGAAAAAATCCTTAAACGCCTGAAAAAACAAAATGCAGTCAGAAAGGGTTGAAAATTGATGATGCGGCTTTGAATGGAGCATTTTGAACACACAAAAAGTCTGGAGTTCAAATAATTTCAAAAAAATGAAATCCCTTTGTAACAGATGAGTTTTTGTCCGAAACCCAGATACTTCGAAAGAGATTGTCAATTACGTACACGTAGTGCGTCCAGTTTTTGCCGTAACCCTCTCAACTTTTTAGCATATGCTATGTGGGTGAAATAATGATACCATGCCAACTTTCAACCTTTTCAGAGTTCATTTGAAATGCTTTTCAATATCAGGGTCATTTAGTATAAAAAACCAGTTAATGCATGAGAAATACCAAATAAAGTCAGAAAGAGTTGAACATTGATGATGTGGCTTTGAATGGTGCATTTTGAACACACAAAAAAAATCTAGAGCTCAAATAAGTTAAAATAAATGAAATCCCTTTTGTAACAGATGAGTTTTCGTCCGAAACCCTGATACTTCGAAAGGGATTGTCCATTTTGTACACAAAGTGCGTCCTGTTTTTGCCGTAACTCTCTCAACATTTCAGCATATGCTATGTGGATGAAATGATTATACCATGCCAACTTTCAACCTTTTCAGAATTCATTTGTAATGCTTTACAATTTCAGGGTCATTTACCTTAGAAAACATTAAATGCATGAAAATACCAAATGAAGTGAGAAAGGGTTGAAATTGATGATGTGGCTCTGAATTGTGCATATTGAACACACAAAAAGTCTAGAGTTCAAATAAGTTGAAATAAATGAAATCCCTTTGTAACAGATGAGTTTACGTCCGAAACCCTGATACTTCGAAAGAGATTGTCCATTTGGTACACGTAGTGCGTCCAGTTTTTGCCGTAACCCTCTCAACATTTTAGCATATGCTATGTCATTGAAATGATGATACCATGCAAACTTTCAACCTTTTCAGAGTTCATTCATAATGCTTTTCAATTTCAGGGTCATTTAGCTAGAAAAAAATCTGTAAACGCCTGAAAAAACAAAATGCAGTCAGAAAGGGTTGAAAATTGATGATGTGGCTTTGAATGGAGCATTTTGAACACACAAAAAGTCTGGAGTTCAAATAAGTTCAAAAAAAAT
>LR738711.1:525098146-525147897 GCA_902687465.1 Secale cereale | reverse complement strand
CCCTCTCAACTTTTTAGCATATGCTATGTGGGTGAAATGATGATACCATGCCAACTTTCAACCTTTTCAGAGTTCATTTGAAATGCTTTTCAATATCAGGGTCATTTAGTATAAAAAATCAGTTAATGCATGAGAAATACCAAATAAAGTCAGAAAGAGTTGAACATTGATGATGTGGCTTTGAATGGTGCATTTTGAACACACAAAATATCTAGAGCTCAAATAAGTTAAAATAAATGAAATCCCTTTTGTAACAGATGAGTTTTCGTCTGAATACCTGATACTTCGAAAGGGATTGTCCATTTTGTACACAAAGTGCGTCCTGTTTTTGCCGTAACCCTCTCAACTTTTCAGCACATGCTATGTGGATGAAATGATTATACCATGCCAACTTTCATCCTTTTCAGAATTCATTTGTAATGCTTTACAATTTCAGGGTCATTTAGCTTAGAAAATCATTAAATGCATGAAAAATACCAAATGAAGTGAGAAAGGGTTGAAATTGATGATGTGGCTCTAAATTGTGCATATTGAACACACAAAAAGTCTAGAGTTCAAATAAGTTGAAATAAATGAAATCCCTTTTTAACAGATGAGTTTACGTCCGAAACCATGATACTTCGAAAGAGATTGTCCATTTGGTACATGTAGTGCGTCAAGTTTTTGCCGTAACCCTCTCAACTTTTTAGCATATGCTATGTGGGTGAAATGATGATACCATGCCAACTTTTAACCTTTTCACATTTCATTTGTAATGTTTTTCAATTTCAGGGTCATTTAGCTTAAAAAAATAAGTAAATGCATGAAAAATACCAAATGAAGCCAGAAAGGGTTGAAAATTGATGATGCGGCTTTGAATGGTGCATTTTGAACACACAAAAAGTCTGCAGTTCAAATAAGTTCAAATAACTGATATATCTTTGTAACAGATGAGTTTTCGTCTGAAACCCTGATACTTCGAAATAGATTCTCAGTTAGGTACACGTAGTGCATCCAGTTTTTGCCGTAACCCTCTCAACTTTTTAGCATACGCTATGTGGGTGAAATGATGATACCATGCATGCCAACTTTCAACCTTTTCAGAGTTCATTTGAAATGCTTTTCAATATGAGGGTCATTTAGTATAAAAAATCAGTAAATGCACGAAAAATACCAAATAAAGTCAGAAAGGGTTGAAAATTAATGATGTGGCTTTGAATGGTCCATTTTGAACACACAACAAAATCTAGAGCTCAAATAAGTTCAAATAAATGAAATGCCTTTGTAACAGATGTGTTTTCGTCCGAAACCCTGATACTTCGAAAGAGATTGTCCATTTTGTACACAAAGTGCGCCCTATTTTTGCTGTAACCCTCTCAACTTTTTAGCATATGCTATGTGAATGAAATGATTATACCATGCCAACTTTCAACCTTTTCAGAGTTCACTTGTAATGCTTTTCAATTTCAGGGTCATTTAGCGTAGAAAATCATTAAATGCATGAAAAATACCAAATGAAGTGAGAAAGGGTTAAAATTGATGATGTGGCTCTGAATGGTGCATATTGAACACACAAAAAGTCTAGAGTTCAAATAAGTTCAAATAAATTAAATACCTTTGTAAGAGATGAGTTTTCGTCCGAAACCGTGATACTTCGGAAGAGATTGTCCATTTCGTACACATAGTGCGTCTAGTTTTTGTCGTAACCCTCTCAACTTTTTAGCATATGATATGTGGGTGAAATGATGATACCATGCCAACTTTCAACCTTTTGAGAGTTCATTTGTAATGCTTTTCAATTTCAGGGTCATTTAGCTTAAAAAAATAAGTAAATGCATGAAAAATACCAAATGAAGTTAGAAATGGTTGAAAATTGTATTATGTGGCTTTGAATGGTGAATTTTGAGCACAGAAAAAGTCCGGAGTTCAAATAAATAAAATCCTATTGTAACAGATGAGTTTTCGTCCGAAACCCTAATACTTCGATAAAGATTGTCATTTTCTACACGTAGTGCGTTCAGTCTTTGCCGTAACCCTCTCAAATTTTTAGCATATGCTATGTGGGTGAAATATTATACCATGCCAACTTTCAACATTTTCAGAGTTCATTTATAATGCTTTTCTATTTCAGGGTCATTTAGCTTTAAAAAACAGTAAATGCATGAGAAATACCAAATCAAGGCAGAAAGGGTTAAAAAATTGACGATGTGGCTCTGAACGGTGCATTTTGAACACACAAAAAGTCTAGAGTTCAAATATGTCACTACAACAACAACAAAGCCTTTAGTCCCAAACAAGTTGGGGTAGGCTAGAGGTGAAACCCATAAGATCTCGTGACCAACTCATGGCTCTGGCACATGGATAGCAAGCTTCCACGCACCCCTGTCCATAGCTAGTTCTCTGGTGATACTCCAATCCTTCAGGTCTCTTTTAACGGACTCCTCCCATGTCAAATTCGGTCTACCCCGACCTCTCTTGACATTCTCCGCACGCTTTAGCCGTCCGCTATGCACTGGGGCTTCTGGAGGCCTGCGCTGAATATGCCCAAACCATCTCAGACGATGTTGGACAAGCATCTCTTCAATAGGTGCTACCCCAACTCTATCTCGTATATCATCATTCCGGACTCGATCCTTCCTCGTGTGGCCACACATCCATCTCAACATACGCATCTCCGCCACACCTAACTGTTGAACATGTCGCCTTTTAGTCGGCCAACACTCGGCGCCATACAGCATTGCGGGTCGAACCGCCGTCCTGTAGAACTTGCCTTTTAGATTTGTGGCACTCTCTTGTCACAGAGAATGCCAGAAGCTTGGCGCCACTTCATCCATCCGGCTTTGATTCGATGGTTCACATCTTCATCAATACCCCCATCCTCCAGCAGCATTGACCCCAAATATCGAAAGGTGTTCTTCTGAGGCACCACCTGTCCATCAAGGCTAACCTCCTCCTCCTCACACCTAGTAGTACTGAAACCGCACATCATGTACTCAGTTTTAGTTCTACTAAGCTTAAACCCTTTCGATTCCAAGGTTTGTCTCCATAACTCTAACTTCCTATTTACCCCCGTCCGACTATCGTCAACTAGCACCACATCGTCCGCAAAGAGCATACACCATGGGATATCTCCTTGTATATCCCTTGTGACCTCATCCATCACCAAGGCAAAAAGATAAGGGCTCAAAGCTGACCCTTGATGCAGTCCTATCTTAATCGGGAAGTCATCAGTGTCGACATCACTTGTTCGAACACTTGTCACAACATTATCGTACATGTCCTTGATGAGAGTAATGTACTTTGCTGGGACTTTGTGTTTCTCCAAGGCCCACCACATGACATTCCGTGGTATCTTATCATAGGCCTTCTCCAAGTCAATGAACACCATATGCAAGTCCTTCTTTTGCTCCCTGTATCTCTCCATAAGTTGTCGAACCAAGAAAATGGCTTCCATCATCGACCTCCCAGGCATGAAACCAAACTGATTTTTGGTCACGTTTGTCATTCTTCTCAAGCGGTGCTCAATGACTCTCTCCCATAGCTTCATTGTATGGCTCATCAGCTTAATTCCACGGTAATTAGTACAACTCTGAACATCCCCCTTGTTCTTGAAGATTGGTACTAATATACTCCGTCTCCATTCTTCTGGCATCTTGTTTGCCCGAACAATGAGGTTGAAAAGCTTGGTTAGCCATACTATCGCTATGTCCCCGAGGCCTTTCCACACCTCAATGGGGATACAATCAGGGCCCATCGCCTTGCCTCCTTTCATCCTTTTTAGAGCCTCCTTGACCTCAGACTCCTGGATTCGCCGCACAAAACGCATGCTGGTCTCATCAAAGGAGTCGTCAAGTTCAATGGTAGAACTCTCATTCTCCCCATGGAACAGCTTGTCGAAGTACTCCCGCCACCTATGCTTAATCTCCTCATCCCTCACGAGGAGTTGGTCTGCTCCGTCCTTGATGCATTTGACTTGGCCAATATCCCTCGTCTTCCTCTCTCGGATCTTGGCCATCTTATAGATGTCCCTTTCCCCTTCCTTCGTGCCTAACCGTTGGTAGAGGCCCTCATACGCCCTACCCCTTGCTTCACCAACAGCTCGCTTTGCGGCCTTCTTCGCCATATTGTACTTCTCTATGTTGTCTGCACTCCTATCCAAGTACAGGCATCTGAAGCACTCTTTCTTCTCTTTAATCGCCTTCTGGACGGCATCATTCCACCACCAGGTATCCTTATCTTTGCTTCTCCTTCCCCTGGACACTCCAAACTCCTCCGAGGCCACCATACGAATGCAAGTCGCCATCTTCATCCACACATTGTCCACATCCCCTCCTTCCTCCCAAGGGCCCTCCTTAATGACCCTCTCCTTGAACGCCTGAGCTAACTCCCCCTTGAGCTTCCACCACTTCGTTCTAGCGACTTTGGCACGCCTATCCCGCTGGACACGAGTCCGAAAGCGGAAGTCAGCAACCACCAGCTTATGTTGAGGTACAACACTCTCTCTAGGTATCACCTTACAATCTAGGCACGCACGCCTATCTTCTCTTCTCAAGAGGATGAAATCAATCTGGCTAGAGTGTTGGCCACTACTAAAAGTCACCAGATGTGATTCTCTCTTTCTAAAGAGGGTGTTAGCTACAATCATGTCATAGGCTAGAGCAAAGCTTAAGACATCTTCTCCTTCCTGATTCCTGGTGCCATAGCCAAAGCCCCCATGCACCCCTTCAAAACCTGTGTTAGATGTACCCACGTGGCCATTGAGGTCTCCTCCTATGAAGAGCTTCTCACCAATCGGTACACTCCTAACCATGTCTTCCAGACCTTCCCAGAACTCCCTCTTGGTGTTCTCAGTGTGGCCTACTTGCGGGGCATACGCGCTGATAACATTGAGAACTAAGTCCCCAACTACCAGCTTGACCAGGATAATCCGGTCCCCACGTCTCGTGACGTCTACCACTCCATGCTTGAGGCTCTTGTTGATCAAGATGCCTACGCCATTCCTGTTTGCAGCCAACCCGGTGTACCACAGCTTGAAGCCGGTACCGTCCACCTCCTTTGCCTTCTGTCCCCTCCACTTGGTTTCTTGGACGCAAAGGATATCAACACTTCTCCTCACCGCTGCATCGACTAGCTCCCGAAGCTTCCCTGTCAGGGACCCTACGTTCCAGCTACCTAAGCGGATCCTCCTAGGCTCGGCTAGCTTCCTTACCCTTCGCACTCGTCGAGTCAAATGCGAAGACCCTTGCTCATTTTCCACTACATCCGGGCGCCGATGTAGCGCGCCACTAAGGATGCGACGACCCAATCCTCGCTCACTTGCCACCGTATCCAGATCAAGATACGGCCCGCCACCAAGGGGGTGACGTCCCGGCCCTTGCCCATTTGACACCACACCCGGGTTCCGATGTGGCGCGTCGCTGAGAGGGTTACGCCCCAACGAAAATCTTTTGGGTTTCATCTCCATAAGAGTAGCTGAGTTTTCACGTTGGCTCGCCAAGCCTAACACAACCCTCCTCCTTTACCCGGGCTTGGGACCGGCTATGTTGAGACAACATAGGCGGAGTTTAGAGTTCAAATATGTTAAAAAAATGAAATATCTTTGTAAAAGATGATTTTCGTATGAAACCCTCATACTTAGAAAGAGATTGTCCATTTCGTACACGTAGTGCGTCCAGTTTTTGACGTAACCCTCTCAACTTTTTAGCATATGCTATGTGGGTGAAATGATGATACCATGCCAACTTTCAACCTTTTCAGAGTTCATTTGTAATGCTTTTCAATTTCAGGGTCATTTAGCTTAGATAATTAGTAAATGCATGAAAAATACCAAATGAAGTCACAAAGGGTTGAAAATTGATGATGTGGCTTGAATGGTGCATTTTGAACACACAAAAAGTCTGGAGTTCAAATAAGTTCAAATAAATAAAATCCCTTTGTAACAGATGAGTATTTGTCCGAAACCCTGATACATCGATAGAGATTGTCATTTCCTACACGTAGTGCGTCCAGTTTTTGCCATAACCCTCTCAACTTTTTATCATATTCTATCTGGGTGAAATGATGATACCATGCCAACTTTCAACCTTTTTAGAGTTCATTTGTAATGCTTTTCACTTTCAGGGTCATTTAACTTTAAAAAAAATCAGTAAATGCATGAAAAATACCAAATGAAGTGAGAAAGGGTTGAAAATTGATGATGCGGCTTTGAATGGTGCATTTTGAACACACAAAAAGTCTACAGTTCAAATAAATGAAATATCTTTGTAACATATGAGTTTTCGTCTGGAACCCTGATACTTCGAAAGAGATTGTCCATTTCGTACACGTAGTGCGTCCAATTTTTGCCGTAACCCCTTCAATACCTTTGTTGTAAGTATTTTCTTCCCCTTACCCCCCATAGACTTTAACCCCTTGTATTTTTACTCTTTTGAGTTTTAATAAAGAACTGTGAGGCTGTTGCCTTGCAGTATATAGTGAAAAAAATTAGCAATTGCTATGTGGGTGAAAGGGTGATACCATGCCAACTTTCAACCTTTACAGAGTTCATTTGTAATGCTTTTCAATTTCAGGGTCATTTAGCTTGAAAAAATCAGTAAATGCATGAAAAATACCAAATGAAGTCAGAAAGGGTAGAAAATTGATGATGTGGCTTGAATGGGGCATTTTGAACACAGAAAAAGTTTGGAGTTCCAATAAGTTCAAATAAATGAAATCCCTTTTTAATAGATGAGTTTTCGTCCGAAACTCTGATACTTCGAAAGAGATTGTCCATTTTGTACACAAAGTGCGTCCTATTTTTGCCGTAACCCTCTCAGCTTTTCAGCATATGCTATGTGGATGAAATGATTATATCATGCCAACTTTCAACCTTTTCAGAGTTCACTTGTAATGCTTTTCAATTTCTTGGTCATTTAGCTTAGAAAATCATTAAATGCATAAAAATACCAAATGAAGACAGAAAGGGTTGAAATTGATGATGTGGCTCTTAATGGTGCATATTTAACACACAAAAAGTATAGAGTTCAAATAAGTTCAAATAAATGAAGTCCCTTTGTAACAGATGAGTTTTCGGCCGAAACCCTGATACTACGAAATAGATTGTCCAATTCATACACGTAGTGCGTCCAGTTTTTGCCGTAACCCTCTCAACTTTTTAGCATATGCTATGTGGGTGAATTGATGATACCATGCCAACTTTTAACCTTTTCAGAGTTCATTCGTAATGCTTTTGAATATGAGGGTCATTAAGCTTGAAAAAAAATCAGTAAATGCATGAAAAATACCAAATGAATTCAGAAAGGGTAGAAAATTGATAATGTGGCTTGAATGGTGCATTTTGAACACACAAAAAGTATGGAGTTCAAATAAGTTCAAATAAATGAAATCCCTTTGTAATAGATGAGTTTTCGTCCGAAACCCTGATACTTCGAAAGAGATTGTCCATTTTCTACACAAAGTGCGTCCTGTTTTTGCCGTAACCCTCTCAACTTTTCTGCATATGCTATGTGCATGAAATGATTATACCATGCCAACTTTCATCCTTTTCAGAGTTCATTTGTAATGCTTTTCAATTTCAGGGTCATTTAGCTTAGAAAATCATGAAATGCATGAAAAATATCAAATGAAGACACAAAGGGTTGAAATTGATATATGTGGCTCTTAATGGTGCATACTGAACACGCAAAAAGTATAGAGCTCAAATTAGTTCAAATAAATGAAATCCCTTTGTAACAGATGAGTTTTCGTCCGAAACCCTGATACTTCGAAAGAGATTGTCCATTTCCTACACGTAGTGCGTCCAGTTTTTGCCTTTACCCTCTCAACTTTTTAGCATATGCTATATGGGTGAATTGATGATACCATGCGAACTTTTAACCTTTTCAGAGTTCATTTGTAATGCTTTTCAATTTCAGGGTCATTTATCTTTAAAAAAATAAGTAAATGCATGAAAAATACCAAATGAAGTCAGAAAGGGTTGAAAATTGATGATGCGGCTTTGAATGGTGCATTTTGAACACACAATAAGCCTGCACTTCAAATAAGCTCAAATAAATGAAATATCTTTGTAACAGATAAGTTTTCGCCCGAAACCCTGATACTTCGAATGAGATTGTCAATTACGTACACGTAGTGTGCCCAGTTTTTACCATAACCCTCACAACTTTTTAGCATATGCTATTTGGGTGAAATGATGATACCATGCCAACTTTCAACCTTTTCAGAGCTCATTTGAAATGCTTTTCAATATCAGGGTCATTTAGTTAAAAAAAATCAGTAAATGCATGCAAAATACCAAATAAAGTCAGAAATGGTTGAAAATTAATGATGTGGCTTTGAATGGTGCATTTTGAACACACAAAAAAATCTAGAGCTCAAATAAGTTCAAATAAATGAAATCCCTTTGTAACACATGAGTTTTCATCCGAAACCTTGATACTTCGAAAGAGATGGTCCATTTTGTACACAAAGCGCGTCCTGTTTTTGCCGTAACCCTCTCAACTTTTCAGCATATGCTATGTGGATGAAATGATTATACCATGCCAACTTTCAACCTTTTCAGAGTTCATTTGTAATGCTTCTCAATTTCAGGGTCATTTAGCTTAGAAAATAAGTAAATGCATGAAAAATACCAAATGAAGTCAGAAAGGGTTGAAATTGATGATGTGGCTCTGAATGGTGCACATTGAATACACAAAAAGTCTAGAGTTCAAATAAATGAAATCCATTTGTAACGGATGAGTTTTGGTTCGAAACCCTAATACTTCGAAAGAGATTGTCCATTTCGTACACGTAGTGCGTCCAGTTTTTGCCGTAGCCCTCTTAACTTTTTAGCATATGCTATGTGGGTGAAATGATGATACCATGCCAACTTTCAACCTTTTCAGAGTTCATTTGTAGTGCTTTTCAATTTCAGGGTCATTTAGCTTAAAAAATTAGTAAATGCATGAAAAATACCAAATGAAGTCAGAAATGGTTGAAAATTGTATGATGTGGCAATGAATGGTGCATTTTGAACACACAAAAAGTCTGGAGTTCAAATAAGTTCAAATAAATAAAATCCCTTTGTAACAGATGATTTTTCGTCCGAAACCCTCATACTTCGATAGAGTTTGTCATTTCCTACACGTAGTGTGTCCAGTTTTTGCCGTAACCCTCTCAACTTTTTAGCATATTCTATGTGGGTGATTTGATGATACAATGCCAACTTTCAACCTTTTTAGAGTTCATTTGTAATGCTTCTCAATTTCAGGGTCATTTAGATTAAAAATTCAGTAAATGCATGAAAAATATCAAATGAAGTGAGAAAGGGTTGAAATTTGATGATGCGGCTTTGAATGGTGCATTTTGAACACACAAAATTTCTACAGTTCAAATAAGTTCAAATAAATAAAATCCCTTTGTAACAGATGAGTTTTCGTCCTGAACCCTGATACTTCGAAAGAGATTGTCCATTTCGTACACGCAATGCGTCCAATTTTTGCCGTAACCCCTTCAATAGCTTTGTTGTAAGTATTTTCTTCCCCTTACCCCCATAGACTTTAACCCCTTGTATTTTGTACTCTTTTGAGTTTTAATAAAGAATAGTGAGGCTGCTGCCTTGCAGTATATAGTCAAAAAACTTTTTAGCATATGGGTGAAAGGATGATACCATGCCAACTTTCAACCTTTACAGTGTTCATTTGTAATGCTTTTCAATTTTAGGGTCATTTAGCTTGAAAAAAATCAGTAAATGCATGAAAAATACCACATGAAGTCAGAAAGGGTAGAAAATTGATGATGTGTCTTGAATGGGGCATTTCGAACACACAAAAATTCTGGAGTTCCAATAAGTTCAAATAAATGAAATCCCTTTGTAACAGATGAGTTTTCGTCCGAAACCCTGATACTTCGAAAGAGATTGTCCATTTTGTACACGTAGTGCCTCCAGCTTTGGCCGCAACCCTCTCAACTTTTAAGCATATGCTATGTGGGTGAAATGATGATACCATGCCAACTTTCGACCTTTTCAGACTTCATTCGTAATGCTTTTCAATTTCAGGGTCATTTAGCTTGAAAAAAAATCAGTAAATGCATGAAAAATACCAAGTGAAATCAGAAAGGGTAGAAAATTGATAATGTGGCTTGAATGGTGCAGTTTGAACACACAAAAGGTCTGGAGTTCAAATAAGTTCAAATAAATGAAATCCCTTTGTAACAGATGAGTTTTCGTCCGAAACCCTGATACTTCAATAGAGATTGTCATTTTGTACACGTAGTGCGTCCAGTTTTTGCCGTAACCCTCTCAACTTTTTAGCATATGCCATGTGGGTGAAATGTTATACCATGCCAACTTTCAACCTTTTCACAGTTCATTTGTAATGCTTTCCAATTTCAGGGTCATTGAGCTTTATAAAACCAGTAAATGCATGAGAAAGACCAAATCAAGTCAGACACGGTTGAAAAATTGACGATATGGCTCTGAATGGTGCATTTTGAACACACAAAAAGTTGATACATCTCCAATGTATTTATAATTTTTTATTGTTCCATGCTATTATTTATGAAGTCTTGGATGTTTACTGGGCTTTATGATTCACTTTTATATCATTTTGGGACTACCCTACTAACCCAAAGGCCCAGTCGAGATTGCTGTTTTTTTTGTCTATTTCAGGGTTTTTAGAAAAGGAATATCAAACGGAGTCCAAACGGAATGAAACCTTCGCGAGAGATATTTTTGGAGGAAATCACGCTCGGGAAACGTCAGGACCAAGTCAGGGGACGAAGGGCCAACCCTCGAGGGTGGGGGGCGCCCCCCTTCCCAGGGTGCGCCCCCCTGCCTCGAGGCTGGCCCACACGGCCCCCTGTGCCCTCCTTCTTCCTATATATACCTACGTACCCCAGAAACTCCATACACAGAGAGAAAACCCTTATTCCATCGCCATAGCTTCTGTTCCCGTAGAGATCCCATCTTGAAGCCTGTTCCGGGAGGGGGATCCATCACGGAGGCCTTCTTCATCATCATCATCGCCCTCACCATGGGTTGTGAGTAGTTTACCACAGACCTTTGGGTCCATAGCTAGTATCTAGATGGCTTCTTCTCTCTCTCTGGATCTCAATACAAAGTTCTCCTCGGTCTTCGAGGAGATCTATTCGATGTAATCTCTTTTTGCGGCGTGTTTGTCAAGATCCGATGAATTGTGAGTTTGTGATCAACATTATCTATGAAAGATATTTGGTTCTTCTCTGAACTTTTTATGTGTGCTCATATTATTCTTGCAAGTCTCTTTGAATTATTGGTTTGGTTTGGCCTACTAGATCTATAGTTCTTGCACTGGGAGAAGTGCTTGGCTTTGGGTTCAATCTTGCGGTGTCCTTTCCCAGTGATAGTAGGGGCAGCAAGGCACATATTGTATTGTTGCCATCGAGGATAAAAAGATGGGGTTTTCATCATATTGCTTGAGTTTATCCCTCTACATCATGTCATCTTGCTTAAAGCGTTACTCTGTTCATATGAACTCAATACACTAGATGCATGCTGGTTGGCGGTTGATGTGTGGAGTAATAGTAGTAGATGCAGGCAGGAGTCGGTCTACTTGTCTCGGACGTGATGCCTATATACAATGATCATGCCTAGATAGTCTCATAATTATTCGCTTTTCTATCAATTGCTCGACAGTAATTTGTTTACCCGCCGTAGAATATCGCTATCAGGAGAGAAGCAACTAGAGAAAACTATGGCCCCGGGTCTATTCTCAACATATCAATCTACATCTACTTTACTTTTCTTGCTTTTTATTTGCTTTTTTAATAAACTAAAAATACCAAAAATATAATTATCATCTCTATCAGATCTCACTCTCGTAAGTGACCGTAAAGGGATTGACAGCCCCTTATCGCATTGGCTGCGAAGTTCTTATTTGTTTGTGCAGGTGCGAGGGACTGGCGCGTGGTCTCCTACCGGATTGATACCTTGGTTCTAAAGAACTGAGGGTAATACTTACGCTACTGTGCTGCGTCTCCATTTCCTCTTCGAGGAATAAAATGAAAGCTCAGGAGGTAGCAAGAAGAATTTATGGCGCCGTTGCCGGGGAGGCTTACGGAAAAGTCATATACCAAGTACCTATCACAAACCCTTATCCTTCGCATTACATTTATTTGCCTCTCGTTTTCCTCTCCCCCACTTCACCTTTGTCGTTTTATTTGCCCTTCTTCTGTCGTATGTTTTTCGTTCACTTGCTTCTTGTTTGCTTGTGTGTGTTGGATTGCTTGCTTGTCACTATGGCTTAGAACAATACCGAATTGTGTGACTTCTCCAATACCAACAACAATGATTTTATTAGCACTCTGGTTGCTCCTATTACCGATGCTGAATCTTGTGAGATCAATGCTGCTTTGTTGAATCTTGTCATGAAAGATCAATTCTCCGGCCTTCCTAGTGAAGATGCCACTACCCATCTAAACAACTTTGTTGATTTGTGTGATATGCAAAAGAAAAGGGATACGGATAACGATATTGTTAAATTGAAGTTATTTCCGTTTTCACTTAGAGATGGTGCTAAAACTTGGTTCTCCTCTTTGCCTAGAAATAGTATTGATTCGTGGAATAAGTGCAAAGATGTTTTTATCTCTATGTATTTCCCTCCTGCTAAGATCATCTCTCTTAGAAACGATATTATGAATTTTAAGCAACTAGATCATGAGAATGTTGCACAAGCTTGGGAGAGAATGAAATTAATGATACGTAATTTCCCTACACATGGTTTGAATCTATGGATGATTATTCAGAACTTTTATGCTCGCTTGAATTTTTCTTCTAGAAATCTTTTAGATTTGGCCGCCGGAGGCACTTTCATGGAAACTACCTTAGGAGAAGCTACCAAACTCCTAGATAATATTATTGTTAATTATTCTCAATGGCACATTGAAAGATATACTAGTAAAAAAGTGCATGCTATCGAAGAAATTAGTGTTTTGAGTGGAAAGATGGATGAACTTATGAAATCGTTTGCCGCTAAGAGTGCTTCTTCCGATCCGAATGATATGCCTTCATCCACTTTGATTGAGAATAACAATGAATCTTTGGATGTGAATTTCGTTGGTAGGAATAATTTTGGTAACAATGCTTATAGAGGCAATATTAATCCTAGGCCTTTTCCTAGTAATTCCTCTAATAATTTTGGTAATTCCTACAACAACTCTTATGGAAAGATGCCTTCTGAATTTGAAACTAGTGTTAAGGAGTTTATGATCTCGCAAAAGAATTTCAATGCTATGCTTGAAGAGAAATTGCTTAAAGTTGATGAATTGGCTAGAAGTGTGGATAGAATTACTCTTGATGTTGATTCTTTGAAACTTAGATCTATCCCACCTAAGCACGATATCAATGAGTCTCTCAAAGCCATGAGAATTTCCATTGATGAATGCAAAGAAAGAACCGCTAGAATGCGTGCTAAAAGAGAAGATTATATTAAATCGTGTTCTTCTAGTTATCGTGAAAATAAAGATGAAGATCTGAAAGTTATTGATGTGTCTCCTATTAGATCCTTGTTTTCTAGTATTAATCTTGATGAGAATAGGGTTGGAGATGATTATGCTTTAAGGTGTCCCAATAATTCAGAGTTTCTAGATCTTCATGGTAAATTTGCTAAAAGTGGGATTGAAGAGATTAAAACTTTGCATAGTGATGAACCCACTATTCTGGATTTCAAGAGATTAAATTATGATAATTGATCTTGGATTGATTGTATTTCTTTGTTGCAATCCGTGCTAAATTCTCCGCATGCTTATAGTCAAAATAAAGCTTTCACTAAACATATAATTGATGCTTTGATGTAATATTATGAAGAAAAACTTGAGTTGGAAGTTTCTATACCTAGAAAGCTTTATGGTGAATGGGAACCTACTATCAAAATAAAAATAAAAGATCTTGAATGCTATGCTTTGTGTGATTTGGGTGCTAGTGTCTCCACTATTCCAAAAACTTTGAGTGATTTGCTAGGGTTCCATGAGCTTGCTGATTGTTCTTTAAATTTGCATCTTGCGGATTCCACTATTAAGAAACATATGAGAAGAATTAATGATGTTCTTATTGTTGCCAATAGGAATTATGTGCCCGTAGATTTCATTGTTCTTGATATAGATTGCAATCCTTCATGTCCTATTATTGTTGGTAGACCTTTCCTTAGAACGATTGGTGCAATTATTGATATGAAGGAAGGAAATATTAGATTCCAATTTCCATTAAGCAAAGGCATGGAACACTTTCCTAGAAATAAAATCGAATTACCATATGAATCTATCATGAGAGCCACTTATGGATTGCCTTCCAAAAATAACAATACCTAGATATATCTTGTATCATGCCTACCTAGGGGCGTAAAACGATAGCGCTTGTTGGGAGGCAACCCAATTTTATGTTTTCTTCTTTTGTTGTTGTTAGGGAATAAATGTTGCATCTAGCCTCTGATTAGATGTGTTTTAATGTTTTTTTTAGTGTTTGTGCCAAGTAGGACCTTTGGTAGGACTTGTGTGAAGTTTATACGATCTAGCTGTGAAAAACAGAATCGTTAGCGCTCGCTAATGTAGTCTTCAGATTTTACTGGAGTGTTCTTTTTAGTTGATTATTTTTGCTGCTGATTGGTAGACAAATTGCGCAAATTTAACAATTTAGTTTGAAATTTTTGGAATTCCAGAAGTAGGCGAACCCTGCAGATTACTACAGACTGTTCTGTCTTTGACAGATTCTGTTTTTCGTGTGTTGTTTGCTTATTCCGATGCATCTATGAGTAATATTGGAGGATATGAACCATAGAGAACATGGAGTACAGAAGGTTTAACAACAATAAAAACAATGAATGAATTCCTTGCTGTACCTTTGAGTAGTGGTTTGTTTTCTCTTACTAACGGAGCTCGCGAGAATTTTTGTCTAAGTTTTGTGTTGTTAAGTTTTCAAGTTTTGAGTATTGCTTTGATGGATTATGGAACAAGGAGTAGCAAAGGCCTAATATTGGGGATGCCCATGGCACCCCAAGTAAATTCAAGATAATCAAAAGCCTAAGCTTTGGGATGCCCCGGGAAGGCATCCCCTCTTTCGTCTTCATCCATCGGTAACTATACTTGGAGCTATATTTTTATTCGCAACATGTTATGTGTTTTGCTTGGAGCGTCTTGTATAATTTGAGTCTTTGCTTGTAAGTTTGCCACAATCATCCTTGCTGGACACACCTATTTGAGAGAGTTAAATATGGCCTAGAAATTGTTAGAACACTCTATGTGCTTCACTTATATCTTTTGAGTTGAATAGTTTTTGCTCTAGTGCTTCACTTATATCTTTTAGAGCATGGTGGTGGTAATATTTTGTAGAAATTGTTGAACTCTCATGCTTCACTTATATCTATTTGAGAGTCTATTAAAACAGCACGGTAAAGTGTTTAGGCTAAAGAAACTAGTCTTCACATGATAAACATCCAATGTCAATGTAGTCATTGAATAGAAAGAGATGTTGGATGCTTATAATAATTGTTTTGAGACATGAGGATAGTGATATTAAAGTCATGTTAGTGGTGTGATTATGAAATTGAGAAATATTTGTGTTAAGGTTAGTGATTCCCGTAGCATGCACGTATGGTGAACCGTTGTGTGACTAAGTTAAAGCATGAGGCATTTGTAGAGTGTCAACCTTTGTGTGGAGGTCGAGGGCGCGTGATGGTTAACTCCTACCAACCTTCCCCCTAGGGGCATGCGTTGATTGCTTTGTTTTGATGACTCGTAAATTTTTGCAATAAGTATATGAGTTCTTATCACTAATGTTGAGTCCATGGTTTATACGCACTCTCACCCTTCCACTATTGCTAGCCTCTCTTGTACCGCGCAACTTTCGCCGGTGCCATAAACCCACAATTTATCCTTCCTCAAAACAGCCACCATATTGTTCCTCAAAACAGCCACCATACCTACCTATCATGGCATTTCCATAGCCATTCGAAGATATATTGCCATGCAACTTACCACCGTTTTGTTTATATGACACGCATCATATTGTCATATTGCCATGCATGATCATGTAGTTGACATCGTATTCATGGCAAGGCCACCATGCATAATATTTTCATACATGTCACTCTTTTTTCATTGCACATACCGGTACATCGTCGGAGGCATTCACATAGAGTCATACTTTGTTGTTGTAGTATCGAGTTGTAATATTGTGTTGTAATGAAGGTGTGATGATCATCATTTTTAGAGCATTGTCCCATGGGAGGAAAGGCTGAATCTATAATGCCCCTCCGCAAAAAAAGGAAAAAAAGGGGAAGGCCAAAGAAAAAAAGGGCCAAGAAAGAGAAAAAAAGAAAAAAAAATGAAAAAAAGAAAAAGGAAAGAAAAAGGGACAATTTCTACTACCTTTTTCCACACTTGTGCATCAAAGTAGCACCATGTTCTTCACTGTAGAGAGTCTCATGTTTAGTCACTTTCATATACTAGTGGGAATTTTCGTTATAGAACTTGGCTTGTATATTCCAACGATGGGCTTCCTCAAATGCCCTAGGTCTTCGTGAGAAAGCAAGTTGGATGCACACCCACTAGTTTCTTTTGTTGAGCTTTCATTCATATTTAGCTCTAGTGCATCCGTTGCATGGCAATCCCTACTCACTCACATTGATATCTATTGATGGGCATCTCCATAGCCCGTTGATACGCCTAGTCGATGTAAGACTATCTCCCTCTTTTTGTCTTGTCAACAACCACCTCTATTCCACCCATAGTGCTATATCCATGGCACACGCTCATGTATTGCGTGAAAGTTGAAAGGTTTGAAAAGATAGAGCATGAAAACAAATGCTTGGCTGAAATCCGGGTTGTGCATGATATGAATATTTTGTGTGATAACAAGGGAGCATAGCCAACACTATATGATTTTGTAGGGATAACTTTCTTTAGCCATAGTATTTTGAGAAGACATGATTGCTTTGTTAGTATTGCTTGAACACTATATGATTTTGTAGGGATAACTTTCTTTAGCCATAGTATTTTGAGAAGACATGATTGCTTTGTTAGTATTGCTTGAAGTATTGTTATTTCTTATGTCAATATTGACTTTTACCTTGAATCCTTCAGATCTGAACATTCATTCCACAATTAAGAGAATTACATTGAATAACTATATTGGTTAGCATTCCACATCAAAAATTCTTTCTTTATCATTTATCTACTCGAGGACGAGCAGGAATTAAACTTGGGGATGCTTGATACGTCTCCAACGTATCTATAATTTTTGATTGTTCCATGCTATTATTTATAAAGTCTTGCATGTTTAATGGGCTTTATCATTCACTTTTATATCATTTTTGGGACTAACCTACTAACCCAAAGGCCCAGTCTAGATTGCTGTTTTTTGCCTATTTCAGGGATTTGTAGAAAAGGAATATCAAACGGAGTCCAAACGGAATGAAACCTTTGCGAGAGATATTTTTGGAGGAAATCACGCTCGGGAAACGTCAGGACGAAGTCAGGGGATGAAGGCCCATCCCTCGAGGGTGGGGGGCGCCCCTCCCCCTTCCCAGGGCGCGCCCCCCTACCTTGAGGCTAGCCCACACTGCCCTTGGTGCCCTCCTTCTTCCTATATATACCTACGTACCCCAGAGACTCCATACGTAGAGAGAAAACCCTAATTCCACCGTCGTAGCTTCTGTTCCCGTGGAGATCCCATCTAGGAGCCTGTTCCGGGAGGGGGATCCATCACGGAGGCCTTCTTCACCATCATCATCGCCCTCGCCATGAGTTGTGAGTAGTTTACCACAGACCTTCGGGTCCATAGCTAGTATCTAGATGGCTTCTTCTCTCTCTCTGGATCTCAATACAAAGTTCTCCTCGGTCTTCGAGGAGATCTATTCGATGTAATCTCTTTTTGCAGTGTGTTTGTCGAGATCCGATGAATTGTGAGTTTATGATCAAGGTTATCTATGAAAGATATTTGGTTCTTCTTTGAACTTTTTATGTGTTCTCATAATATTCTTGCAAGTTTATTCGAATTATTGGTTTGGTTTGGCCTACTAGATCTATAGTTCTTGCAATGGGAGAAGTGCTTGGCTTTGGGTTCAATATTGCGGTGTCCTTTCCCAGTGACAGTAGGGGCAGCAAGGCACGTATTGTATTGTTGCCATCGAGGATAAAAAGATGGGGTTTTCATCATATTGCTTGAGTTTATCCCTCAACATCATGTCATCTTGCTTAAAGCGTTACTCTGTTCGTATGAACTCAATACACTAGATGCATGCTGGATACCGGTCGATGTGTGGAGTAATAGTAGTAGATGCATGTAGGAGTCGGTCTACTTGTCTCGGACGTGATGCCTATATACAATGATCATGCCTAGATAGTCTCATAATTATTCGCTTTTCTATCAATTGCTCGACAGTAATTTGTTTACCCGCCGTAGAATATCGCTATCATGAGAGAAGCCACTAGAGAAAACTATGGCCGCCGGGTCTATTCTCAACATATCAATCTACATCTACTTTACTTTTCTTGCTTTTTATTTGATGTTTTATTAAACTAAAAATACAAAAAAATATAATTATCATCCCTATCAGATCTCACTCTCGTAAGTGACCGTAAAGGGATTGACAACCCCTTATCGTGTTGGCTGCGAAATTCTTATTTGTTTGTGCAGGTGCGAGGGACTGGCGTGTGGTCTCCTACTGGATTGATACCTTGGTTCTCAAAAACTTAGGGAAATACTTACTCTACTATGTTGTATCTCCCTTTCCTCTTCGAGGGAATACAATGCAAGCTCAAGAGGTAGCAAAAGTCTAGAGTTCAAATAAGTTAAAAAAATGAAATATCTTAGTAAAAGATGATTTTCGTATGAAACCCTCATACTTTGAAAGAGATTGTCCATTTCGTACACGTAGTGCGTCCAGTTTTGGCCGTAACCCTCTCAACTTTTTAGCATATGCTATGTGGGTGAAATGATGATACCATGCCAACTTTCAACCATTTCAGAGTTCATTTGTAATGCTTTTCAAATTCAGGGTCATTTAACTTTAAAAAATAAGTAAATGCATGAAGAATACCAAATGAAGTCAGAAAGGGTCAGTTTGAACACACAAAAAGTCTGGAGTTCAAATAAGTTCAAATAAATAAAATCCCTATGTAACAGATGAGTTTTCGTCCGAAACCCTCATACTTCGATAGAGATCGTCATTTCCTACATGTAGTGCGTCCAGTTTTTGCCGTAATCCTCTCAACTTTTTAGCATATTCTATGTGGGTGAAATGACGATACCATGCCAACTTTCAACCTTTTTAGAGTTCATTTGTACTGCTTTTCAATTTCAGGGTCATTTAGCTTAAAAAATCAGTAAATGCATGAAAAATACCAAATGAAGTGAGAAAGGGTTGAAAATTAATGATGCGGCTTTGAATGGTGCATTTTGAACACACAAAAAGTCTAAAGTTCAAATAAGTTCAAATAAATGAAATATCTTTATAACAGATGAGTTTTCGTCCGGAACCGTGATACTTCGAAAGAGATTGTCCATTTCGTATATGTAGTGCATCCAATTTTTGCCGTAACCCCTTCAATAGCTTTGTTGTAAGTATTTTCTTCCCCTTACCCCCATAGACTTTAACCCCTTGTATTTTGTACTCTTTTGAGTTTTAATAAAGAATTGTGAGGCTGTTGCCTTGCAGTATATAGTCAAAAAACTTTTTTGCATATGCAATGTGGGTGAAAAGATGAAACCATGACAACTTTCAACCTTTACATAGTTCATTTGTAATGCTTTTCAATTTCAGGGTCATTTAGCTTGAAAAAAATCAGTAAAAGCATGAAAAATACCAAATGAAGTCAGAAAGGGTAGAAAATTGATGATGTGGCTTGAATGGGGCATTTTGAACACACAAAAAGTCTGGAGTTCAAATAAGTTCAAATAAATGAAATCCCTTTGTAGCAGATGAGTTTTCGTCTGAAACCCTGATACTTCGAAAGAGATTGTCCATTTTGTATACATAATGCGTCCAGCTTTGGCCGTAACCCTCTCAACTTTTAAGCATATGCTATGTGGGTGAAATGATGATACCATGCCAACTTTCAACCTTTTTAGTGTTCATTCGTAATGCTTTTCAATTTCAGGGTCATTTAGCTTGAAACAAAAGTAAATGCATGAAAAATACCAAATGAAATCAGAAAGGGTAGAAAATTGATAATGTGGCTTGAATGGTTCATTTTGAACGCACAAAAAGTCTGGAGTTCAAATAAGTTAAAATAAATGAAATCCCTTTGTAACAGATGAGTTTTCATCCAAAACCATCATACTACGAAAGAGATTGAACATTTCGTACACGTAGTACGTCCAGCTTTTGCGGTAACCCTCTCAACTTTTTAGCATATGCTATGTCAGTGAAATGATGATACCATGCAAACTTTCAACCTTTTCAGAGTTCATTTGTAATGCTTTTCAATTTCAGGGTCTTTTACCTTAAAAAATCAGTAAATGCATGAAAAAAATACCAAATGATGTCAAAAAGGATTGAAAATTGATGATGCGGCTTTGAATGGTGCATTTTGAACACACAAAAAGTCTGTAGTTCAAATAAATGAAATATCTTTGTAACAGATGAGTTTTCGTCCCAAGCCCTGATACTTCGAAAGAGATTATCCATTTCGTACACGTAGTGCGTCCAGTTTTTGTCGTAACCCTCTCAACTTTTTAGCATATGCTATGTGGGTGAAATGATGATACCATGCCAACTTTCAACCTTTTCAGAGTTCTTTTATAATGCTTTTCAATTTCAGGGTCATTTAGCTTAAAAAATAAGTAAATGCATGAAAAATACCAAATGAAGTTAGAAAGGGTTGAAAATTGACGATATGGCTTTGAATGGTGCATTTTGAACACACAAAAATTCTGGAGTTCAAATAAGTTCAAATAAATAAATTCCCTTTGTAATAGATGAGTTTTCGTCCGAAACCCAGATACTTCGGTAGAGATTGTCATTTTCTACACGTAGTGCGTCCAGTTTTAGCCGTAGCCCTCTCAACTTTTCAGCATATTCTATGTGGGTGAAATGATGATACCATGCAAACTTTTAACCTTTTTAGAGTTTATTTGTAATGCTTTTCAATTGCAGGGTCATTTAGCTAAAAAAAATCAATAAATGCATGAAAAATACCAAATGAAGTGAGAAAGGGTTGAAAATTGAGGATGCGGCTTTGAATGGTGCATTTTGAACACACAAAAAGTCTAAAGTTCAAATAAGTTCAAATAAATGAAATATCTTTGTAACATATGAGTTTTCGAACAGAACCCTGATACTTCGATAGAGATTGTCCATTTCGTACACGTAGTTGATACGTCCAAAATGTATCTATAATTTCTGCTTGCTCCATGCTTCTTTTGTGTGATATTGCTATGATATTTATGCACTTCCATACACTTTTGATTATATTTGGACTAACCTATTAACTTAGTGCACCACAGTGCCAGTTCTTGTTTTCTGCTGTTTTTCTATTTCAGATTTCCCCCATATAAAAAGTGCTCCAAAAATTCCGGGAAAAATACAGAAAAAATCAGCGTATAGGAAGCTTCGAGAAAAACCAAAGTGGGGCCAGAGCGGAGCCAGGGGCAGCCTAGGCGGCCCCACCCCTGGCCGTCCTAGGGGGGGCGCCTGGGCCCCCCTCTCCGCTTCTGGTGACCCCCTTTGGCATATATACTCCTCGCGTCCCGAAACCCTCGAGGACGGAACCCTTTTGCGCGATCTCGTCTCTGTTCCGCTGCCGCAACGCTTCCAAGATCGGGAGCATCAGGAGAACTCTTCCCGGCACCCTGCCGGAGGGGAGAACCACCACCGGGAGCTTCTCCACCACCATGGACGCTTCCCGGATGAGTTGTGAGTAGTCCCCCTTGGACCATGGGTCCATGACCAGTAGCTATATGATGTTCTCCTCCCCTCTTTGTTCTTCATGGATTAGACCTCGTGAGCTGCCCTACATGATCGAGGCACATATGTAATCTTTATGATGTTGCTCTGCTGAGTTTGCTGGGATTTGATGGATTATGAGATTATGTTCAGATTGTGTGTGAGTAATATATTTGATTCACCTCTTTTATATTTTAGTTCTTGAGTAAGTCTTGCATGTTCTCCGTTGCTGTTTATTGCTTTGGCCAAGTAGTAGGTAGTAACTTCAAGAGGGAACGTTATGCTTGATTGTGGGTTCATGCCCCCTGATGACTAGTTTGAGTGACAGAAACATGAGTCTAGGGGATGTGCTGTTGCCACAAGGGGGAAAACAACGGTGCTTGTACTTGCGGGTGCAAGGATAGTTTACTTTACGCAAAGTTCTTTTAATGCAGTTGTCCGTTGCTTTGAGTTTACACTTTGGGTGGGACTCGCAACTTAATACCAGCGAGATGTTCTGGATAGATATCTCAAGGTGGATGATTAGTAGTAGATGCAGATGGATTTCGGTCTACTTGCCTTGGCGTACCGCCCATGCTTAGAGCCTCTACCTTTCTTTATAGCATTGTTAGCATTGGTTTGCGCACATAATCCTGTGAATTGCCTAGCTGTAATTTGTTTACCTCACTTAGCTGTTTTACCGTCTTTTGGGAGAGAGACATCACTAGTGAACATCATGGGACCCCGGTCCATATTACCACCACTGATCACACCTTATATTTAATTCCTGCTTTTATTTCCTAGTTGCAATCATAGCTATCATTATTATCTCTTGTGTTTGATCCTTTGTAAACAGCAAGGCCGGAGGGATTGACAACCTCTCTGTACTCGTTGGGAGAAAAGTTATTTGTATCTGTGTGCAGGTCCTGTCAACCGCTAAGTATCTGGCGCCGTTAGCCGTTGACACCTTCTTGTCGACCCTCGGAGTCTCACGGGATTCGATCCTTGGTATCTTTGCCAAGGGAAACTTGTCGTTACGCTACATCTCAAACCTTCCACTTGGGGTAACCAACGAGGGGTGAGAAGCCATCAAGCAAAGTTTCTGGCGCTGTTGCCGGGGACTCCACTCTTCAAGATAGGGGAGTTGCACGCTATCTTTTATCTTTGCTTTTTAGTCTTGTTAGTTTACCTTTCAGTTTTTGCTTTAGTGTCCCTTACCAAAAATCACAAAAAAATTATTTGCTTTTCTGTTAGTAGTCCTTTCTGTTTAGTCAAGCATGTTAGGATTTGGTGCTTTGAGGGAATCGGAAGTTCTAGATTTCCATCAAAGGGATGGAGAAAATATGAAGAAGGCATGGGACAGAATTTCTGATGCACATAGGAGAATTATGCCTTGGATACCTATAAAAATTGTGCTTAGAAATTTTTACCATGGTCTTTTTAAATGGTGTAAAGACTCAGTTGATATTATAGCTGAAGGAGATTTCCTAGAGTGTGATGAAGCTAGAGCTCTTGAAATTATACATGGTCTATCTAGTTACTTTGTTTATGATCATAGTTTTGATACTGTCATAGATAGACTTGCTACTATTGAGAAGAGAATGGATGCTCTAGACTTGATGAAGGTAGAGAAACCCAAACCCAATAAGAGAGATATTTTGGAAATAGAAAATGATTGGGAGCCTTTTGTTAGGATTAACATCTCTAATCAAGACTTCCTTGCTTATTGTGATATTGGATCTATGGTTTCTACTATGCCAAAAATTGTTCACGATTCTTTAAAATTTAACATGGACAGATTATCATCCTATCATGAACATGCTAATGGAGACATTTATGAGATCCAGGGAAGAATAAAAGACGTGCCAGTTACATTCTTTAAAGGGATTGTAATGGTTGATTTCTTCGTCATGAAGCCAAACCATGGAAATATAGTGCTTGGAAGGGACTTCCTCCGAGCCGTAAAAGGCTCAATCGATATAGGTAAGGGACAAATCCGCCTACGCGGGAAGGCAAAAGGTACGTACCCCTTTCCTAGAAGGAACAAGGGTGAACTTGTTGAGGAACCATTTGAAGCGATTTATAACTCCGATTATTATGATGATTTTTGATTCCTCTTTGCATTATGCGTAGCTTAAAGGCATAAAAGAAAGCGCTTTTGGGAGGCAGCCCACAACGAATAAAGTTTTATTTTGCTTTTTTTGTGTCTTGATGTTTGTTACTACAGTAGCATCATCATTGTATCTTTTCTTTTTAGCTTTGTGCCAAGTTTAGCCTCCGATTGCAAGAAAGTGCAAAAGTTGTGACGTGCTGCCCAGAAAACAGATTCTGTCCTTGGACAGAAAAATTCGTATAAAATCACCAGTTCATCTTTTTGATCTGAATTTTTCTGACAGCATGCTCTATACAATTAGCTTTCGAGCGTCTGTTCTGAGTTTTTTGATTTGAGTTGCAGAAGTGCCCCGAAAAAATTATTTACTACCTACTGGTCTGTTTTTCACAGATTCTGTCCTGTTTTGCCTTTTCTTCGTTTTGCAAACCTTGTGCTTGCTTTTTCTTTGCAAAAACATTTTGGCAATCTTGAGAAACAGTAGCTCTTCAAGATTATCCTTATTTCCAGTAGGGAAAAATTATTTTATTATGGGTACTAACCTCGCTAATCAGATTATGATGAGTTATGTATGAAGGGAGTTTTCAAGTGTGCGAGGGAAGATGATAAAAGAAAATTCAGGAGGGTCAAACGCTCAAGCTTGGGGATGCCCCCGTGCATCCCCTTCTCCATCAACAATTATCAGTTCGTCTTTCGTTCCACTATATTTTAATCACTTCATGCGTTATGTGCTATGCTTGGAGCGTCTTGCTCTTAGTTTCCTTTTTAGTTTTCTTTAGCTTTGCTTGCTGTTCATAACAAGTTAGAACCCAGCTTTCTTTGTGTGGGAGAGAAACACGCTCCACTTCAACCTAGAACACAACATAGGATTTTCATGCTTATCTTTGCTGTGTGTGTTCTTTGTCTTTCCATAGCTACTGTCATGTTTAGCTCTTAGTTTTCATGCTTTTCTTTTTAAATAGCTTTTGTTTAGTTGGTTTTTGAACTCTCTTGAGTTTTAATGTTTATCTTGTTAAGAGAGTTTGCCTGTTGCACTGAGTTGTGTTTCTTGACTTAAAGTAGGTAATTGAGGTTGCTATTTAATTTTAGTAGTAACTTGCAATAGTTTTGAGGTATTGCCATGAGTAATGTCTGAACTTTTGGTGTCAAGAGCTTTAGCCTATTAGTGATAGATGTCGTATTTTGGGCAATCCGTGTTTATTTTCGAAAACCTACAAAATAGTTGAGAACTTTATGTCGGTGTACTAAGATAGGGGTACCTTAGTACCCCAACTTGTGCACGGGCAGTAGCAGCTTCCCGTGGTAGGGCTTACCACGTGCTCGCCGAGAACCTTTCTGGTCCCTATGAAGCCATTCAAGAACAAAGTATACAAGTCAGAAGATCAAGGCCCCGGCAAGAGGAGCTTGCCGGGAAGGCCGTACCAGGCTCAAGATTATCACGTTAGCACAAGAATCTGGCAAGAGGAGCTTGCCAGGAAGGCCAAGGAACACATATCCCAAGAGATGCCTCGGCGCATCATGCGCCCCGGCAGGGCCCGGAGAGCGACAAGCTTCCGGGCCCGGCAAGATCACGACCCCGGCAAGGTGCTTGCCGGGGAAACCTACGCTGTGTGCCCGCGCTCCAGCTCATCCGCCGACGCGTCGCCCTGGGGCCCTTCCAGGGGCACGTGGCGGACGGCTGTGCAGTCTGGGGCGCACGGTGGCAAGCCACGGTGACGAGGCTACCGCCGTGGCGAACGAAGGAGCATGGACGATTGCTTTTGGGGGCGACGGCGACGGGCATTTAATGCCCTTGTCCCCCACTGTCAAAGTTAGGTGAAGACCACTGTTCACGCACTGTTCACGCACTGTTACAACTACCACCAAATTTACACTTTTACCCTCCTCTACGTTGACACCTGTCGGAGACCCCTTTGAGCTATAAAAGGAGGCCCATGCACAACGTAGAGGAGTTCGGTTCAAAACCTAGACAACTCTCTCGCTCGGTGTAGCTAAGTACTGTAGATCTTGAAGCTCCCGTGACCAAAAACTCAATACAACCTAAGAAGGAGTAGGGTTTTACGCGTCCGCGCGGCCCGAACCTGGGTAAACTGCCCGCGTGTGCCCCTCGATCTGCTCTCCGTGCTCCCTCCGCTCCCTTACCGCAACGTAGAAGGGGCTCCGGTCCCATAGGTGCTCGTGGGAGGACAGTTTCCCCCGACATCTTTGGCGTGCTAGGTAGGGGGCGTCGAGGTTGTGCGAACCTGATCCGGCGCTCACGCGGGCGCAACCTTCAGCAGCTTCATCAGCTTCATCAACCTCATCGACAGCATCAACATGCCTCCGAAGAAGAAGGCTTCGGAGGTCGGAGGCCCGTCCGCGTCGATCCCACCACCGCCAGAACCGACGGTTGGTGGAGGAGACGCCGGCGAAAGGGTGGACGCCGGTGGGGAGACTCACGGCGCCACCAAGTCCAAGGACAAGACGGACGACCGGGCGAACTCCAAAGCCTCGGCGTCCGTGCACGCACCACATCCCTCTCAGGAGGTGCCAGGCCAGCAGCGCCACGGTACAGGAGGTACCATACGCTTGCTGGGACAAGGACAAACCGGAGGATCGCGGGATGCTCAAGGCCATCGTCCTGGTACGAGCAAGGCGCGGTCGCCGGGGCGAGAAACTGCTCCTTCTAACCCTGTTAGAAGTCCGAGCATATCTCGCTCCTCGCACCACTCGCCGCCGCCCCCTCCTCTCCAGCAGAAGCTCTAGCAAGAGCACAGCTGCTCCTCGACTTCCCTCCAGCGGCAGACAAAGCCGAAGACTGGAGGGCGACGATCCAGAGCCTCATCGCCTTCGCCAACAACGACACGCCGCAGCAGCCGGCAACGTCGCGGCCGCGGCAAGTCGACCAGACGAAGGCCGATGGCGACAAGACCCCCGGGGGTGCAACCACCGTGCACTCCCCGCCGAGGAAGCAGAAGACGCCACCCCGCCGGATCAACGTCGACGACGACTCCACGGCGTCGTCGGATCCGCGGGCTCGTCGTGACCAGCGCCAGGTCCTCGATGATAGGCGGCAAGAGGACGCTCGGACTCGCATCGAGCGTCGACGAGAAGCCCGAAGAAAGTCAGATCAGCGCGCTGGGACCGCTGTCGACACGTACGCGCCCGGTGAACCGGGCGACTTGCCGTACGCGGCAGGTTGCCCTCCGTTCACCCGTGAGTTGCGGCGAGTCCAATGGCCCAGCATGAAGAATTTCAAGCCCGACGTACCCGAGAAGTACGACGGCAAGACACACCCCTCGGAGTTCCTCAGCATCTACACCATCGCGGTGCAGGCTGCCGGGGGACGCGATGAGAAGATCCTAGCCAACTACTTCCCGCTAGTGCTTAAGCCAAACGTCCGGTCTTGGCTTATGCACATGCCGGAGAACTCCATCTCTTCGTGGGCGGATTTGTGCCACCAGTTTGTTGGCGCCTTCACGGGCGGCCACAAACCCCACGGCCAGGAGAGCGATCTCCACATCCTCGCCCAGAAGGAGGGAGAGTCCCTGCGCAAATATATCCAGAGATTCAGCCGCGTCCAGCACAACATTCCCGACATCCACCCTGCCGCGGTTATCAGCGCGTTCCACCAGAACGTGCGTAACCGCCGGATGAGGGAGGAGATGGCCATGACCAAGATCAGGGATGTCAGCGAGCTCTATGCTTTAGCTGACAAGTGCGCGCGCGCTGAAGAGGGGAGGAGACTCCCCGGAGAGGATACCAGCGCTTGTGAAGATGCCGCCCCGGCAAAGAAAAGCCGGTGGCGGAATAACAGAAAGAAGAAGAGCAAGGAGGTGCTAGTCGTCGAGCAGTCCGGCAAGGAGGCTCCCGCCAAGAAGGCACAGGCTGGCGGTTCCGGCAAGGATCCCGCCCCTGTAGCGGCAGCCGACAAGCAGGACGGCTCCGACAAGCAGTACTGTAAGATCCACCGCACCAAGGGCCATGATCTTCAGAACTGCAAGAGAGTCGAGTACCTCGTAGAGCAGCAAAAGGCTGAATACGAGCGTCGCGACAAGGAAAAGGCCCAAGGAGGCGGAGGAGAACCAAGCAAGAAGCGGCCATTCAATGGCCGGGGAGGACGCCGCGGCAAGGCCAAGCAGCGGCAAGGTGACAGACCTCCCCGGGGCCGCGACAAGGATGAGGAACAACACGACGACGACGACATGGAAGAAGGAGAGAACAGCGAGCAGGAGTTCCAGAAAGCCACAGAGGTTCTGTGTGTCAACGGAGGCGCCTCTCTGCACACTTCCCACTGCCAGCTCAAGTAGTGGGTGCGGGAAGTGAATGCAGCTGAGCCGCCCGTCGAGTCACGCAGGCTGCTGAAGTGGTCCAGCACGCCCATCAGTTTTGACCTTGAGGATCACCCTGACCGCACAACTGCGGTCAGGTGCTTGCCGATGTTGGTTTCACCAACTATCCACAACCTCAAGGTCACCAAGATGTTGGTTGACGGCGGGGCCGGCCTGAACTTGATCTCCTCAGCTGTGATCAAGAAGCTACAGATCCCCGACAGCGAGCTCGAAGAAACCGGGTCGTTCCAAGGAATCAACCCGGGAAGGAGCAAGCCGAAGGGGAAGATTACGCTGCCAGTGACCTTTGGCGGGGAACTCAACTTCAGGACGGAGCGGGTCACGTTTGACATTGCCGATATCCCATTACCATACAATGGGATACTTGGCCGTCCTGCCCTCGCCAAGTTCATGGCAGCTTCCCACTTTGCGTACAACGTACTCAAGATGCCGGGGCCGATAAGCGTCATCTCTGTCCCCGGCGACAAGAAGGACGCGCTCATCTGCGCCGACAAGATATACCGGGATGCAGCAGCCGCAGCAGAAAGCAACACACTTGCCGCTGAAGCTCCCGGGGGGAAGACCAAGTCCAAGTCCGGCAAGAGTTCTGGGGCCCACTCTGGCAAACGCACCTCTTCGGAGTGCTGCGCTGCCGTCGAGGACGCACCATCGAGCTCCACCGGCAAGTGAAAGAGAGGGATGGCAGCTCCACCGGCGACCAAGAAGGTGTCCGCCAAGGAGGACGGCACTGGTGGTACCTTCACCATCAGTGCTACACTCGACCACAAATAGGAAAGCGCGCTCGTTGCCTTCCTGCGAGCGAATGTAGACGTGTTTGCATGGCAACCGTCTGACATCCCCGGCGTTCCCAGGGAGGTAATGGAGCACAAGCTTGCTGTTTGTCCTCACGCGCGGCCCGTCAAGCAGAAGGTCAGGAAACAAGCCGTGGAGCGCCAAGAGTTCATAGCTGAAGAGATAAAGAAGCTAGAAGCAGCAGGCCTGGTTAGAGGCGTAATACATCCCACGTGGTTGGCCAATCCAGTTGTCGTGCGAAAGGCTAATGGAAAGTGGAGACTTTGTATAGACTTCACCGACGTGAACAAAGCTTGTCCCGAGGATCCCTTTCCCTTGCTGCGCATCGACCAAATTGTTGACTCCACAGCTGGATGTGAGTTGCTCTCATTCCTTGATGCATACTCAGGTTACAACCAGATATTCATGGCCAAGGAAGTTGAAGAGAAGACTGCATTCATCACTCCATGCGGTACATATTGCTTCATACCCATGCCCTTTGGATTGAAGAATGCAGGCTTCACATTTGCGAGGGTGGTGCACACTGCTTTTGAGCCACAGATCCACAGGAATATAGAAGCCTACATGGATGATATAGTGGTCAAGAGCAAGAGCAAGGATACCCTGATACAGGATTTGGAAGAAACCTTTGACAATCTGCGCAAGATACAGCTCAAGTTGAACCCTGAGAAGTGCGTCTTCGGAGTTCCCTCCGGCAAGCTTCTCGGGTTCTTTGTGTCCCAGAGGGGGATTGAAGCCAATCCCGACAAGATTAAAGCCATTGAGCAGATTGAAGCCCCGAAGCGCGTCAAGGACGTAAGGAGACTTGCTGGTTGTGTGGCTGCCCTCAGCAGGTTCATTTCAAAGTCTGCAGTACGCGCCCTGCCTTTCTTCAAAATTTTGAAAAAGGCAGGTCCTATGAAATGGACTCCGGAAGCGGAGGCAGCGCTGCAAGACTTGAAAGGATACCTGTCCTCCACTCCAATACTTGTCGCACCTAGGCCACAAGAGAAGTTGTTGTTGTACCTAGCGGCAACCAATCAAGTGGTTAGTGCTGCTTTAGTAGCGGAGAGGGACGCGGATGAGGAACCCACGTCACCGGCAAGCGAATCCAGCGACAAGCAGGGGGCTTCCCCGACAAGCTCTGGCCCCGACAAGGACAAGTCTGCGCAGGAACAAGGTGAAGTGCGAAGGAAGATGGTGCAGCGCCCAGTGTATTTTGTGAGTTCCCTCTTGCAGGGGGCTAGATCAAGATACTCTGGGGTGCAAAAGCTGCTTTTCGGCCTCCTCATGGCCTCAAGAAAGCTACGCCATTATTTCCAAGCACATGAGATAACGGTGGTCACTCGCTTTCCGTTGAAGAGGATATTGCAGAATCCCGAAGCAACAGGCAGGATCGTTGAGTGGGCACTAGAGCTGTCAAGCTTTGGTCTCAAGTTTGAGAGTACCTCAACCATACAGAGCAGAGCTTTGGCAGAATTCATAGCAGAGTGGACCCCAACGCCAGATGAAGAAGTCCCAGAGACAAGCGTCCCCGTCCAAGAAGCAAGCAACGAGTGGATAATGTACTTTGATGGTGCTTTCTCGCTGCAAGGCGCCGGTGCCGGTGTGGTACTCATAGCACCCACCGGAGAGCACCTCAAGTATGTTATCCAGATGCACTTTCCCAAGGAACAAGCGACAAACAATACTGCTGAGTATGAAGGTTTGCTTGCCGGCCTCAGAATCGCGACCGAGCTTGGGAACAAGAAGTTGATTGTGCGGAGAGATTCACAGTTGGTGGTCCGGCAGGTGAATAAGAGTTACCAGAGCCCTTTGATGGAAGCTTATGTTAATGAAGTGAGGAAGCCTGAAGAACACTTTGAAGGTCTGCAAATGGAGCATGTCCCAAGAGCTCAGAATGATATTGCAGATGGCCTCTCAAAGTGTGCTGCGATGAAGTTGCCTGTGGAACCAGGGACCTTCGTGCTCAATTTAACTCAGCCATCCGTTACACCATCAGTTGGGCAAAACAAGAAGAGGAAGTTGGTCTCCGGCGACTACTTGCCGGCGGATCTTCCCGAAGCCGCCGCCAAGGTCCCCAAGATCAACAGCCAAGATGCTGAGGAACAGTTTGCTCCTGCAGATCCAAGGGTCTGTACAGTTGAAGCAAGCGTTTGGAGACATTCGAGTCATGGACAGCGAGAGCTCTTGCACCTTTATGTTCTTATGTTACTTGTTACAATGCTAATATAGACTCTTGCTTGTTATGACTTGAATTGAATTACATGCCCTGATTGCTTTACTTAAAAAGTTCTTATATGGTTGGTAGCATGTCACCACAGAAATTATGCTTGTGATCATTTACCTACTCGAGGACGAGCAGGAATTAAGCTTGGGGATGTTGATACGTCCAAAACGTATCTATAATTTCTGCTTGCTCCATGCTTCTTTTGTGTGATATTGCTATGATATTTATGCACTTCCATACACTTTTGATCATATTTGGACTAACCTATTAACTCAGTGCACCACAGTGCCAGTTCCTGTTTTCTGCTGTTTTTCTATTTTAGATTTCCCCCATATAAAAAGTGCTCCAAAAATTCTGGGAAAAATACAGAAAAAATCAGTGTACATGAAGCTTCGAGAAAAACCAAAGTGGGGCCAGAGGGGAGCTAGGGGCAGCCCAGGCGGCCAGCCCAGGCGGCCCCACCCCTGGCCGCCCTAGGGGGCGCCTGGGCCCCCCTCTCCGCTTCTGGTGACCCCCTTTGGCATATATACTCCTCGTGTCCCGAAACCCTCGAGGACGGAACCCTTTTTCGCGATCTCGTCTCTGTTCCGCCGCCGCAACGCTTCCAAGATCGGGAGCATCAGGAGAACTCTTCCCGGCACCCTGCCGGAGGGGAGAACCACCACCGGGAGCTTCTCCACCACCATGGACGCTTCCTGGATGAGTTGTGAGTAGTCCCCCTTGGACCATAGGTCCATGACCAGTAGATATGTGATGTTCTCCTCCCCTCTTTGTTCTTCATGGATTAGACCTCGTGAGCTTCCCTACATGATCGAGGCACATATGTAATCTTTATGCTGTTGCTCTACTGAGTTTGCTGGGATCTGATGGATTATGAGATTATGTTCAGATTGTGTGTGAGTAATATATTTGATTCGCCTCTTTTATATTTTAGTTCTTGAGTAATTCTTGCATGTTCTCCGTTGCTGTTTATGGCTTTGGCCAAGTAGTAGGTAGTAACTTCAAGAGGGAACGTTATGCTTGATTGTGGGTTCATGCCCCCTGATGACTAGTTTGAGTGACAGAAACATGAGTCTAGGGGATGTGCTGTTCCCACAAGGGGGAAAACAATGGTGCTTGTACTTGCGGGTGCAAGGATAGTTTACTCTACGCAAAGTTCTTTTAATGCAGTTGTCCATTGCTTTGAGTTTACACTTTGGGTGGGACTCGCAACTTAATACCAGCGAGATGTTCTGGATAGATATCTTAAGGTGGATGATTAGTAGTAGATGTAGATGGATTTCGGTCTACTTGCCTGGGCGTACCGCCCATGCTTAGAGCCTCTACCTTTCTTTACAGCATAGTTAGCTTTGGTTTGCGCACATAATCCTGTCAATTGCCCAGCTGTAATTTATTTACCTCGCTTAGCTGTTTTATCGTCTTTTGGGAGAGAGACATCACTAGTGAAAATCATGGGATCCCGGTCCATATTACCACCACTCATCACACCTTATATTTACTTCCTGCTTTACTTTCCTAGTTGCAATCATAGCTATCATTATTATCTCTTGTGTTTGATCCTTTGTAAACAGCAAGGCCGGAGGGATTGACAACCTCTCTGTACTCGTTGGAGCAAAGTTATTTGTATCTGTGTGCAGGTCCTGTCAACCGCTAAGTATGTGGCGCCGTTAGCCGTTGACACCTTCTTGTCGACCCTCGGAGTCTCACGGGATTCGATCCTTGGTATCTTTTCCAAGGGAAACTTGCCGTTACGCTACATCTCAAACCTACCACTTGGGGTAACCAACGAGGGGCGAGAAGCCATCAGTAGTGCGTCCATTTTTTGCTGTAACCCCTTCAATATCTTTGTGGTAAGTATTTTCTTCCCCTTACCCCCATAGACTTTAACCCCTTCTATTTTGTACTCTTTTGAGTTTTAATAAAGAACCGTGAGGCTGTTGCCTTGCAGTATACAGTCAAAAAAATATTAGCATATGATATGTGGGTTAAAGGATGATACCATGCCAACTTTCAACCTTTACAAAGTTCATTTGTAAGGCTTTTCAATTTCAGGGTCATTTAGCTTGAAAAAAAATCAGTAAATGCATGAAAAATACCAAATTAAGTAAGAAAGGGTAGAAATTGATGATGTGGCTTGAATGGTGCATTTGGAACACACAAAAAGTCTGGAGTTCAAATAAGTTCAAATAAATGAAATCCCTTTGTAACAGATGAGTTTTCGTCCGAAACCCTGATACTTCGGAAGAGATTCTCCATTTTGTACACGTAGTGCGTCCAGCTTTGGCCGTTACCATCTCAACTTTTAAGCATATGCTATGTGGGTGAAATGATGATACCATGCCAACTTTCAACCTTTTTAGAGTTCATTCGTAATGCTTTTCAATTTCTGGGTCATTTAGCTTGAAAAAAAAATCAATAAATGCATGAAAAATACCAAATGAAATCAGAAAGGGTAGAAAACTGATAATGAGGCTTGAATGGTGCATTTTGAACACACAAAAAGTCTAGAGTTCAAATAAGTTCAAACATATGAAATCCCTTTGTAACAGATGAGTTTTCGTTCGAAACCCTCATACTATGAAATAAATTGTCCATTTCGTACAGTAATACGTCCAGCTTTTGCCGTAACCCTCTCAAATATTTAGCATATGCTATGTGGGCGAAATGATGATACCGTGCCAACTTTCAACCTTTTCAGAGTTCATTTGTAATGCTTTTCAATTTCAGGGTCTTTTAGCTTAAAAATTCAGTAAATGCATGAAAAATACCAAATGAAGTCATAAAGGGTTGAAAATTGATGATGCGGCTTTGAATGGTGCATTTTGAACACTTAAAAAGTCTGCAGTTCAAATAAGTTCAAATAAATGAAATATCTTTGTAACAGATGAGTTTTCGTCCCAAACCCTGATACTTCGAAAGAGATTGTCCATTTCGTACACGTAGTGCGTCCAGTTTATGCCGTAACCCTCTCATCTTTTTAGCATATGCTATGTGGTTGAAATGATGATACCATGCCTACTTTCAACCGTTTCAGAGTTCAATTGAAATGCTTTTCAATTTCAGGGTCATTTAGTTTAAAAAATCAGTAAATGCATCAAAAATACCAAATACAGTTAGAAAGAGTTGAAATTTCATGATGTGGCTTTGAATGGTGCATTTTGAAGAAAAAAAATCTAGAGCTGAAATAAGTTAAAATAAATGAAATCCCTTTGTAACACATGAGTTTTTGTCCGAAACCCTAATACTTTGAAAGATATTGTCCATTTCATACACGTAGTGCGTTCAGTTTTTGCCGTAACCCTCTCAACTTTTCATTCACATACTTCCACAGAGATTGTCTATTTCGTACACGTAGTGCGTCCCGTTTTTGCTGTTACCTTCTCAACTTTTTAGCATATACTATGTGGGTGAAATGATGATACCATGCCAACTTTCAACCTTTTCAGAGTTCATTTGTAATGCTTTTCAATTACAGGTTCATTTAGCTTAAAAAATAAAGTCAAAAAGGGTTGAAAATTGTATGATGTGGCTTTGAATGGTGCATTTCAAACACACAATAAGTCTGGAGTTCAAATAAGTTCAAATAAATGAAATCCCTTTGTAACAGATGAGTTTTCGTCCGAAACCCTCATGCTACGAAAGAAATTGTCCATTTCGTACACGTAGTATGTCCAGCTTTTGCCGTAACCCTCTCATCTTTTTAGCATATGCTATGTGGGTGAAATGATGATAACATGCCAACTTTCAACCTTTTCAGAGTTCATTTGTAATGCTTTTTAATTTCAGGGTCTTTTAGCTTAAAAAAAAATCAAAAAATGCATGAAAAATACCAAATAAAGTCAGAAAGGGTTGAAAATTGATGATGCAGCTCTTAATGGTGCATTTTGAACACACAAAAAGTCTGCAGTTCAAATAAGTTCAAAAAAATGAAATATCTTTGTAAAAGATGATTTTCGTATAAAACCCTCGTACTTCGAAAGAGATTGTCCATTTCGTACACGTAGTGCGTCCAGTTTTTGCCTTAACCCAGTCCACTTTTTAGCATATGCAATGTGGGTGAAATGATGATACCATGCCAACTTTCAACCTTTCAGAGTTCATTTGTAATGCTTTTCAATTTCATGGTCATTTAGCTTAAAAAATAAGTAAATGCATGAAAAATACCAAATGAAGTCAGAAAGGGTTAAAAATTGTATGATGTGGCTTTCAATGGTGCATATTGAACACACAAAAAGTCTAGAGTTCAAATAAGTTCAAATAAATGAAATCCCTTTGTAACAGATGAGTTTTCGTATGAAACCCTCATACTTCGAAAGAGATTGTCCATTTCGTACACGTAGTGCGTCCAGTTTTTGCCGTAACCCTCTCAACTTTTTAGCATATGCTATGTGGGTGAAATGATGATACCATGCCAACTTTCAACCTTTTCAGAGTTCATTTGTAATGATTTTCAATTTCATGTTCATTTAGCTTAAAAAATTATGTAAATGCATGAAAAATATCAAATGAAGTCAGAAATGGTTGAAAATTGTATGATGTGGATTTGAATGGTGCATATTGAACACACAAAAAGTCTAGAGTTCAAATAAGTTCAAATAAATGAAATCCCTTTGTAACAGATGAGTTTTCGTTCGAAACCCTGATACTTCGATGGAGGTTGTCATTTCGTACACGTAGTGCGTCCAGTTTTTGCCGTAACCCTCTCAACTTTTTAGCATATGCTATGTGAGTGATATGATGATACCATGCCAACTTTCAACCTTTTCAGAGTTCATTTGTAATGCTTTTCAATTTCACGGTCATTTAGCTTAGAAAATCAGTAAGTAATGAAAAATACCAAAGGAAGTCTGAAAGGGTTGAAATTGATGATGTGGCTCTGAATGGTGCATATTGAACACACAAAAAGTCTAGAGTTCAAATAAGTTCAAATAAATGAAATCCCTTTGTAACAGATGAGTTTTCGTTTGAAACCCTGATACTTTGAAAGAGATTGTCCATTTCGTACACGTAGTGCATCAAGTTCTTGCCATAACCCACTCAACTTTTTAGCATATGCTATGTGGGTGAAATGATGATACCATGCCAACTTTCAACCTTTTCTCAGTTCATTTGTAACGCTTTTCAATTTCAGGGTCATTTAGCTTAAAAAATTTATAAATGCATGAGAAATACCAAATCAAGTTTGAAAGGGTAGAAAAATTGACGATGTGGCTCTGAACGTTGCATTTTGTACACACAAAAAGTCTAGAGTTCAAATAAGTTCAAAAAATGAAATATCTTTGTAAAAGATGATTTTCGTATGAAACCCTCATACTTCGAAAGAGATTGTCCATTTCGTACAAGTAGTGCGTCCAGTTTTTGCCGTAACCCTCTCAACTTTTTAGCATATGCTATGTGCGTGAAATGATGATACCATGCCAACTTTCAACCTTTTCAGAGTTCATTTGTAATGCTTTTCAATTTCAGGGTCATATAGCTTTAAAAAATAAGTAAATGCATGAAAAATACCAAATGAAGTCAGAAAGGGTTGAAAATTGTATGTTTTGGCTTTGAATGGTGCATTTTGAACGCACAAAAAGTCTGGAGTTCAAATAAGTTCAAATAAGTGAAATCCCTTTGTCACAGATGAGGTTTCATCTGAAACCCTCATACTTCGAAAGAGATTGTCCATTTCGTACACGTAGTGCGTCCAGTTTTTGCCACAACCCTCACAACTTTTTAGCATATGCTATGTGGGTGAAATGATGATACCATGCCAACTTTCAACCTTTTTGGAGTTTCATTTGTAATGCTTTACAATTTCAGTGTCATTTAGCTTAAAAAAAATAAGTAAATGCATGAAAAATACCAAATGAAGTCAGAAAGGGTTGAAAATTGATGATGTGGCTTTGAATGGTGCATTTTGAACACACAAAAAGTCTGGAGTTCAAATAAGTTCAAATAAATATAATCCCTTTGTAACAGATAAGTTTTCGTCCCAAACCCTCATACTAAGAAAGAGATTCTCGATTTCGTACACGTACTGCGTCCAGCTTTTGTCGTAACCCTCTCAACATTTTAGCATATGCTATGTGGGTGAAATGATGATACCATGCCAACTTTAAACCATTTCAGAGTTCATTTGTAATGCTTTTCAATTTTAGGATCTTCTAGCTTAAAAAATCAGTAAATGCATGAAAAATAACAAATGAAGTCAGAAAGGGTTGAAAATTTATGATGCGGCTTTGAATGGTGCATTTTGAACACGCAAAAAGTCTGCAGTTCAAATAAGTTCAAAAAATGAAATATCTTTGTAAAAGATGATTTTCGTATGAAACCCTCATACTTCTAAAGAGATTGTCCATTTCGTACACGTGGTGCGTCCAGGTTTTGTTGTAACCCTCTCAACTTTTTAGCATACGCTATGTGGGTGAAATGATGATACCATGCCAACTTCCAACCTTTTCAGAGTTCATTTGTAATGCTTTTCAATTTCATGGTCATTTAGCTTAAAAGTTTAAGTAAATGCATGAAAAATACCAAATGAAGTCAGAAAGGGTTGAAAATTATAGGATGTGGCTTTGAATGGTGCATATTGAACACACGAAAAGTCTAGAGTTCAAATAAGTTCAAATAAATGAAATCCCTTTGTAACAGATGAGTTTTCGTCCGAAACCCTGATACTTCGATGGAGATTGTCATTTCGTACACGTAGTCCGTCCAGTTTTTGCCGTAACCCTCTCAACTTTTTAGCATATGCTATGTGGGAGAAATGATGATATCATGCCAACTTTCAACCTTTTCAGAGTTCATTTGTAATGCTTTTCAATTTTAGGGTCATTTAGCATAGAAAATCAGTAAATGCATGAAAAATACCAAATGAAGTCAGGAAGGGTTGAAATTGATGATGTGGCTCTGAATTGTGCATATTGAACACACAAAAAGTCTACAGTTGAGATAAGTTCAAATAAATGAAATCCCTTTGTAACAGATGAGTTTTCGTTCGAAACCCTGATACTTCGAAAGAGATTGTCCATTTCGTACATGTAGTGTGTCCAGTTTTTGCCGTAACCCTCTCAACTTTTTAGCATATGCTATGTGGGTGAAATGATGATTCCATGCCAACTTTTGACCTTTTCAGACTTCATTTGTAATGCTTTTCAATTTCAGGGTCATTTAGCTTAAAAAAATAAGTAAATGCATGAAAAATACCAAATGAAGTCAGAAAGGGTTGAAAATTGTATGATGTGGCTTTGAATGGTGCATTTTGAACACACAAAAAGTCTGGAGTTCAAATAAGTTCAAATAAATGAAATCCCTTTGTAACAGATGAGTTTTTGTGTGAAACCCTGATACTTCTATAGAGATTGTCATTTTGTACACGTAGTGCGTCCAGTTTTTGTCGTAACCCTCTAAACTTTTTAGCATATGCTGTGTGGGTGAAATGATGATACCATGCCAACTTTCATCCTTTTAATAGTTCATTTGTAATGCTTTTCAATTTCAGGGTCATTTAGCTTAAAAATTAAGTAAATGCATGAAAAATACCAAATGAAGTCAGAAATTGTTGAAAATTGTATGATGTGGCTTTGAATGGTGCATTTTGAACACACAAAAATTCTGGAGTTCAAATAAGTTCAAATAAATGAAATCCCTTTGTAACAGATGAATTTTCGTGCGAAACCCTGATACTTCGATAGAGATTGTCAATTTGTACACGTAGTGCGTCTAGTTTTTGCTGTAACCCTCTCAACTTTTTAGCATATGCTATGTGGGTGAAATTTTATACCATGCCAACTTTAAACCTTTTCATAGTTCATTTGTAATGCTTTTCAATTTCATGGTGATTTAGCTAAAAAAATCAGTAAATGCATGAGAAATACCAAATCAAGTCAGAAAGGGTTGAAAAACTGACGATGTGGCTCTGAACGGTGCATTTTGAACACAAAAAGTCTAGTGTTCAAATAAGTTCAAAAAAATGAAATATCTTTGCAAAATATGATTTTCGTATGAAACCCTCATACTTCGAAAGAGATTGTCCATTTCGTACATGTAGTGCGTCCAGTTTTTGCCGTAACTCTATCAACTTTTTAGCATATGTTATGTGGCTAAAAATGATGATACCATGCCAACTTTCATCCTTTTCAGAGTTCATTTGTAATGATTTTCAATTTCAAGGTTATTTAGCTTAAAAAATTAAGTAAATGCATGAAAAATACCAAATGAAGTCAGAAATGGTTGAAAATCGATGATGTGGCTTTGAATGGTGCATTTTGAACACACAAAAATCCTGGAGTTCAAATATGTTCAAATAAATAAAATCCCTTTGTAACTGATGAGTTTTCGTCCGAAACCCTGATACTTCGATAGAGATTGTCATTTCCTACACGTAGTGCGTCCAGTTTTTGCCGTAACCCTCACAACTTTTTAGCATATTCTATGTGGGTGAAATGATAATACCATGCCAACTTTCAACCTTTTTAGAGTTCATTTGTAATGCTTTTCAATTTCAGGGTCATTTAGCTTAAAAAAATCTATAAATGCATGAAAAATACCAAATGAAGTAAGAAAGGATTGAAAATTGATGATGCGGCTTTGAATGGCGCATTTTGAACAAACAAAAATTCTATAGTTCAAATAAGTTCAAATAAATGAAATATCTTTGTAACAGATGAGTTTTCGTCCGGAACCCGGATACTTCTCAAGAGATTGTCCATTTCTTACACGTAGTGCGTCCAATTTTACACGTAACCCCTTCTATAGCTTTGTTGTAAGTATTTTCTTCCCCTTACCCCCATAGACTTTCACCCCTTGTATTTTGTACTCTTTTGAGTTTTAATAAAGAACTGTGAGGCTGTTGCCTTGTAGTATATAGTCAAAAAACTTTTTAGCATACACTATGTGGGTGAAAGGATGATACCATGCCAACTTTAAACCATTACAGAGTTCATTTGTAATGCTTTTAAATTTCAGGGTCATTTAGCTTGAAAAAATCAGTAAATGCATGAAAAATATCAAATGAAGTTAGAAAGGGTAGAAAATTGATGATGTGGCTTGAATGGGGCATTTTGAACAGAATAAAAGTCTGGAGTTCCAATAAGTTCAAACAAATGAAATCCCTTTGTAACAGATGAGTTTTCGTCCGAAACACTGATACTTCGAAAGAGATTGTCCATTTTGTACACGTAGTGCGTCCAGCTTTGGTTGTAACCCTCACAACTTTTTAGCATATGCTATGTGGGTGAAATGATCCTACCATGCCAAGTTTCAACTTTTTCAGAGTTCATTCGTAATGCTTTTCAATTTCAGGGTCATTTAGCTTGAAAAAAAAATCAGTAAATGCATGAAAATTACCAAATGAAATCAGAAAGGGTAGAAAATTGATAATGTGGCTTGAATGGTGCATTTTGAACACACAAAAAGTCTGGAAATCAAATAATTTCAAATAAATGAAATACCTTTGGAACAGATGAGTTTTCGTCCGAAACCCTGATACTTTGAAAGAGATTGTCCATTTCGTACAGGTAGTGCGTCCAGTTTTTGCCGTAACCCTCTTGACTTATTAGCATATGCTATGTGGGTGAAATGTTATACCATGCCAACTTTCAACCTTTTCAAAGTTCATTTGTAATGCTTTTCAATTTCAGGGTCATTTAGCTTTAAAAAAATCAGTAAATGCATGAGAAATACCAAATCAAGTCAGAAAGGGTTGAAAAATTGACGATGTGGCTCTCAACGGTGCATTTTGAACACACAAATAGTCTAGAGTTCAAATAAGTTCACAAAAATGAAATATCTTTGTAAAAGATGATTTTCGTACGAAACCCTCATATTTCGAAAGAGATTGCCATTTCGTACACGTAGTGCGTCCAGCTTTTTCCGTAACCCTCTCAACTTTTTAGCATATGCTATGTGGGTGAAATGAAGATACCATGCCAACTTTCAACCTTTTCAGAGTTCATTTTTAATGCTTTTCAATTTCAGGGGCATTTAACTTAAAGAAATAAGTAAATGCATGAAAAATACCAAATGAAGTCAGCAAGGGTTGAAAATTGATGATGTGGCCTTGAATGGTGCATTTTCAACACACAAAAAGTCTGGAGTTCAAATAAGTTCAAATAAATAAAATCCCATTGTAACAGATGAGTTTTCGTCCAAACCCTGATACTTCGATAGAGATTGTCATTTCCTACACGTAGTGCGTCTAGTTTTTGCCGTAACCCTCTCAACTTTTTAGAGTATTCTATGGGTGAAATGATGATACCATGCCAACTTTCAACATTTTTAGAGTTCATTTGTAATGCTTTTCAATTTCAGGGTCATTAAGCTTAAAAACAGTAAATTCATGAAAAATACCAAATGAAGTGAGAAAGAGTTGAAAATTGACGATGCGGCTTTGAATGGCGCATTTTGAACACACAAAAAGTCTACAGTTCAAATAAGTTCAAATAAATGAAATATCTTTGTAACGGATGAATTTTCATCCGGAACCCTGATATTTCGAAAGATATTGTCCATTTCGTACACGTAGTGCGTCCAATTTTGGACGTAACCCCTTCTATAGCTTTGTTGTAAGTATTTTCTTACCCTTACCCCCATAGACTTTAACCCCTTGTATTTTGTACTCTTTTGAGTTTTAATAAAGAACTGTGAGGCTGTTGCCTTGCAGTTTATAGTCAAAAAAAAATTTTAGCACACGCTATGTGGGTGAAAGGATGATACCATGCCAACTTTCAACCTTTAGAGAATTCATTTGTAATGCTTTTCAATTTCAGGGTCATTTAGCTTCAAAAAATCAGTAAATGCATGAAAAATACCAAATGAAGTCAGAAAGGGTAGAAAATTGATGATGTGGCTTGAATGGGGCAGTTTGAACACACAAAAAGTCTAGAGTTCAAATAAGTTCAAATAAATGAAATCCCTTTGTAACAGATGAGTTTTCGTCCGAAACCCTCATTATCAGGACCCCGATCCTAAGTCACACCGATCTAGCTGTAACACGTCATATCACTTTGCGGCCTCACGCACGGTAACTCCATGGGTGCCACCTTACCTGGCCCGGGACCGTTTGCGCATTTTGGCACACGTATATGACAGTGTCGCTAGCATCCATATGACAGAGAACCCGGGCCGACATGGCTAGTTATAAACCAAAAGTGGCACTAAATTACAGAGACAGGCATCCATGACCCAGCAACGAACGTGTCGGTCATCAACATATGAACCCAAGTCATAGCAAGCTACATGGACTTAAAGGAACAACGCGTGACATTTCCCCTAAGGGACAGACACAGGAACGAAGAAGGACACATGCCGGCCAGCCTACGTGTTCCGAGCAGTAGCAAGCTACCAAGGCTCATTGGAGACACTAGGAGGCATTTCCCTGTAAGATAGGCTACCAAAGGAAAACAACTAGGTGTCGGATCCCACACATACCAAGCATTTCAAACATACACACAATATGCTCAATATGTGCAAATACAACATTGCATCACAACATAACTCTATGACTCAAAGTACTTTATTTAAGAGGCTCCAAGAGCCATACATAACATGTCCATACAGGTAGGGGTCACATGACCCAACACTCAAGTCATACAGTCATACAAGCACAAGCGGAAGCTACATGTCTGAGTACAGATAGCGTAGAAAATAAAACATGCTTGGTATAGCCTGACTATCTACAAGGCCCTTCACAAACTCCAGATCTCCATCTGGGTGTCAAGCTAATCGTCGACGTCAACGTCTATGTAGAACCCATCAGCAGGGGCAGGGTTCTCCTCTGCAACAGTTATTAAGCAAACATGAGTACAAAGGTACTCACCAAGTCTTACCACAGAACCTATCATACATGCAACATTATCAAAGGGGGTAGTGGAGTTCATAGCAGAAAGCCAGCTTTGACTCTTGGCTAACCTATACTACAACTCTCAACAGATTGCAAGATGTTATTACGAACACGAGTCCTCTACTCACCACAACAATACACTACTGAGGATCCTCTTCCGTCATCCTACGGAAGGGCCATCCACAACACTCACACTTATCTTGAGGCTTTTAGTAGTATCGATCAACTTGTCTATGAACTGTAAGAGTAACCAAGTAGTCCGTACCGCGAACAACGGCTATTCGAATAGATTGATAACCCTGCAGGGGTGTACCTCTTCACACACGCTCCCACCACTTATCGTCGTTTACTCGACGTGTACTCGGCAACCTTCAAGCGGAAGCCCAGCGAGGGTGTCGGCCACGACTTGACTAACTACTCAAGTCTCTCGTCTAGGTTTATCGCCTATTTGGGTTCCATTCGTGGGGAGATCCGGCCGGGGTGTCGCTCACGGCCCCAAACGATGTGTACAGGGTTCCTGAGTCACCAAACGAGCAACCGGTACACCGTGCCACGTACCTGTCGGATCACAACCCACCCCGAGGGTCAGCGCTGTGCACGACCTCCAGTAAACTATAAACACCAGAAACTAGTTGCAACTCCTGGACAGAGATCGAGGGTAATTAATAAGCCGAGAGGGTCCATTGGTTTCGGGCCCAATGCATGGTAGTAACTGGAACTTGGACCACACATACAGATCTCGGGTCCTATGGACGATTCCAATGAAACAACCCACCATGTACTCCTACATGGCCTTTCATCGATACCTTTACCAAGCGTATTCCACACTTCCTTCTCTTTATCGGTATGATCATTTCACTCTGATCCATCACCCAGATGAACCAGACCAGACACAACTCTAAGCATAGCAGGCAACATAAGCAAATAGGATGGTGGATCACACATCACATGGCTCAATCAACTCCTACACATGCTAGTGGGTTTCAACTATTTACTGTGGCAATGACAGGTCATGCAAGGGAATAGGGTTCAACTACCGTAGCAAGTAGCAGTTCACACGCTGTTGCCTTAATGCAGTAAAAGAGAGCAGGAGCGAGAAGATTGGGTTTGTATCGGAATGATCAATGATTGCTTGCCTGGCAAAGTGGTTGTCGGGTACTGCTCTTCAGCTGGATACGCAGCAGTATCCTCGGGAGCAGGACCTAACACGGAGAATACCGGCGATACAATCATTAAACAAACAAATGCAACAATATGATGCATGCTCATGACATGGCAAGATGCATGTGATTTGGCTAATGCAACTAAAACCAGAAGGGTTTGAGCCTATTTGAATCAAAGATTCAAATTGGCACTTTAGCTATTATTTAAATAAGTGCATTATCATGTTTTAATGTATAAAGCAAGGTTAACTTTCTCAAACATGCATGAAACCAATGCCATTGGAAAGATTGGATTTTTCTGATCATTTTTCATATATAAATTATTTCCATCTGAGCTACGGTTGATTTTATATGATTTTTAGAAGTTTAGGCATTTTATGGAATTTTCTGAATTATTTTTAAAACTAAAAATCCCAGAAAAACCTTTACTGCGTCAGCATGACATCATGCTGACGTCAGCCAGTCAACAGGGCGCTGGTCCAGTCAAACATGACATGTGGGCCCGGAATGTCAGTGTCACAGCTAATTAACAAAGTTAATTAGTGTTAAGCTAGGAACTAATTAGCTGTCAGTGGGGCATGGGCCCACGGGTTAGTGACTAAACTAATTAACTGATTTAATTAACAATTACTTAATTAAACTAGCTATTTAGGAAAGGGGTGGCCCACACGTCAGTGACCCAGGGGTGGTCAACCCCCCGGTTAAACGAGTCAAACTCGCCGGCGATGTGACGCCAGCGAGGCAGAACACGGCGGCGTGCTTCGAAAAACACCCACAGGGCACGGTTCAAGCCGCGGTTGGGCGCGTTGGAGAGCCCTCGTCGTTGCGCGTCGAATGGTAGTGGTCGCCGGGCCTGTGGTAGCCGGAGACGACGGCAACGAGCTCGACAGCGGCGCCGGCGTTCGGGTGTGTGTGGAGATGCGGCTACGGTGGCCTAGGCGATGCGTGCGTGGTACCTAGCTCGTCTACGTGCTGCGGCGAGCGAGATGGATGAGTGTCCGTGACCAAATGGTCACCGGAGCATCACCGGCGCCAAGCACGGCGGCGGCGGGTTTCGGTGTTCAGCGGAGCAGCAACTACACGGTGCAAACGAAACGGAGGAGAGAGGGGTTCGGCGTAGGGGCTCACAGCGGTGCTAACGAGCTCGACGGAGAGGTCGGGGATGCTCCGCAGCTCCTTAATCGACGGCGAGGTGCTCCGGCGATCCGAGGAGAGGAACGACGGCGTGAAGGCGTTGTAGGGCTCCCGACGATCCGTGGCTCAGCGAGGAGGAAGAGGGCGTCGCGGCGAACCTTCTGGACATGGTCACGGGACGAGGGGGAGGCTCTAAGTGCGGCAACGGCAAGCGGCGGCGACGGGCGGCTCGGTGGTGAGAGGGGAGAGAGCCAGGGGAAGGCGATGAGGATGAGGGGAAAAGAGAGAGGGGTCGGGGCAGCTGCGTGGCGATGCAAGGAGGCTTCCAGGCCGTCGGGGAGGCAGGCAAGCAGGGTGGAGGTGGCCGGGCGCGTGCCGGCGCGCGGCGGCCACGCGCGCTGCCTTCTGGCGCGAGGAGGAAGGCGACAGAACGGGGCTGGTGGGCTGGGCCGGCCCTCAACAGTGCTGGGCTCAGGTAAGTTCTTTCTCTCTCTTTCTTTTTTCCTATTTCTTTTCTGTTTCATTTCTTTTCCATCTTTGTTTAATTAATAAAAATGCCAGAACATTTTTATAACTCATAAAACTTGTCATGCCCACTGTATATATTATAAACAGTACATTATAGTTTATGATTATTTGAGCATTTAAAATATTTTATAGCATTTAAATGCCCAAATACAAATACCATATGATTTAATCCAGAGCCCTTAGATGTCCTAGAAAATTGTGCACCATTTTTGGCAGAGGTTTAAGACCAAGGCAGAAATGATGAACATTTTTGAAGGGCATTTTGGGTACATTGGAAAAGATTTTATCAAACCCTAGTTGTTAGGAGAGGGGTGCTGGGGTTTCTGTCATTCCCATTTCAAGTTTCTTTGATAAGTAAACATGATGCACACTCTAGCTAGTCCTAATGCAAGTGCTAACTATGGATGTGCCACTCATACTACGAAAGAGATTGTCCATTTCATACACGTAGTACGTCCAGCTTTTGTCGTAACCCTCTCAACTTTTTAGCATATGCTATGTGGGTGAAATGATGATACCATGCCAACTTTCAACCTTTTCAGAGTTCATTTCTAATGCTTTTCAATTTTAGGGTCTTTTAGCTTAAAAATCTGTAAATGCATGAAAAAATACCAAATGAAGTCAGAAAGGGTTGAAAATTGATGATGTGGCTTTGAATGGTGCATTTTGAACGCACAAAAAGTCTGCAGTTCAAATAAGTTCAAATAAATGAAATATCTTTGTAACATATGAGTTTTCGTTCCAAACCCTAATACTTCGAAAGAGATTGTCCATTTCATACACGTAGTGCGTCCAGTTTTTGCCATAACCCTCTCAACTTTTTAGAATATACTATGTGGGTGAAATGATGATGCCATGCCAACTTTCAACCATTTCAAAGTTCATTTGTAATGCTTTTCAATTTCAGGGTCATTCAGCTTTAAAAAAATAAGTAAATGCTTGAAAAATACCAAATGAAGTCAGAAAGGGTCGAAAATTGATGATGTGGCTTTGAATGGTGCATTTTGAACACACGAAAATTCTGGAGTTCAAATAAGTTGAAACAAATAAAATCCCTTAGTAACAGATGAGTTTTCGTCCGAAACCCTAATACTTCGATAGAGATTGTCATTTCCTACACGTAGTGCGTCCAGTTTTTGCCGTAACCCTCTCAAGTTTTTAGCATATTCTTTGTGGGTTAAATAATGATATCATGCCAACTTTCAACCTTTTTAGAGTTCATTTGTAATGCTTTTCAATTTCAGGGTCTTCTAGCTTAAAAAATCAGTAAATGGAAGAAAAATACCAAATGAAGTCAGAAAGGGTTGAAAATTGATGATGCGACTTTGAATGGTGCATTTTGAACACACAAAAAGTCTACAGTTCAAATAAGTTCAAATAAATGAAATATTTTTGTAACAGATGAGTTTTCGTCCAGAACCCTGATACTTCGAAAGAGATTGTCCATTTCGTACACGTAGTGCGTCCAATTTTTGCCGTAACCCCTTCAATAGCTTTCTTGTGTATTTTCTTCCCCTTACCCCCATAGACTTTAATCCCTTGTATTTTCTACTCTTTTGAGTTTTAATAAAGAACTGGGAGGCTGTTGCCTTGTAGTATATAGTCAAAAAACTTTTTAGCATATGCTATGTGGGTGAAATGATGATACCATGCCAACTTTTAACCTTTTCAGAGTTCATTTGTAATGCTTTTCAATTTCAAGGTCTTTTAGCTTAATAATTCAGTAAATGCATGCAAAATACCGAATGAAGTCAGAAAAAGGTAGAAAATTGATGATGCGGCTTTGAATGGGGCATTTTAAACACACAAAAAGTCTCCAGTTCAAATAAGTTCAAATAAATGAAATCCCTTTGTAACAGATGAGTTTTCGACCGAAACCTTGATACTTCGAAAGAGATTGTCCATTTCGTATACGTAGTGCGTCCAGTTTTTGCCGTAACCCTCTCAACTTTTTAGCATATGCTATGTGGGTGAAATGATGATACCATGCCAACTTTCAACCTTTTCAGAGTTCATTTGTAATGCTTTTCAATTTCATGGTCATTTAGCTTTAAAAATAAGTAAATGCATGAAAAATACCAAATGAAGTTAGAAAGGGTTGAAAATTATATGATGTGGCTTTGAATGGTGCATATTGAACACACAAAAAGTCTAGAGTTGAAATAAGTTCAAATAAATGACATCCCTTTGTAACAGATGAGTTTTCGTCCGAAACCCTAATACTTCGATGGATATTGTCATTTCGTACACGTAGTGCGTCCAGTTTCTACAGTAAGCCTCACAACTTTTTAGCATATGCTATGTGGTTGAAATGACGATACCATGCCAAGTTTCAACCTTTTCAGAGTTCAGTTGTAATGCTTTTCAATTTCAGGGCCATTTAGCTTAGATAATCAGTAAATGCATGAAAAATACCAAATGAAGTCAGAAAGGGTTGAAATTGATGATGTGGCTCTAAATGGTGCATATTGAGAACACAAAAATTCTAGAGTTCAAATAAGTTCAAATAAATGAAATCCCTTTGTAACAGATGAGTTTTCGTCCGAAACCCTGATACTTCGAAAGAGAATGTCCATTTCGTACACGTAGTGCGTCCAGTTTTCGCCGTAACCCTCTCAACTTTTTAGCATATGCTATGTGGGTGAAATGACGATACCATTTCAACTTTTAACCTTTTCAGAGTTCGTTTGTAATGCTTTTCAATTTCAGGGTCATTTAGCTTAAAAAAATAAGTAAATGCATGAAAAATACCAAATTAAGTCAGAAAGTGTTAAAAATTGTATGATGTGGCTTTGAATGGTGCATTTTGAACACACAAAATGTCTGGAGTTCAAATAATTTCAAATAACTGAAATCCCTCTGTAACAGATGAGTTTTCGTCCGAAACTCTCATACTACGAAAGAGATTGTCCATATCGTGGACGTAGTGCGTCCAGCTTTTGCAGTAACCCTCTCAACTTTTTAGCATATGCTATGTGGGTGAAATGATGATACCATGCCAACTTTCAACCTTTTCAGAGTTCATTTGTAATGCTTTTCAATTTCAGGGTCTTCTAGCTTAAAAAATTAGTAAATGCATGAACAATAACAAAAATGAAGTCAGAAAGGGTTGAAAATTGATGATGCAGCTTTGAATGGTGCATTTTGAACACACAAAAAGTCTGCAGTTCAAATAAGTTCAAAAAAATGAAATATCTTTGTAAAAGATGATTTTCGTATGAAACCCCCATACTTCGAAAGAGATTGTCCATTTCGTACACATAGTGCGTCCAGTTTTTGCCGTAACCCTCTCAACTTTTTAGCATATGCTATGTGGGTGAAATGATGATACCATGCAAACTTTCAACCTTTTGAGTGTTCATTTGTAATGATTTTCAATTACAGGGTCATTTAGCTGAAAAAATAAGTAAATGCATGAAAAATACTAATTGAAGTCAGAAAGGGTTGAAAATTGTAAGATGTGGCTTTGAATGGTGCATTTTGAACACACAAAAAGTCTCGAGTTCAAATAAGTTCAAATAAATGAAATCCCATTGTAACAGATGAGTTTTCGTCCGAAACCCTCATACTACAAAAGAGATTGTCCATTTCGTACACGTAGTACGTCCAGCTTTTGCCGTAACCATCTCAACTTTCTAGCATATGTTATGTGGGTGAAATGATGATACCATGCCAACTTTCAACCTTTTGAGAGTTCATTTGTAATGCTTTTCAATTACAAGGTCATTTAGCTTAAAAAAATAAGTAAATGCATGAAAAATATGAAATGAAGTCAGAATGGGTTGAAAATTGTGTGATGT